>OU015490.1:73187824-73507824 GCA_907164885.2 Dolomedes plantarius
TTTTTGCACAAATTCATGAGCATTATACTACTTCTTATATTTTATATACTTTAAAAATATGTCAATTTTAAAACTATATTTAGATTTTAAAAATACGCTATTTTATAGAATTTAGTTAACCAAAATTTTCAATTTTTGTTCCCGATTTAGCACAATTGAAATTCAACAGTACGCGTTGTTGAGTCCCCCTACCCCCCCCCCCCCCCCCCAGATGATTCTGGCTAAGTATTTTTACAAATAATTATCGGAGAGAAGGAAAAAACAACAACAAACAAACTGGCTCATTGAGATAAATGTATGCCTCTTATGATTACATGCTCACATGGTGATCTTCCTTTAACTACACAAACTCTGGCAATAGTTTACTCCAAACGTTAATCATTACGTAATTCACCTGCGGCCTCCCGATTGCTACAGTATCGGAATCGCTGCTTTGATGGAATAAAATAATAATTTAAATTCTCCGTCAATGAAACTTTTTTTCGCCTTTCAGTACATACCTCTCGGGCTCAGAAATAAATCCTGACACATGATTGATTTATTTCGATTTTAGCAACCCAACGCAATCGATCTTACAAGTGCAGCGGTATGAATGCTAGTGCGGATCAGCCAGGATACAAGATCGCATTATACATCTCACCGTATTTCTAAGTTATATGACATGTCAAACGTCTTTCATAAGACATTCGAAAGACAACTCGCTGACTCATAACAGACCATAACTTCCCAAAGTAAACATACGAGTTTGCGACACCTGCGCATGAAGATGAATATTTAACTAAAGACGTATTTTTTTTAACTTCTGGTTAAAATTAAAACTTCAATCCAAGTTTTCATAAAATCAATCAATAAGTTAATTAATAATTTCTCTAACTAAATTATTGATAAAATTAATAAAATATTTTAAGTTATTTATTAAGAATTATTAAAATTTATTAAATAAAGAAAGATTCAATAAATTAAGAAATTTCAATTATACAACCTTTTAAATATTTTTTTAAAAATATAAATGGAAGCTTTGGAAAACACGGCAAATTCCGAAGATGTTTGAACTCCTTTACATTCGAAAATTGGTACTTTGATCATTCATTAAAGGAAAATCACAAAAGAATACTTATGTTTCGAAAATAAACATTGAAAGAACCCTTTCAAACGCTTGAACATTGAAGCCCCTAAACGAAACAAGCACTATTCCTTCTTATCACAAACTCTAGGGAAAAGAAAATAATGACTATTTATCATTGCTGCTAATAAATTACTAGCTACAATACAATACAATACACATCCTCCAGGCTGTACTTTTAGGGCTATAAGCATTTCAAGAACAAATAATATACACTTGATGCGAAATGCAGCAAGCACGAGGATAAACGCATTCTAAACTCTTGATATATATTCAAATAAACACAATGCAATTTCAAAAATTTCATCTATTTACTGCAGCTTATCTTTACATGGCGCAATAATCAACTACACTGCTAAAAAAAATTAGGGGAGCAAGCAAAGAAGTTAAGAAAACCATGCGAGACAGCTACATATTGGCATAAAATGGATAGTACACCCGTATCAATGCGCAATACAGAAAAAAAGACGTAAAAAAATTTGTAATTAAGCTTTAATTCTTTGAAAATATGGAAAAAACACGAAAAGATGATTTAGGGCAACAATTTGGTTACATGTAAACGATAAAAAAAAGTATTGTTTATACCATAAAAATTAACACATTAAAAACTACGCGAGAGGTATACTCCCCATAGCTTAACATGGAAACAAAATCTGCGATGTCAAATGATGCACCACTTTCGGAAAAGTACTAAAGTATAATTAATATGGGCCCAATACTCACCTGAAAATGTCTAGGCAAAACCCTTATTAGAGAGTTTTAAGTCGGCAAACATTTTTAAATAATTACATTCACCCGAAATATTATATAATCTCAACTATATATCAACATATGGCGTCAAATCGTAAACATTTTTAAATAGGTACTCTTTAAATCTAAACGGTTTTAAATTGGCAAACATTTTTTAAAAAATAATTACATTCACCCGAAACATCATCATATATCAACTACATACATATCAACATATGACGTCAAATCGCAAACATTTTAAAATTAGGTACTCTTTAAATCTAAACGGTATTCTAGAATTTGAACTACTTCAAATTGTGCTAAATGGCAAACATTTTTAAGCAAAGGTAAATGCAATCTAGAGTACTTACTAATCACTTCGCTCTCTAATCCTTGTACAGTTACAGGAAACTGATCAAACACAATTCCGATCTAACGACATCGGCCGGCTAGGGAAATACCTACTCCTCCGCTATTTTAATCTCGGTCACATATGACTGGAAAAGCAAACTCTTAAAAATGTTCAGGTTTTGTCCTGTAAGCAGGATTTCCGATATCTAATCTTAACATTTCCTCCTGAAGAAAGGGTCCTCGGTTAATCTCCTCCAAATGAGTCAGTGAGCTACGAGCGAATGACTCAAAGAAAACACTGGAGAACATTACAAGTCTGTCCGCTAATCCAACAACTCAACTCGGCGCGATTAGTTTCATAGGAAAAGAACCATAATGCCCACAGGAAGCGGTAATACAGCAGGGCGTGAAACTTACTTTAATGATAAAGGAATCAATAGTCATTAATATAAGGGTGGCAACTGCTGGCGAACTGGCGCAAACTCCTTAGTCTGAATATTTTTGGTTAAGTTTGTCGAAGAACAAACAGCTTGATGCATTTGTTTAATTATTTATAAATAGAAACTAATCGTACAAATACGCTATATAAAACTTTTGCGTTGTTTTATTTTAGTAATTACTATCACGTTTAAAATTCGTGACAGGAGTTACAAAAACAAGACAGAAATCGTGATCATTGTGTTAATAAAATTTGATAGGCTAGAAACAATTTACTTTCAGATAAGGGATGGGCGTACTTTTCAAAACAATTTTCTTTTCATCCTTTTTTTTTTCTCCAGCAGCGATCGACTGCAATAGTTTCATGTCCTTTAAAAGAATTAACTATGGAACAATTAAGAAATTTAAAAAACTACGCACTTTTTGTTTAAACGTCTACCGTCATATACAGTGTGCCCCAAAATTAATGAATGGGTTTCAAATGTCTACAGCTATGCAAAAAATTTGTTTTACAGATACGAGTCATACGTAAAACGAAAGAAAAACACTCCAAGTTTATGTGTGCGAAAGCGTTCGTGCAGACTCTAACAGACTCCGGGACTAGCGCCGGAAAATTCCATTTTCCAGTTAAACGGAGATCCTCCACATTTTCCTACAATCGTGCTGGAATTTACTAACGAAAAAATTCCTCAACGATGGGTCGGACGAGAAGGATGGATTGCCTGGTCCCCACAGTCTCAAACCCCATGGATTGAGACCGTGGACCCCATGGATTTCTATTTATGGCGGTTATGTAAAAATCCAAGTGTATTCCATTTATGCCCGAAATCTGGACCATTTAAAGGGTTCCGGGACTCATTTTAAAAATATATATATATATATTTATTGAGTTAAAATTTTGAATTTTTTTGTGATGGTTAAACATATAATTTGTAAACAAAATCACTTCATAAAACTTCTCAAAATATTTTTAAATTTTTTTAAAATTTTTAAAAAAGTGGGGTAATTTAAAATTGTTATAACTCGAAATATTATTTGTCGAATTTCAATTCTTTAACATTTAATTAAACAAAAATATATAAGTTCTAATTTTGATTCAGAATTTTAAAAAATATTAATTTTTAAAAAAATTTAAAATATTTCTATTAAAACTTACAAAAAAATGATGTAACATATTTTTAAAAAATCATATTTTCAAAAGTAAATATTTTTTTAAAATTTGCTGAATCAAAATTAAAGTAAATAGTTGAAAAAGACATGTTCCAAGTTTCAACCATTTATCTTTAACGGTTCTTGACTTATAACAATTTAAAGACAAGAAATGGGGAAAAAAACCCATCATGCAGAAAAACGCACTTACAGGTTTAAACAACGCTTGGCTATTATTAGAATGTTGCAAAAAAAAATATAATAATTTCTCCTGTTCTAATTAAGATAGAAACATGATTTAGACGTCATTTTAAGCGTAAAAGAACACAGAAATTTTCAATGCAATAATTTTTTTTCGAAAATTCGAACAATTTTGTGTCCTGGCAGTGGCGCACCCAGGATTTTTTCTTGGGGGGGGGGGGGGAGGGGCGAGCGAGATGAACGAATAAAAATATTATAATGCAAAATCAATATTTCTACTTCTTTGGGGGGGGGGGGGCAGGGCCCCCCTGGGTGAGCCACTGTGTCCTGGACCCCCTTAAAAGAAAAGATCACTGAAGCTGTTTCGTCTATCACGCCGGATGTTCTCTGCCGTGGGTAGAAACTGAATATCGTCTTGACCTAGGTCTCCAAACTTTTTAGCTTAAGGCCACACTGACTCCTCCACTAAGTCCCAAGGGGCAAGACCTAGCTAGCTAGCTCGGCATACCAACATACTGTAGTTTCGAATTACACGCAAATTTTCGTTGCATATACAGTCGAACGCCGTTATAGCGAACCTGGTATATAACGAACGAAAATTTTGGTCCCGCCGTTTTCCTATTTACGAAATTTAATTAGTATTGTGTCAGTTTCTTGTAAACGATTTTAGTCGATTTAATTCATTAATGATCATTTTTAATAGATTTTATCATTTTTTACCGTGTTTTTATTAACTCGCTTTCTTGTTTGTTTGTCCAGTCCAAATCTTGCAATCGATTTTTAACTAACTTCCCGACTAGCGAGACATTTGAAACTTTTAGAATGGCTCAGAACACGATGACAATGCATTGTTTTAATACTTTTAGCCATCTTTAAGCAGAATTAAATTAATTTTCAGTTAATTTTGTTTTGCATACTGGTGCAGCCATCTATCGGCCAGAACGGGAACGGAAAGTTAAACGCAACTTAACTTCCAATTAACTTCATTTTCTTCTAGTTGATGGGATAATTCATCAAAAAAATTTATAAAAGTATTTATTAATACATAGAATTCTCGAGTTTATATGATTCAACAGAAAATTTAAAAACATGGTATATAAAAAGTTATTTTTATCTTGTAATTATTAATAAATCAATATTGAATACACATTGCAACTATTGGGGTATACATTTTGTGGACTCTTAGCATTTTTCTTAACGGTTTGGATATAGCGAACCACCGGATAAAGCGAACAAAACCTTTGGTCCCTTGAAGTTCGTTATAACGGGGTTCAACTGTATAAACAAACACACAAATTTGCTGATCTGTGATCAGAAAAGTACTAAACAATTTTTACCAAGCTTAATATGGGGATTGGCAACACATAGCTACTGATGTCATCACCTTAAGAGAAATACACCATTTCAAATTGTTTAAAAATTTGGTTTTGAGAGATTTTTATGTAAAACAGATATGCATGTTACAGAATTTATGTTGAAAACTAGTAAAGCCGAACAAAAATTTGCAAAGCAGGTTGTCTAATACACTCAATAATATTTTTAAAAAAAATACTTGGTTAATATATGGACAAACTGATATTATGCTAATTTCTAAAGTAACGCTACTTACCCTTTTTAATTGCTTTAAAATCAAAGGAGGGAGAAAGATACTATTATTAGATCCATGCTTAAAATAAAACGGATCAATAGGCATAGTAAAACTACAACTCCCTAGAGAAGTTCGTGGCGGTTTAGCTAAAATTAGAATTTAATGATTACTTTTCTTTCCAGGCAATGTTTAACAGAAAAGTTTAGTATGTAAAACTTATTCCCGAACATGGAATTCGCGACCGGCAGGTGATATAGGCTATTTTTCAGAGAGTTTCACGACTGGTCACTGAAATTAGTGACTTCCTTGCAACCAGTCGATTCGAGACCTTATAATGCAACATACTACAGTGTCTACTACTCAACACATAAAATTAATGCCTAAACAAATTTTCATGACCTACATCATCTCTAAATTTAAGTTGCTAAGCCGACTTTTTGGGCAGTCCGTGAGAGAAAACTACTGCATCGACTTCATTTTGGTTTTAAACGAAGGATTGTAATCTGTAGATTTGTCAAATTTGGTTTTTGTAACCGCAATTTCCATTAATTAGCGATAATTTACAACTAAAAATTGGTTTCTGCGCATGCTCAGTGACATGTTTTAATGATAAACACGTTTATTCCGAGGAGTCTAGATCTCTCTCTGCCATTTTTATTTCTATGATAATTACGCTTGTGAAATATAAGATTAAACCTGATGGAAATTGTTTATTTCGCGCTGTTTAATTAGCGATAATTTACAATTTTAAAAAAAAATTGCTTTCTGCGCATGCTCAGTGGCATTTTTAATCCTGGCTTTAGATACTCACTAAGCCCGAGGCCGCTTAAACACATTAATTTGTTTCTGCGCATTATTATGATTTTCAACATTTGGCAATGATGTGTTGAGTATAATTTGTGTATTAGTACATTTATTTACTATCTAGCCGTCATGTTTTGGTGGGTATCAACTAGTTATGTATAATGACATACCGATTTTTAAGTGACTTGTCATGTTAAATGCTCTTAACTTTTTCCAACTGCTTTAGGGGCCCAGGGTTGCCCAAATTGGTCGACAGATCTGTACTGTCGGTCCGGCGTCCAGGCATATAAGAAACACCACCGAACAGGGGAAATCAACCCCCGGCTGAGTTTGCAGGAATTGTTATGCAGCGTAGGGATGCGACATCGATGTCGATGTTTCCAAAACACCGATGTTTTGATAAAAACATCGATGTTTTAAACATCGATTTATTGAAGCCGATTTTTTTAAAACATCGATGTTTTGTGCTCGATGTTTTACGTTGTCTCGATGTTTTTGTTTATTTAAATGAAAAAGCGCCACAATAAAAAAATAACCACGTAGCATAATTTTCACACTCAGTAAACGTAAGTCTGAATTCTGAAAAGGAAGAATGAAAAAGGGGGAACGATCCCCTAGCAATGACACCACCAAATGGCAATGAACAACCAATGAACCAATCAGAGCGCTTGGAATGTTCTCGGCACTTTAGAAACTTCCACCGGGTTTTATTTTATAAATAGTTTAAACGCGACAGCGGCCATTTCAGTTTTGCTCTGGCTTTATATAAGTTAACATTAATATTATTGGTAAGATGCCTCCCTAAAGAACCGTTTGGCAGTAATGTATTCGTAACCAGCAGATGAAATTTGTGACTTTTAAGCAACCGACCTCTAAAATATCAAGCATGAGTATGTTGTTGTTGTACGCCCCCTACTCAGATAATCTTAACCAGGTCAGGCTGTAGGGCGAAGGGTTGTGGCCTCTAACATCGTGGCTCTTTTCTGGGAAAAGGACCACCCATGTCTAAAGCTCTCTTTTTCGAGGGAAGCCTGGTTCTGAAAAAACCAAGAGGCCTTTTAATTGCCAACAGTCACCTCGCTTCTTTTTTCTACGAGACAAACCGAAAATCTAGAGACGCTACCCCATGGTGATAGGTGAGAATGACTCCGTGTGGGGACTGAAAAGATGATGCAGATCCCTTGACCGTTCACCGAGCGTGGGAGCGGAAATTGACCAGCGCCGGTGGGCCGCAGCTTAAAAGGCGCGGGAAATTTCTCCCGCCAGACGGAGAGATAAGTAGGGGCACTTGAAATTGCCCCGGAGTTTTGTGTTGAGCCACGGTCAGTCCCGCAGAGGTGCAGTGCCAGCGGAGACCCGCAGTTCCGCGGTGAGATAGTGAAGACAAGAAGGGCCCGCAACCGGGATCCACACCAGAGAAGGATCGGGGGAAAAGCCATCCCAGATTGCTGTCCGGAGAGATCCGAACTCTAGCGATTTTTCTTTTTGTGTTTGTTTTGAGAATATCTCTCATATGCAGACGAGCATAGCCTGTCTGCTTGTATATATGTAAATATATATATATATATATATATATATATATATATATATATATATATATATATATGAATTTTTTAATACAAGCTCTGTGTTTAAAGATTTGTCACTCGTGTGTTTATTTCAACCACGAGGACGTAACAGGCTCATGGCTATTAGGCACCACAAGGGTAAGATCCCGACATTTTGAACGATACTATCTCAATTTTGGCTGAGCAACACCAGGGCGACATCTGGTGGGCTCGTACCCTCCTTCTACCTTTACAAACCGTTGCGATGGACTTCCCGACCTGCAAATTTGACATACTCATACGAGGGCTAGGCACGGGAGCATTCAGTGGCGCTAGTCGGGATTCGAACCGAGAATCCTCAACGCCAAATTCCGACCCACTAACCACTAGAATTGCCCCGGTCCCAGCATGAGCATGCTACAGCTGTCAGCGTGAATCGCTCTAACATCATCATAAAACAAATGTTTAAAAGTTCAGTACACGACATTCGAAGGTTGAGGTAATCAAATTTTATGCTTCAAGAATTATTGGAATCGAATTTAATTCCAGTATCGTAGGCACGCACGCACACAAATAGATAGAAAAGAAAAGAAAAAAAAAAAAAGGAGAAAAGAAGCAGTGACGCACTACCTAAGCATTTACTCAGCCTTCTTCCCCGAAAAGGGCCAAGACGTAACAGGGCATAGAACCTGCTGTTAATTTATTTGAATCCCACCACTCCGTATATGTGTATGATCCCCCCCCCCCCATCCAGATCTACACTTGAGAGAATGATGGATTTTCAAATTACCAAAAATCGAACAAAAATTGTAATAATTTTTTTTTTTTTTTTTTTTTTTTTTTTTTTTTTTTTTTTTTGGGGGGGGGGGGCTGTATTATTATTTTAAAAAATATGTAAATATTGGAGTAAAATGCATTTAAAATAAGTAGTGAAAAGTAAAAAGAAAACTTGGTTGCGTTAGAAAAGTAAATATTAAAGGTAGGTGAAAAACATCTTTTAAATAGCTTTTTCTTAAAATGAGTCATTTCCAGATTTGCAAGTCTTTGAAATGCTCCTTTGCGTCATAATTTTTGATGTAATTTTATAAAATTTATGATAGACTCCTCTAATACATCAAAATAAAGTTATGTACCCATTGCAGGTTCCGACATCATTCAGCTTATTAAAGTTTAACTTAAGTGTAGAAAAGTACAAAAATTTCACGATAATATTCAGAGTATAAGTATAATAATTACAAGATAAAAAGAAATTTTTATATACCACGTTTTTAAATTTTCTGTTGAATCGCATAAACTTGACAATTGTCTCTTAATTGCACAAACCTTCACTTAATTATTCTTTTTCACTTTCTTTTATTTAATTTTAATCACTTTTTAATCGTTTCCGCTATCCACAGACTTTATAAACTTTAATTTTAAAAAAATTTAATTTTTCGCACAATATTTTTGTAAACAAACTAAATTCATATGTATTCTGTTTTCAAAATCGTCAAACGCCGTTACGCAAAAGTGTAAGCATTGAATTCGATCGAAGCGCCACCTTGCGTATTTTTTCCGGCTAAAAGTATTAAAAGAATGCACTGTCATCGTGTTCTGAGTTATTCTAAAAGTTTCAAATGTCTAGCTAGTCAGGAGGTTAGTTAAAAATCGATTGCAAGATTTGTACTGGACAATCACACACGCAAACAAACACACAAAGAAAGCGAGTTACTAAAAACATGGTAAAAAATATTTCCTAAAAATTATCTATTCAACGAAAGCACAAAGTAATACATAACTTTGTTCAAAATGTATTTATAAGCAATATAAATGCAAAATTAAGGGGGAAGTTAAAAATTGGATCGCAAGGAGCATTTAAAAAATAATAATCATAATTTCAATTTTTAAAATATTAAAATGTTTTTTAAAAGTTTATAAAATTTTATAAGGTATTTGATATAGTTACACTTTAATGAATATATGTGGAAAATTTCATATCTCTGAGGTAAAATTTTCAAAAATCGCTTTGTAATGTCAACCATCCTCATAAGGAGAAAAAAAAGGGGCCCCAGAGGACCTGCCAATTTTATAGAATCAGGGCCGGATTGACGTATAAGCTAAAAAAGCTACAGGTTAGGGCCTTGCAATCTGCCAGGGCCTCAAATAAAAAAAACAAATATATAAAAATTGATATAAAAATATCTCTTAGAAAAATCACTCAAATGAAATCAGACATATCACGATAATTTCTAAATATACAAAATACAACATTAAAATAATTTAAGCGCATTGTAAAATTGATTGCGACGAAATTTTCATCTGAAAAGATTAAGTTTTTATATACTACCAATTATGTTGTTATATTAATTTAATTTTTACCTTTTATTTTAATATTTTAATTTAAAACTTTCTGTTCTATGAGCCTTATTTGTTGTTTTTAAAACCCTTTAATTATATTATTATTTCTGTGACTTTGTAAACTCATCCTTTGTTATCTTTTAATAAAAATGAAAAGAAAAATATTTTTATACATTAAAAAGGCGTACATATTTAAATTTTTCTGACACCAGCTGATGTAATTTAAAACAGCAGGGGGCCTCTGGGGTTTGTATAGCTTAGGGCCTCAGCAAGTCTAAATTCGGCACTGTATAGAATGCGTAAAATGCGTACTACAACGCGTTACGATCCTTACATTTATAAAACCATCAGTAAGAGTCTTCTGAACTCCTCTACCTCCATTAAAAAAAAACTCTTTACAGATCTTAGAAAGACAGTGACATACCAGTGAACAAACTACCAACAACGAAAAAAAGAAAAGCCTATCTCCTTGTTTACAACTGATCAGCTTTCAGCCAGAACAACCTTATTAATTTCGGATTCCGCCAGCGTCTTTTCTGGCATTTTTAAATACAATTTACTTCGCCAACCGACTGACATACAGCGGGCGTCGCACGCTCAATTGCTGCTGCTTTCTGCATCGCCAAGTTTTTAAAATATCCAAACCTCACATTTTCGGACGATTTTCCGCCCGGCGGGGTATTTTTATGACATCATTAGCAAAGCCCCATAATCCGTGGCTTCCATAAATCGACCGTCTGCCTGTCACCCCCCCTCCGCTGCGATGAGTTAGGGCAGCACATATCAAGACTGTGAACCGTAACCGCCAATGGTTCGCGAGGAGTGATCCTCCAAACGCAGCCATCCAGGTTTTCAAACTTGATGATATGCTAACGACAGTTATTTTCAAATACATCATTCATAATAATATATTATTAAGTTAAAATTTATTCTTGAAAATCAAGACACTTTAAAGTTAATGAATTACCTACGAAGTTTTTAGATAATGGCAGCCTGAGGCAAGAATCAAACTCGTGTCATCCAATGTTACCAATTGAACTCCCACGGGTCTTGAAAGATGTGTTGTTTCCAAATGGCTTTCCTTGCATATTTTCTCCAATATTGTTGCGGTCAACGACATAGCATGTTGACTAGGTTATTTTTATTTTATATATATATATATATATTATATAAATAAATAAATATATATATATATATATATATATATATATATATATATATATATATATATATATATATATTTGAGCCGAGCGCGGAATACTTATATACCTTAAGGGACATTCTCGATAGTTCTAGAAATGGCTAATTTCAGAATTCGACAACCACGCTACCTAGGTGAAATCTGACTCGCTCTCCGGACAACTAAAAAATCGTCAAATTTGCAGCCAAGCTTGACAGAATTCTCGAAAATACCGCCAAATGGGTCAAATATTGAAATATAACTCTCAATGACAGTAAATAAACATTGTAAAACACAAACATAAATTAAGAACAAAGAATGTTTATTATACATAAAGAATATTTACAAATGTTTAGAAAAATAAACCGCTATTTACAATGATATTTTTGACGATTTTTTTTTTAATCCGCGGTGAATTTTTATCGACATACATTTTAACATGGTCGTTCTTACCAAAGTTAGAACGCAAATGTAACGACCGCCTTACTGGGGCGAGGAAGGAATTCGTGGTTCTTACCCTTGGGGCCGGTTCAACTGAACAATACCGGCGTTGTGATGATCTACGCGTATTTCTATCAATATTTCCTACATCGGGCCTGTTCACATATAATCAATAAGCGTTAGGGCCTGTTCGCGTAGGAGTCCGGTAGCAAATGTGTAAAAGGAAAGATGGCGCTGAGACGGAAATAAACCAATCATAGGCGTTAAAAATTTCGTTGTTAATCGTTTGGAGGTTTGTCATTGGTTAAATATATTTCAATACTTTAACGCTTCCACTACCGGACCCCTATGTGGACAGGCCCTTACTCGTAGTGAAATATATTTAACCAATGACAAACCTCCAAACGATTAGTAACGAAATTGTTAAGGCCTGTGATGGGTTTAAAATCTGTCAATACGAGTAACACAACGCTGACGGATTCTTTGTGAACAGGCCTATACTGTGTTGTCAGCATGGATACTTTTTCCACTGTTTTCCGTCGTATCTGTGTATTTTCGCTTTATTGATATTAAGTTTCTTTTCCAATGATTTACCGACACGTATTTCCAACATCCTTATTTATTTCCGATATACAGTGTCTCAGACGTGAAGTTCATTTATTTTCGATTTATTTATTTTGAGTGATGATCAAAATTTCGATTTATTTATTTTGAGTGATGGTTCCAATGATTTATTCACACATATTTCAACCTATATTTCCAACAAATTGTGTGCGTTGGCGAGGATATTTTTTATCAATTTATTTGTTTATTTACGCCAATGCTGAATTTTTTTTAACCTCGGTGAATTTAAAAGTGTTACGTTTTAACCAACGATTCATAATCGTTCCTTTCAGCGATAGGGCACAAATGGAACGACCGCCTAACAGGAACGGGCATCAAACTCGCGTCTCAAAAACCCGAAGACTGGTATTCCACGAACTGAATAAACCCGTAACTGCATGGAAGTGCTATACGCAATGCCTAATGCTCACAGACAGTAACTTGGCCTGGCTCACTATATCACATTTCTTAGTTCATTAATTTAAAAAATATATATATATATTATGCTCCTTGGCCGTTACAATTCCAGACCAGGTCTATAGTTGGCAGGTTTACAGTTGGCTCCTGCTTACAACGGCACCACAAGGGTCAAAGTCCGACTTGGCCACATGCCATCTCAATTTTGACTGAGTAACCCGGGGGGTTACATGTGAGGGAGGGGAGGCTCGTACCTTCTCCCACCATAACCGACATCATAGGACTTTCCTGTCTACAGATTTTAAACGACAGATTTAATATCCGGCCTAGGAACGAAGGTATTTAATGTCGTTCGGTGGGATTCGAACCGAGTAACCCCAGTTCGCAGCCAAACGTGGTACGACTAAACTAATTAGGATTTTAAAAAGTTAAGAGTCGAAAGGAAATTTATTCAACCTTTAACTGATATGAACATGTTTTAACATTAAATTTCTTACGGTAATAAGAGAGTTCTGCTGCATAATCCAGCTACACCTAAATGGAGTGCCACCTTAATCAGAATTCAGTGCTAACGAGTATTTTTTATTTTTATTTTGGGATAAGCACAGTTTTTGAAACTCATCGGCTCAACTAAAGGATCAAGAAGAAAAAGAAAAAAAAATTTCAGATAGTTTCTTCTAAGAAACTACCGTGGGTTATTAATGTTGGATTACTTATCGTTGCTTACTTTTTTTTATTTCTTTTATTTTACAATTAATAGGGGTATAAAACAATTGTAACTATATTGGGGTACACCCAATATAGTTACAATTGGGTGTATATATACAGATGTCAGTATGAAATGCGACTGTCCATTTATTGGGATATCAACCATACAAACATCACCAGCTCCCGAATTTTCTATTTTTCTTCGATGGTTTTGTGTGAAATGAATGGGCGTACAATTAGCTATGCTTTTCAGATTTTGGTAGATCGGAAAAAAAACTTTTTTTGTTGTTGTTTGTTCCGACATGTTTGTTCAAATCCTAAAAATTCCAGTATTTTTTTCTTTCTGTTTCGAGTTCGAAAAAAAATCCCGGTTCTGCTTAAAAATCCGTCATATATTTTCCGTGACGGAGCGTCGCTGACATTTAACAAGTAGTAAAGAGAATGCATGCTTAAAAAACTCATCCATATTAAAATTTTCGTAGCCCTTTAAGTTTGCTATAATGTTTACCTTTTAAGTTAAATGTGTTATTGTTACAGGTTTATTTACAACTTTTCCAAACTGGGAGGAGGCGGTGATATGTGAGGGGGTTCGCGAATGGTCACTATATAGTTTGAGGCAGATCAGTGGTTTAAACTAAACTCTTGAGCAGATATTTATTATATTTGTTATAAAGATCTGGTCTTTGAAGGTCCGGGGGAGGGGGGGGGGGAGGACGAAGTGTTCATTCAATTTTTCTTACGTTAAGGGGGTCGTGGGGCTAAGAAGGTTGAGAACCGCTGATTTAGAAATGCTTACAACCTAATAATTTGTAGACGATGTTTATACGACCATGTCAAACCGATTGAAATAAACAACTGTTTTGATTTCGATAAATAAATAGTATAGGGCAGGCCTGCACAACTCGAAATGTGATGAGAGCCATATTATTTTACTGAAACCGGCTGTGGGCCGCAAGAAAATAGAATAGACCGGAAAGCAAAAAATATTTTATCTAACGAAATATAAATTACTGATTATTTTAAAAATTACACAAATATTAATATTCATAGCTTATATATTCCTTTCATAATATTATAAATTTGAAAATAATATTCCGTATTTTTTATTATGCGTCTTCCCAAAAGGTTTCAAGGTCCACAGAGTGTGTGCTGGAGGGCCGCATGTGGCCCGCGGGAAGTACGTTATACAGGCTTAGTACAGGGCCATAATTTTGAGTTGATTAATTTCGATTTCGACCCAATTCAATTTCTAATGTACAGAATTGCTGATCATGTCACCATTCTTTCAATGCAGGGTCAGATTTGGTGGAGCCGATATAGCAGACGGCAAGCCGAATAGAGCACTTCTTGACCATTTTTGGAGCTCGAACCCCCGCCACGCAACCCAACCCACAAAATGCAAAACTTCGGCAGAACACAGGCTCTATCATCGGCAAACCATCCGGGGAAGAAAAAGTAAAAAAATTACCAATCGCCGTCTGCCGGAAACCATGACTCATTCTAGCGTAACGATAAACAAAAAGGAAAAAAAAAAACCTTCTCCAGAACACTTCTTTTCTGGCGGAATCTCGTCTCGTGGAAGCAATAATCAATTACTACGGGGTCTCTCGGAGCGAGCCAACTAGCTGCGAACAGATTTATGCGCCATCAGCTGACGAAATGCGCGAGTAATGGGCGATGATATACACAAGGCTCGACTTTGTCTCTCAAGGTCCTCGACAAACTTCCATATTCATGAAACTCGGCTCCTTCAATTTTTCTTTTCAAACTCTCCTATCGAGAGATAGAGCAATCAAAGGAGACACAAAGGAGTGGAAAAATAAGGAAATGAAAGGGATTTTATTTGGAAACGAAGTGAGTGAATTACGGGCGTTCTGGAAAAATGACAGATCGGACAAATGGCGAGAGATCACCGAGCCTTGTTAAAAATACAAAAGAAACTTAGTCAGAAAATACTTAAGAGTTTAATACTTAGGAAGTTTTTTTTTTTTTTTTTTTTTTGATTGCGAAAGGTTCTCGATCTTTTTACGCCTAAAGACAATGAATATTGTATTCCGAGCCAAGGTCCATGAGAACACAGACCAACAGAAAATAAAATTATAAAAAAGTACATAAAAAGTGAAAAGAGAAAAAAAGACAATTTTTAGGGCACACGCGAGCGTTTCGCACTCATCGTTCCAATTTGAGCATAATTAGGGTCCAGTACACCAAACACTTGATTTGGACAAGATGGGTACTGTTGGCGGTGTCCCAATTCGATTTCAGGGTGCGTGCGAGTCACTCATATACGGCCGTGTCGAAAGCGACTTAAAAATAGGAGGCGTGTGTGTGTGTGTGGGGGGGGGGGGAGATAATCGTACAGCAGACAAATTTTGTGAATAGCATTTGATATTCCAAGGGTAAAATTATTTATTTCTTACTGATTTTTTTCCCATTTTTCAGGAAAACTGATATCTTCTATCACGGAGTCTCTATCCGTTTTTCCCACGTTGAATTGTGTTTCAATGTTTTTCTTTTTCCAGATTCGTTTTCGTCTCGTTTGAGAGCTACGTCATGTCATATCTTTTCAATACCTTTTCTTAATTGTTCAGTGCCCTGACGTCATTTCTTTCGCAAACTTTAGTAGATTAACTTAAGGTACCAGGTCAGGAATTTTTCCCGGCTTTCACCTGATCATGGAATTTTGACAAGAGGTTTATGTGTTGCCCATAGATTGACTTAGGCTTAGACAATGGCGGTTCCCCAAGTGCGAAGACAATTTCTTGCTTTGCATTTCGTATTCATACCCTTTTTTCCCCTCTCTCTCTATTATTTAAAATTTTTAATTTTTAATCTCAAAATTTCTGTTGATAGGAGGTAAAACAACTAATTTGTAACTAGGTGTTCAATAAAACCTAAAATACCCTGTCTTTTTGCTTAAATCAACAGACGATGTTTGCAGACACCTTTAGCATCTTTTTTTCTGTTGCAGATTATAAGAGAGTTCAACTCCCATTTACTCATTTTTCCCGTTTAGCAGGCTTGAAATACAGGAGGGACCCTGCTGTCACAAGAAATAAAACATTTAAATAATGCCCCGACTCTGACGATTTAAATAACATTCCCCATTTAATTTCTTGGACTTACTAAATTCTACCAGTGGTAATGCCCCAATGAATGCTGCTTTAAAAAAAAAGAGGGGGGAGGGGGGCGTCACAAATTAAAAACTTGAAAACACACCCACGGTTTCTGAGAATTAGGATTAGTTAAGAAAACAGCATTTAAATCAAGCATTTTGAATGCTACCTTAAACAAGTTTGAATTCTTTTAAGATTTGAGATTTTCTAGATATTCTAAATCAATTTCTAACCAAAATAATTCTTTGGGTATAATGGAAGGAGAGCATTAAAAAAAAAGGGGGGGGGGTTGTATATATATATATATACACACAAAATGAAACTTCTCTAACCAGCCACCCCACTGAATGGCCACATTTTGTTCAGAATCGATTTAATACACCCCATAGAGCCAATATTATTTTACCCCCCTTTCTCAGACCACCCCTCAAAAAGGGCCACTTATTTTCGGAACCATGAATGGATGCCGTACAGAAGTTTCACTGTGTATATACTCGTATAGTCAATAAGTTCAGGGACTACCCTCCCCCCTCATGCCCGGTGTGTGGAGGAACCGAAATAACGATGTGGTTTGCAAGTCTGGTTATCTGCGTACGCGTGAGACGTCACATAACGTCTTTGCACAACTGCTAAGGCGCGCAGCTCACCATTTGGCTGCAGACTGCCAGCCTATGATGTCGATGTAGCAAATGTCCTTTTTGGAGCAACGTTCCAACATTAAATTCTGCTACAAATTAGGAAAAACCCCTGCAGAAACGTTACGGTTACCGCAAAAAGCGTATCGAGACGAAGCTATGTGCAGATTGAAAGATTTCAAATGGTACAGCTTGTTTAAAAATGGGAGAGACGCTGTTGCAGATGATCCGCGAAGTGGGTGGCCAGTGACCCCACAAACGGAGGCGAACATCCAACGGGTAGGAGCAGTGGTTGTTTGGTTGGTTGAAGTTTATTGGCGCAAGGTCCAGAAAGGACAAGCTGCGCCAAACACAAGGTAACATCGTCAACAAATGGTATGTACATGTTCTTCGTCGTCTCCGGGAGGCAATCCGGGGTAAACGTCCACACGTTCGGAAATCCAACATGTGGATGTCGTTGCATGACAATGTCCCGTCGCACCGATCCACGATGGTGCAACAAGCCCTTGCTAAACACGGCACCATAGTTCTGCCACATCCCCCGTATTTCCCAGACCTCGCTCCTTGCGATTTCTACCTGTTCCCGAAACTAAAAGATCGCATCAAGGGCAAGCGGTTTGGAAACGCCGAAGAAGTGATGTCAACAGCGACAACCGCTTTACGACAGCTCTTACGCAACGGTTTCCAGGACAGTTTCCAGAAGCTGTATCAACGCTGGCAGAAGTGTATAGTTGCGGATGGACATTATTTTGAAGGTGATTGTGTTCAGAAGACTTTGTAAGTGTATTCGTTGTTGCAGTAAAAAAAGTCCCCGAATTTATTGACTGTACGAGTATATATACAGTGGTACCTCAACTTACGAGTTTAATTCGCTCCATGACGGAGCTCGTAACTCGAATTACTCGTATCTCGAATCAATTTTCCCCATTGAAATGAATGGAAATGCCATTAATTCGTTCCGGGCTCCCCCAAAATACCGCAACTTTTTGTTGCATGTTTTTAAATAAGAAAAATGTGCTTATAAACGACGAACATTGTATAAAAATGCAATACAATAGAATGTACTGCATTAAATTTGTTTTATTAAGCGCAATGTATAACATTGACCTTGGAGATCAGACTTGAAGATGCTCATGGAAGAGGAAGAGAAAGGGTGAACTGAAAAATTAAATCTTATTCGTTGATTGTTGACCTTTTCGCCCCGCTTTCCTCACTTTCGCTTTTATTACCAGCTACTCTCTTAAAGTGAACGAGTGAGACACGGAAGCTGGGCGATTGTTGCATCGTTCACTGTGGCTATAATGTCCAAATTCTTCTTTCTAAGAATCCGAAGAAAGAACAGTTTTCTCAGAATCCGTAGAAGGGGGAGAGCTTGCGATCCTAGGACCAAGGTCATCCCATCCTTTAGACCCCATGGGCAGTTCCAGTATGGAGGAGAAGCTATCTCTCTGCGAGAGAGGTTGGGCGCTGTTCGGTTTCAGAGGGCGACTCAAGTTTGGGCAGAGCTAGCTGTCCCAGGTGGTAATTCTTCAGTGTTAATCCCTCGGTTTAAAACTGGATAGTAGTCTCAGAATAATATGTATACAACTGTATAATAATTGTACATAAAGGTTGAAAATATTATATGCTTCTTGTGTACTCATTTGATGAGCACGTAACATGGGATTCGCTGCTCAAACTAGCGGTGGGATATCTGAAGCTTGCTCGTAACCCGAATTTTAGCTCGTAACTCGAAGCAAAAAATCTACCGAGAGAATGCTCGTATCTCGAAAAACTCGTAAGTCGAGGTACCACTGTATGTATATATATATATATATATATATATATATATATATATATATATATATATATATATATATATATATATATATATATATACACATACACACACACACACACACATAGTGGAATCTCGATCTATCGTTTCTCCAGGGACCGACTGAACTGAGTGACAAATGCGGGAAAACGATAGATGCGAGAACATAACAAAGCAAGATGATCGTCAAGACTGGGTGAAATAAACGACACATACGGGAAAACGATGATTCGGAGAACGATCGATCGAGATTACTCACTTACTTACACACACAAACAAACAAACACACACACACACACACATATATATATATATATATATATATATATATATATATATTAATTAATTATGATTTTCAAGCTAAACTCTTCCCTTTATCAGAATATTCAGCTATTATTGCATATAGTTTACATAACCGATAACTAAAAATACAACAGTTGCATTTTCGCCCAAGGAAATGTCCCGTGTTGATGCCTTTCTTGAATATTAATAGCTCATATTTGAAACTGAAAGATGGGTACACTGCGACCTGCATACCAAGAAAATTACCTCATCTATGCAACATTCAAGACATAATATAAACAATGGCCGACACATAATATTCCGATACGTCCCTAGTTCCTTTATTTATTTATTTTCCAAACACCTCACCGGCATCAGACCGCGGTCCTAATCCATTTTACATTGTGTGTGTCACCAATTTTTACAAGTAAAATGACATTCAGCGAGCGTAATTACCATAACATTACACGCACGAGCGATCGGCTAACGACTCAAGAATACTTCGTTCAAAACAGGGGGAAAAATAAAGTAAAGGCGACTTTGGACGTCTGACGGGCAAAAACTTCAAAAATAAATAAATGTAAGTACATTTGCAGCCTGGATGAACAAGCTCGTACGAAAAACGATATTTATGAATCGACCTCTAACTTAAACACCGACCGAGAAAAGAAATTGTTGACGCGACAAGTAAAAGCATACAAACATATATGAAGAGACACGCAAGGAGTAGTATACGCATTCACAGTACTTTGGCTCAGGCCCGCACAACATACTGCACTTAATGTGTGGTCCACGAAGCCTTTTGTGAAGATCTATAATATTATAAATGGGCTTGTGGAGGCCCTGTGGTACAGCGCGCCGATTTTCGGTGCTGGGGGTGCTCAGATCGTATCCTGGCGCACGAAAAATGCTTCCGTATATGTCGTCCCTTCATAGGGGGTAATGCTGTCCATAATAAAATGGACAGTAAACTGCGGCGTAATATAGGCGAATGTTTGACATGTGCCACCGCTTGAAGCGGAGGCACTAATAATAATATTATTATAATACTAATAATATTATACTATTATAATATTATTATAATACTAATAATAATATTATTATTAGCGGAGGCACTAATAATAATATAATAAATTAAAAAAATATTGTATATTTCCTTTAGATTCATAACATATGTGTGTATGAATAGTATATAGAATAATATATACACACACACACACACATTCAAATTTCTTTATGGTGGCCAGTCATGGTTCCGAAAAAACAAAAAAATGGCCGTTTTGAGGGGTGGCTGCGGAAAAGGGGGGTAAAATAACATTAGGTCTATAGAGTGTATTTAATCGGTTCTGAACAAAGAATGGCCATTTAGCGAAAGTGGTCGTCTAGAGAAGTTTCCCTGTATATATATAGTGGAACCTCGATCGATCGTTTCCCGAATCATCGTTTTTTCGTATGTGTTGTTTATTTCATCCAGTCCCGATGATAATATTTCTTTGTTATGTTCCCGCATTTATCGTTCAGTTTAATCGGTCCCTTGAAAAACGATAGATGGAGGTTCCACTGTGTGCACACGCGCGCATATATCATATTTGTAGAGATTATTTTCATTTAATGTTCACATCTATATAATAACAGCTGAAGGTAAACAAATGTATGTTTGTGAGCAGACACGGGGAGGGCTAATCTCGCGGACCGAGCATAGCAGGATATCAAGACTGGTACCGATGGACGCGGACGGACGAGACGCGTGCACTGGTGCCATCCTCAACTTTCAAAACTTTAAACTTTTTTTATTATTAAATTAAAACCGCCGAACTCAAAAGATGCGGACAGCAGAAACAGCTGTCATTCCGGGTGGGCCAGCTCCTTTCCGTTTCGCAAATTTCCACTTTCATGCATGCAAAATTAAACTTTTCCGCCCACCAATGGACAAATTTTTTATTTCCATGTGTTCCCCAAAGCAGTTTTCCGAATTTCCCGAAATCGACAATTTTGATGGACAAATATTTCGGTTTTCTGCACCTATTAATGTCAATTTTACAATTTTACGAAACAGCAGCTTTCCGTAAAGTAATAAGGCCCTCATCACATTTCGAGTTGTGCAGGCCTGCTTTAGATAATTTGAAGCAAAGAATAAATACATAAATAAAAATAGATTTAAAAATACGATAAAGCTTGCAGAAAGTAAGAAGAAAATCTGTTTATGGCGATAGGAAATATTATCAGCAGATTTATCTTCGCTCAGTGTTTCCGAT
This sequence comes from Dolomedes plantarius, assembly GCA_907164885.2. Lineage (NCBI taxonomy): Eukaryota > Metazoa > Arthropoda > Arachnida > Araneae > Dolomedidae > Dolomedes > Dolomedes plantarius. The sequence goes on from OU015490.1 coordinate 73,209,545, forward strand.
CGCTTGAAAATCAAGGGCCCTTCTCGTTTTAGAAGAGTCTTGACGGAGACTCTATGAATTCAGATGCTACTTACGCAGGTGATTAGAGATAAACAACATGAAGCAACAGCAGATCGTTTATTTTTGAAGCAAAATTGTTCCTTAATTACCTCAGAATTGTACCTTCACAAAAAATGGAGCGCGATATTGAAAAAATAACACTGTAAGTATTTATTAGAGAGAAAGAATTATTCAAGTGTGTGTGTGTGTGTGTGTGTGATAATAATCACGATGGGGAATAAATTGCTCGGTACAACTTATTGAAGATGCAGTCGGCCGAAGTGTTGATCATACAGATGCAGTCGCTCGTTGGGTGATGAGAGAAACAAACATGGAGCCATAGAAGAGAAACACAAATCACAGACGTTATCCATTAAATTAGCTTAATTCATATCTGTCATGACGAAGGTATTAGCTGTAGTGGTCACAGGACTTGTCTGGCGTCCATGCCAGGGCGGGACGTGAAAACAGCAGTGCTTACGTGGCAGAGTTAAGTGAGAAGAGCCTTAGTGACCACGGGACTTTTAGCGTCCGTGGACAGTAGATCTGACAGCAGGGAGAGTCGGGTGAGAAGAGAGAGAAGTCTTCTGCTCAGGCAAATATTAAAAGACTGTTTGGTGATCTTGCCACCACGAAAATACTTATTTAGTTGGGCGAATTTAGTCTCGTGGAGTTCACGCGTCCACATCGTAGAAAGAAAGCACAAGCACAAGCACAAGCGCACACGCACACACACACACATATATATATATATATATGTGTGTGTGTGTGTGTGTGTGTGTTTAGATACAGAAGGGACCAGATTAGATGGTCGATGCTTTGCCGTAATATCCAACAATTTCAAATGCAACATTTGACACAGCATTCAAACACGGGTATCTCGGGCGTACTGAGCAGCTACAAACTTCAACTTTTTGTTTCGCCATTCTTATGGGGTTCCTGAAATTTCATAGCCAATGGCAACAATTTAGAAAAATTCCGCATTTGTATTTTCTCGCCGATAGGTACGCTCAGCTCTTGGTGAGACGGAAACATTAGAAAATGGAAACTGGGCACGCTATGACCACCCTTTTCACTGTTTCACTTTTTTCCCCTTTTATAATCACAACAAGGCTATGGAAATTTTACAACAATATGTCTTAAAAGGCACATATAGTTGCCGATGTGATTTGCCAGTCGAGAGAAAAAAAATATGGCTATTTTGTGTTTAATTTTCTCCCTTTTCAAACGTATTTGTCGGCTATGCCCTACTGAGAGTTCATAATATGAGTCGGAACCTAAAAAAAGGCGTACGCTACGAGGCGTGCAGCAGTCCATGGCTGTTGGTCACACAGTAAATGCCCACTTTTCAATTAGTGGTCCCAGCATTTTCCCCGCTGTTTATTAAATCTTTTTCCATTTCGTAGATGATTTTTTTAAACTGTTAATAGATCGGAAAAGAAGTATAAAGCCTTTTTCTCATATATCTTGGAAAAGAATTGCTGCGTACTCCGGCGGTTCCGGTTGACCTCGGGTGGTTTTCAATTGAGGTGCGGAGTGGCCAGAGCAGCCTACTGCGATGGGCGGTTCCGGCACTGTTATCAATCGTCCTCTCTCCCAAAGACTTTTTTTAAAAGCGAAATTTTTGAAGAAATTAGGAATTTAAAAAATAATTTTTGTCCTATCTCTTCACAGAATTTGAAATATTGTTAATCAAATAAAAATGGTATTATTAGATAGCCTGGACTTTTCTGCGCATTTATATATTTTCCTCTTTTAGGTAGCGTCTACCAAAGAAAATTATTTGCGTAGAAAATATAGTTTACCATTTTTTTTCTTGTATACTTTAATTTTAAAAATATTATTCGTATCTCTTTAAAAAAAAAATGAAAATTATTCAAATGCAAAGAATTTTTTTGTGTGTTATACGTTACAAAAATACAGTCGAACCCCGTTATAACGAACTTCAGGGGAACAAAGGTTTTGTTCGCTTTATCCGGTGGTTCGCTATATTTGAACCGTTAAGAAAAATGCTAGAGTTCACAAAATGTATAACTCATTAGTTGCAATGTGTAATCAATAATGATGTATCAAAAAATGATAAAATCTATTAAAAATGATAATTAATGAATTAAATTGACTAAAATCGATTACATAAAACTGCCACAATACTATTAAATTACGTACAATAGGAAAAAGGCGGGACCAAAATTTTCATTCGTTATAACCGTGAGTTCGTTATATACCGGGTTCGACTGTATATAAATTTAAATGCAATTTGGCAAATAGCGAGCAACTGTTTTCCATAGGGTTAGCACTGAGCTGAACGAATCCAAGATGGCAGCTCCCCAGTACCCATTACTTTACTCAGAATCAAATGCTTTATTAGAGTGGTGTAAACATCCCCTGACAAACACATCGAGTGAAATCTCTTGATCAGCTCCAACAAGGTCATTAGGTGTCTAAGACCATTTAATTGTGTGAAACGATTATTTTGATCAAAAATGGCGATCTTCTTATGCAACAAATGGTAACGCAGCACTGCGCTTAATCCTTTCACTAAATCAGCCTATACACAGATATTAAAAGAGCTTTTTAACTTGCTTCTCCACTGAAAAGATTTCGGTCGATGAGATGTCATTTCCAGGCATAAAAAAAAGATCGGAATACTGAATTACAAATGTCACATCAGTGAGAAAATCTTTACACCCGATTAATTCGTAATAAGATCTCAGGAGACTCCCGAAGAAACCACTGCAGTTCACGTAAGCGATAGTAAAATTTTGAATGAAGAGGAGATTTTGACGTTTTGAAGTTATACTACACTAGCTGAAGTACCCGGCGTTGCCCGGGATTATAAGAATGTTTGTTAACCAAAATCAATTAAAAAACTAAACACAGTATAAATAATATAGAAAAAAAGCATGTGAAATATTATAAAAATCTTAGAATTTAGGTAGATCCAGCCTTTCATCATTGTACCACTAAGAGATAAAAAGTAAAAATGTCAAATTGGCTAATGTTTGTTAACCAAAATGAATTTAAAAACTAAACATAGTATAATACCGAACAATAAATATCTTTCTAACACAATTTTGGGGGGTTTGTAAAGTTAACATTAAGGTGCTAGTGTTACCACTTAGACAGTTTCCTCCTTTAACTAGCTCGTGAAAATTTCCAATAGAACGTGTAATACAGCAATGCCTTGGCGACGTTTAACAGAAAAACAAATAAATAATACAACTGTTTTGGCAACTTTTGACAGAAAAAGAAATAAAACGAGTAATTCAGCAATGTCTTAGCGACATTTAACAGAGGAAGAAATAAAACAAGTAATATAGCAATGCCTCGGCAACGTTTAACCGGAAAATAAATAAAATGAGTAATTCAGCAATGTCTTAGCGACATTTAACAGAGGAAGAAATAAAATAAGTGATACCGCAATGCCTTGGCGACGTTTAACAAAGAAAGAAGAAAAAGGAAAAAAAGAACAAGTAATATCGCAATGCCTTGGCGACTATAATTGGAAAAAAAAATTATAATTTAATAAATAACAACTAGGTGTGTATTTAAAATATCTAAAACCGCCCCATCCCCACGTGTGTGTGCTTTTATTACTACTTTATTTAACTTTCGCTATCTGTTGTCAAAAGGGCTAAGTTCGCATCCGGTGATAAACTGCATCACGTCACCATATTTGCTCTTTAAAAAAAATAAAATAATAATAATAAATAGCAATATTACCAACCTCTAACATCAATATTACTCCCAAAACAGGAAGTTCAATAACGAAAGTGAATAACATACGTGAGATAAGCGGCTTGGAAATAGAGATAACAGTAACTACCCGACGCCTGGAACTTTTTATTAAGAGAATCCAAAGTCGGTGCTCGGCGGGAGAACAACGATATTTGCGTTCGTTCGAGGGATGTTACATTGCACTGAAGGCAGTGCATCAGTGATTCACTTAAAAAATTCAAAACCCCATGTTAAGATATACGGAAGTTTTTTCCCCGTTTTAGGTTAGCAAATGCGTGTTTTTGAACTGAATCAATTATTGTTAAAAGGGGGACATGTAACAAAACTACAGTTTTCGGCAATACAATGTTAAAAGGAGGTATGTGTGTCACAAAAGATGTAGATACTTTGCGATAAAACCATATCGCAAAGTATCTACATCTGCCGTTTCAACACTGAACTGTTCGCCTACTCCACTTTATAAAGAACTAGCTGAATACCCATGCTTCCAGACGGAAAGCATTACTAACATCATTTATGTAATTTTGTTAATTTAATTTAAATTAACTTTACTAGTAAAAAGCTGTCATTTCTCAGAGAGTTCACACTATAATTAAAAGGCAGTGATCCGGCATTAAATATGAGTTTTTGATTTTTTAAGAAATTATTTATTTCGGTTTCCTAGGACTTGTGGTTCCCGATACAGTGATCAATCCGTGAGTGGTATTTGCCTTATATATATATATATATATATATATATATATATATATATATATATATATAAATCGATTCTGAGTTTCGATACGGTAGAAATTAATACTAATTTCTATTACAGAAATTTAAAACAGAATTTCAAATTAGTATTAAAAAATTTTAAATACATTTTAATTAATTTAAAAATTTTAAATTTTACAATAAATTGCGTTTTTACCTAGCATGACCCAGCAATTTAGCAAAAATAAAAGGCAAACTTTAATTTAAAGAAAAATGACGTACAAATTTCACCAGTATTAGAATTAAATTTTTTTTATCAATTTAAAAACAATTACAATAAATTACGTTTTTACTTAGCATGACCCAGCAATTTAGCAAAAATAGAATGAAAACTTTAATTTCAAAAAAATGCATAGAAATTTCAAAGGTATTAAAATTATAAAATTTCGAAAAATTTTAATCAATTTAAAAAAACAAAAAATTTACAATTACCTTTTTACATATCACGATCTAGAAATTTTGCAAAAATGGAAGGCAAATTTAAAAAAAAAAAAAATTGCGTAGAATGTTCAAATGTATTACACGATTTAACGGGAGCGCTTCAATGATACCTTTGAAACACTGCACGAAAACAACTTATGCAATTGGTTAATTTAATTTTACCCGATTCTGTACCCAAGAATGAAAACGCTATACCTATTTTAAGAACAATTCAGCGCTAATAATATGAATGAAAAACTCCCACACACACACACGCCGGCCACAGCATTGAATTTCCTCCAATTATTCTGCCCGTCACGTGCGTAACACGCGATTCAGCGATTCGTTCTAAACGTGTAATACATTTGGGATTAATTCGACTTCAACCTGCATGAGAAAATTTTTTTCCCCCCTGTCGTAAGTGGATCCGCGAACACAGGGGGCTATTAGAGCAATGGGTAATAACGTAGCCTTAACATTGGTCAGGACACAGGTTGTTTCCCAGTTGCGCTGCTATGGCAACGCGTTTTCAATGCGATAGCGGCTCGTGGCACTTCCTTTCGATACAGAAAATGCAACAAAAGCCAAAAGCGAGCAGTAGGTTTATTCAACAAACATTCTTAAAAACTTTTTATACCTTAAGGCAGCTGGGGTAGTGGCCATTTTGGATTAGCTCAGATCAATGTTTACCCAAGGAGAAACTTTTTCTACGACTGTGTCGACTCCGATATGAAGCTTTTTGAAGAATAGAGAAAGAATTTTTATACTCTGCTATCTTATTCATTTTGGAAATTTCGCCCACCAAAGGAAATTACGTACTTTTAAAACACAGTACATACTCCCGTTTAACGCGAGTTCATACAACGCGTTCAAAAAAGCGTGACTTTATTCGTATAGCGCGCTACAGAATAAAATGCGGAAATTAACTTTGAAACACTTTACATATATTTATATTGATACACACGGGGTTTTGGACAATTTCGATTAATATATATATATATATATATATATATATATATATATATATATATATATATATATATATATATATATATATATATATATATATATATATATATATATACACACATATTACTGATAGTTTTCATTTTTAAATCATCACTCAAACTTTTGTCACAATTAAATTCTAGCATGTATCAATATAATTTTGTATACTTTTTGGTAGTTAACCGCGTACCCCTTACAGATTTTCGAGTACCCCCAAGGGATACGCGTACCACTGGTTGAGAACCATTGCTCGAAATGATTAGCAACGAAATTTTTAACGCCTATGATTGGTTTTATTTCCGCCACAACGCCATCTTTCCTTTTACGCTTCCACTACCGAAATCAAGACTAGAAGCGCAAGATGACAGTGGGATATCGTGCTATTTTCTTCCCATTAAGAAAAATTCCGGTTATTGGAAACTACAAGGGTCGGAGGCCGACTTTTTGCCCGGCGCCACCGCAATTTAGACAGAGCGCCCCCAGGGGCGACATCTGTTGGGCTCGTACCCAGCTCCCTAAACTACGAACCACAAGGAGGGACTTTCCGGCTTACAGATTTAACTTTGACGAGGGCATTCAGGGACATACACACGTCGGGATTCGAATCGAGAGCGTGTGGGAATGTTTGAGTGCGTGTCTATGTATATATATATATATATATATATATATATATATATATATATATATATATATATATATATATATATATATATATATATATATATATATATATATATAGTTATTTTTCCCAAGACCTCACAGGGTACACGAACACAGCTGCGTGCTAATCGGAATACCATTTTCCAGCTCCCATAGTTTTGAACACGTGCGTGGATTCCAAGCGGATTAAAAAACGATACCAACAAATGCTGTCAGAATTTTTAGCCTGAAAGTTGAGTCCAGGCATATCGGGTTCTCAAGCAAGATGTGGAAATATCTGCTTTGAAAAACAGAAGCGTCTCCCATTGCCTCGTAAAATTATCTTTCTTAGAAATAACTCAACGCGAGTTTGACACTATAACGTTATAAAGTTTGCCGGAATGTTCGTCGTTAAGAAGAACTGTCACTCGCTAATATGCCGGCCCCCGCAATGGAAAACAATTTTTAGGAAGGCGGCCGCCACCGGCGAAGACTTAAAGCAGAGTATATATATGAGAGACATGGAGATTTTCGAGAGCGATCCCTCATGTAACGGCCGCCGAGGAGGACGTGTTTTTTAAGTTCCTGAGACTACCCGAGTCTCGGAGCGTGCTGCGTAATCTTCACTTAAAATTCAATTGTTTATGTTGTACTTGTTTAATGTTAAATTTCTTTGTTATTAAATTTTTAAGTTTTTGTTTTAAGATGTGGCCTTATCATTTACAATTAGAACTCTGTTTTTCTTGGTCACGAATTTAGTAATTTTAAAAAAGCCTCAGAGAATAGCCTACATACTTATGATGTCACGGCAAAAGTGAATTAGATAGATAGATAGCAATAATTCATAAATATACATTTCTTAATCTGTGATTAGTAAAACTAATCGAAAGGAAAATCCCTCATAACTTAACAAGGATCCGCCATATCACCTAATAAACCATCTCGGCACTTCTTACGAACAGTAATAAGAACTGCAAAAGCGTACTGAAAACTTCGTGCAGTACCATATTGGCTGAGCTTAATATCTAAAATATATATTAGTCTTAAAAGAAAGAAAAAAAAGAAGAAGAAAAACAGGAAATGGTAGCAGCTGACCAAATCACGGAAAAAGAGCAAAACAGACACCCGACCTTCTCGCTCCAATGTTTAAAACATGATGTCAGAAAATTAAAATACGGGAATGACGTAGAAATGCCTCTAAATCCATACCCCCTTTACTTATCGGATATAGTATTAAAACACCATAGAACAATGGGATGGCAGATGAATATTTCAAATCAACATAACAGCGTCAAAAAAAAAAAAAAAAAAGGAGGGAAAAACGAGAAGTGAAAAAAAAAACGGCAGAGGCTGACTACTGAAAAAATAATAATTAACACCGAAACGGGAGACGGCAGAGAAAGAGCAAATGGAATAACGTAACGTTACCGATACCAACGGGCGGAAATAGGAACCTTTCACATTTTACTACCGGTCGGAATTGAATTTCATTACTTAACAGGTTTCTTGTTTCCATTCTCCTAGAACAGAGAGAGAGGAAACGTCGAAATAAGTCGCATACATTGCGCGCCCCTCTCTATAGATTTTCTTCCTCACATATTTCATGGCACGCAGTTGTTCACGGAACTACCACGTTCTGTGAAATACACCCTTCTTATAAATTTATCAAAGCAGTATTCCCTCGTGCAAGGTACGATACTGCTATAGGCTTGGGGGTGAGGTACTGAAGTCTGATTTCTCAATTTTTCAGGGTAGACATAGATTACTTTACTTCCAGCATAGAATGTTGGTTTTGTATATTAAATAAGTAAACACTCTAGATCAGGGGTTCCGTGGACTGCTGGTAAAATTCAAAAAAGTTTACAGCAAATGAAAACGTAGAGGGAACGAATAGTACGAAAAATTTCCTCTCTATCCGTATGCTGCATGAGAGTGTGATCGCTTTGTTATTTAGAATCAGAGGCAATCCGAATAATAGTGTGATCTTCTGGTTATTAAGAACCACGGGCAACCCGAACGAGAGTATGATCTCTTGGTTATTAAGAATCCGAGGCAATCCGAATGAGTGTGTGATCCCCTGGTTATTAAGAATCAGAAGCAATTCAAATGAAAGTGTGATCCCCTGGTTATTAAGAATCAGAACCAGTTCAAATGAGAATGTTATATCTTGGTTATTAAGAATCGGTGGCAATCCGAATGAGGATGAGAACTCTCGGTTTAAAAAAAAAAAATAGTTATCTTTCTGTTCTAGCTACGGTACAGGAACTTTTATCGAGAGAAATTCCTGTACCGTAAATAATATTTTTGATTACTAGGGGCTTCGCCCCTAGGCTCGCTCCTCTGGTGAATCAAGTGAATGAATGACTCAATAGTTGTTTACAGCGATTGAGTCATTCATTTGTTTACAGTTGAAGCTTCCCCCCCCCCCTCCCGGCGAAATGGATGAAGCCCGGGTAGATGGGGGGTATAAGCCCGGATGAAGATAGGTGAAAAATCGGATCTTCTTTCATGTCCTTCTGCAAAGGAAGCGAATGAGAAGATTTTTTTGAAGTATTTCTTTAAAATTCAATTAAAAATCGAAATTTTAAGATAGAGACTTGAAATGAAGTTTATATGAATGAGAAAGCTTTCATCTTCCAGTTGATATAAATATTTTCTTTGTAACATAATAAGTCTGAGAGCATCGAATTTATATATCTCGAAACGCATAAATTTTTCCAAAAAGTGGGTTTTCAATTTTAATAAAAATATCAGTCTGTTTTAAATTATTTTTAATCAAATGAGGTCTTGTTTGAAGAAGAAATGTCTGTAGTCTTAGATTGTAAAAAAAAAAAAAAAAATTCTACGATCCTTTTTTGGCGAGTTATCGTAATCTGAACATGAAAAAGTCAATATTTTCCCACAAAACATAAAATTAAAAAAAACTTAAAGTCCGACGAATCTGAGACATGTCTTACTTTCTTCCCACATTATTCTGCATCGATTGGTATCGGTCTCGACCCCATACCCCCAGCGGTTTCGGAGGAGATAGCGTGACAAGCTTTTAACAGCGGCGGCTGCGGCAGCGGCAGTTAGTTTTTTTTAGAATACAGAGATGAGTAAACGAAGTACACTAATATAACTGCTTCTCTTGAACCGACTGGAGAACGTTTCATGCTTTTATTATCATCTACCGGAGGCATCGACCTGGCGATCTCTTGTCTGGGAAAAGCATAATAAACTGTAACGATCCCCAAAATATTTCACCCCTAAGAATACAACTGACGGCAGAAATTTCAAAATAAATAACCAAATAAAAATATATCTGGCCTAGCTCTTTGCATTCGAGGCTGTTCAGCAAGTCCAAATTCATTTCGAACTGTTGAACCCGTAAATTTTTAACACACATTCTAAAATCGTTGGAGATAATAATAATAATAAATAAATAAAAAAAGTAGAAAACATACGAACCACTCACAGCACATTTAGATATTTAAACAATTCTTACCTAAAAGAGAAACAAAAGAACTTATTAGATCATAGATTAAGAAATTGTAGGTACAGAAACACTTTCACTGCATATTTATGAAACACAAAATAATAACACTACATGATAAACCAGTAAACAGAGTCATGCAGTAAAGTTATGTTCTAATATTTCTAGGAGTTTATATTTATTTTTCAGCATTGCTTCACCTTTCTGTCAAAAGATGACAACACCTGTCAAAATTGTTTCGCTTTATGTTTAAAAATTATATTTATTATGTATTAGAATTAATAGCTTAAAGATAAATGTTTAAATTCATAAATGCTTTCTTGATTTTTAAGAATTTTTGGAATAATTTATTTATACATCTATTGCTTTAAACTTAATGGAATTTTTCTTATTTTATCTCTTCATTGTGAAAACTGATGCATTTTGGGTAATTTTTGCTTCGGAATTATTTTTTTTTTTTTGTTGTTGTTTGTTCTGCGAGTTATTGTGAGATTCTCTTGAAAAACGCTTTTTGCTATTTTATAATATCCTACTCATTCATTTTTTTGAGAAATTCCAATTATTTTTTAAAAATCGGAACATCTAGGTTTTTTATAAAATCACACTATGGCATTTTATTAAAACCAATTTTGGCAAAAACGTAATGGATTTCCTTAAACTATTCAACCACATCATATTTTGTAAGTGAATTCTAAGCTTATTATTGAAAATTAATTCCCATTGCATCGCAGTTGCATTATTTATAAATTCCATTAACAAAATAAATCTTATATAACTAATTGGAAAGTTTTGTGTATTGTTCTTTTTATTTTTCTCTATTCTTAAATATTCTTAATGATCGTACATTTATTTTAAAAGAAAATTCGGTTTCCCCTTTCAATGACCGAAAATAACATCCCAAATTCTCAAGTAACTTCCCGCCTTTAGATTAGATGTGGCGGTCGCTCAATCAACGAGCGCATGACAAAGCTTCATTTAATCCTAACTAACGCATAGCATTGAGCTGGTTTTTCTTTTCGCGAGGTATCAGCAAAACGTTTTCTTTTTCGTGGAGTATCAATTAAACGTTTTTCTTTTCGCGGAGTATCAATAAAACTAACAGAATTTCGGTTAACAATCCCTTATTTAAAAAAGGAAAGAGGGTATTAACAGCTGAGTAAAGAGGTAATTGAATTTTCCTCCTTACTTCAGCTCGGCCAAAATTTAAGTATCTTTCATAACTGGAAAAGGAGAAAAGTTTGAATTTCGGATTAAAGCCCTTTTTGCTTTGCACGTCATCGCTGGTTAATAAAGAAAATGAGACAGAAAAGAATCGGAGGACAATCGAGAGAATTTTTTTTTTTCTACTTCACACAGCTCAGCCAAAAGTTAACTAATCTTTTCTTTTGTAAGAATTTTGCTGCAGGAATCTAGTTAGGATTCATTGATAAAACTTCATTCCAGATAAAAAAATTATTTCAAATTACTTAAAACTAACCGAAAAAAAGGGGAAATCTTAATAACCGCAATTTAATTAAAAAGGTGGCTAGATATGTTACGATCTAATTAATAGATCATCTTCCGAGGAGCATTAGGTGTGATTGCGACTATGAAGAAGTGCCACAATTCATAGTGACAATCCCACCAATGGTCCTCGGCCTGATGATGATCTATTATAATTAGATTTAAACCTATGTAGCCACCCTTTTCAATTAAATTGTGGTCATAAATAAGTCCTTATTCCCCGTTTGTGTTATCACAAGTTTCCTGTAAGTCATTATTTAAAATTTCTTTCACGTACTTTGATAAATTGTGACGCATAAATTACGATTATTTTATAATCACACAACGAGTAATTATTCTTTTTTCTATTTGTTAGGTTACTTTCCTGTACTCAAATGCTCTCATTTCCGGATTGCGATGGTATCGTCACGTTCTCGACATTAAATATAAACAAAGAAAAATGGGGGGGGGGGTGTAATGAGATTAAAACGGATTTAAAAAATTCCTGCCAATGAAATTCCGCATGCGGTTATGATTGGTTGAAAGCTGATGCAGTTATTTAAATGGTCAGTCAGTTAGGCCATGTTCACATGACCTGTGATTGGTTTGGCATATCACGTGGCATATCATTGCGCTGAGCTATGTGATTGGTTAAAAATTTTTATCACTAACGCGCCGATCAATGAAAGAGGTCTTAATGTACTGTAGCGTACTGGAAATATGGTCTTTTTTTCCCGAGACCCCACAAGGGCTGAAACACAGCTGCGTGTTTTTCAAAGAATGTGTTGTACGGTTCCACCAGTTCAGAACACGTGGGGGGATTAAAAACCGTTTTCCTTACAGATGCAGCCACTAAAGCTGTCATCTTGACGCTCTGCAATGTAGTAAAGTTCGGCGCCTAAGAAGACCTGTCAACCGATAATCTGCCGGGCCCTCCACCCCTTTGAAAATCCAGACATTGGAGAGGGAGACGCTGTATAAAATCCGAGCGGGATAGACGTGTTTTTGCTAGGCTCCTGTGTTGTTGGGCCGAGAATGGGCCCCGGAGCGTGTATTTGTGAATCTGCACGTAAATTAAGTGATTATGTCCGAAGTGTTTAATATTTAATCCTTTTGTAAATAAATCTACTTGTTGAGTTTTAAAAATTTGGCTTTCGTTTTTAATTAGAACTCTGTCTTTCTTGGTATGGATCAATAGTTGTGAAATTTCTTCAAATGCCTCAGAGAGTTTATCAGCCTTACAGTGACGCCACAGTACTATGAAAAGTAATATTACCTTTAGCTTATGCTCCAATAAATTAATTTTTCGAAGAACTTGTTTCGCGTCTTGTTTGTTTACCATGAAAGCAAACCACTTGGGGGTAACCTTACCCGAGGGACTAAGGAAGAATGGCAGGTCCACATAATGCACCAATTTTGGAAAAGTTATGGTCAAAGCAATAATCATGACAAATAAACAAAAACAAAAAATTTAATATATTTAATTTTTTATAAAAATCGCTATTAATTTAATTTTTTATAAAAATCGCTATTAATGTTCAGCAGCAGTCACCTTTTTTTTCCTTTTTCTGCGGAGCAAAACTATGTATATTGCAGTTCATATAAACCTTTTTTTTCCCTGGTACGAATAATTTTAAAAAATTAATTCATGTAATATTGCGCAGAAAATAAATAAATCTGAAAAATTTACTAATTTTTTAAATGGTATACATTTATCGGGGTTATGTAGCTCTTCTCATTCATTTTTGTGTGCTTTTATATAGAAATAATTTTTAATCTCATTGAGGTCGGGCATTCAGGTAATATTATACTGTCGGTTGGAAAACATGCATTTTTAAAGGTATCAGTGCCGGATTAGGGCCCTTGGGATGCAGCTAGCTAACTTGGGGGCTTCGAGAAGGAAGAGGAAAAGCCGAAAATTAATTCAGGCAAAAACATGCATCCCTAAAGGCTTCTGATATCTACAACCTTGTAAACACTCACTACTTAATGTTGAAATAGTTCGGCAGATTTACATGTACTTGATGATAACTAATGCGACAGAAGAAAGGAGATTTTACAAGATGTAACATGCATCAAGATCGACAATGCCACAAGAGAGACTCAACAGACTTGCTTTTACGGCAATTGAAAATAACAGTATAAAGCAGCGCTTCTCGACCTTTTGGCCCTCAGACCGGTAAAATTTGTGAAAAAATTTCGCGGACTGGTGGTTTTTTTTAAACAAAAAAACTTTATTACGTAATAAAGAATTACTACATAAGTCAATCGTAACTTTTTATTATCATTTACCAGGGCAGGCGACGGGGGGGGGGGGGAAGGGGGCAAATGCCCAGGGGCCCGGTTAAATAAGAGTTGACTAAAAAATTGTACACAATGTTCCAATATTGAGTGGAGAGGGGGGTCCGCTGTATTATTTCGTCCCGGGCCCTGGCTCAGTTGACGGCGGCCCTGTCATTTACTTCCAATAATATTTAAATGTGAAGATAAGTAATTATTGTATATAATTATTATTATTATTATTGTATATAAGTAAATAAACCTTTGAGAAAAATCGCAGAAAATTATAAAAAAGAATCACAAAATCACTGCATATAGAAACAAAATTTCAGCTCTCTGATTACTAGTAAATTAAATATCTATAACTTTTGTTTATTTGACATATAATGTTAATGAGACGATTGCTGTTGCTCTTCTTAAATTGACTTTTCAATTGTGGGTTCTAAATTAGTCAAGCTAAGTCGGAGCGGTGAAACAACCGAAAACCAATTTCTAAATTTATTTTTTATTACCGTCATATTATTATTGCGACCCTTTCTCTGCTGTGAGTACTCCGTCCAGTTTATTATTTAAAATAAATAAAATAAAAAAAAATTTAAAAATAAGCAAGGCGTAACAACTGACAAATGCGAGCAAACTCCAGTGTTGCTAACCTTCAAAGACAAAATTATGAATTCTAGATCCTAATATTATGGCATTAACGTAAAAAATATCGTACAAAATTTTATTATTATTATCTCATAAGAATTTTTTTTTAACGCGGACAAGTAAAAATCTCCAAGGACAAGTCAAATTTTTCCGCGGACCGATGCCAGTCCGCCGGACTAGTGATGAGAATCACTGGTCTAAAGGACTTACAATTTACCGACGTTTTAGAGAAATCAGTCTCCAAGAAATTGCGATAAGTCGATGTTTAAATAATCGTTGTTAACATTGTAAGAATAAATTTAATTTTGCCTGTTACTTCTTTTTTGCTGTTTGAAAATGCAGAGTGAGGCAAAAGTCGCTTGACACTAGCAATTATTCGACGTTGTAAGTGTATCAAAAGGAATATTTGTCAAACGACTTTACCCCATCCGTAATTACTGGGGGCATATCACAGCATTAGCCCAGGGACCTACATTGTCTTAATCCGGCCCTGATTTGTACAACTGAATCACTACTATACTTTCTTTTCTCTAGTCTCGAAAAATATAATATAAATAAGGTTTATAGCTATACAAACAAATAATAACATTTTATTACAGTATTTATTTATCTGTCGGAACTGGCGATCGTTACTACGTCGAAAAATGCGATTAATTCTTTAGCGAGTGAAGAAATTAGGTCACTAATGACACAAATCAAAATTACCCCACAAAAATCTTTACTTCAGTAATTGTGCTGTCATCAAATTACTCAAATAACTAATAATTACGTTTCATTTTGAGTTGAGTTAGGGGTTCACCCCCCCCCCCCCGCTAGTTTTGGTTGCTTTTATGTTTAAATCATTCAATGATTTTTACACTGACAAGTTTTTATCTCTTTTTTAACTCTCGCATTACGCTTTCTGTGAATTATGTTTTATCGCAGCTTCAAAACCTTTTTATCTTACGGTCACATTCACGAGGAAAATATAAAGTAGGCAAAAAAATAAATAAATAAATAAAATCTATACAATTACAAAAGGAAGATTCAACAATTGATAAAAACGTGCTTAAAAACTTCTATTTTTTTTTTAAATTTCCTTTTATTTTACGATATGTACATAAAACGGAAATTTGAAACTTCGTCACGTCTTAGGCAATTTGAAACTTTGAAGCTACCTATACCGGTCTCGCTGGACTTTCTCTCTTTTTCAGAGAGATTCCAGCAGTAGCAAAGATACAGCACTCACTGACAAATCGAAAATTTTCTGGCAGCAGTTACGTCTGGTTCAATCTACTACTAAAAAAAGAAAAAAACGGTTGTAAGAACGATTATCAATAATTCGGCGTGAAGTAAACGGAAGAAGCTGGTTTAACTGATAAGACGAACGGTTGATTCTTTGCCAGAAAAAAAGGGGGAAAATATGTCAACAGGAAAAGATATTTTATTTATTTATTATTTTTCAGCTGGCGAATGATACAGTAATCACTCTTGGTTTAACGACTCTCCGGGGATCGAGAAATACCGTTAAATTGAAAGAGTTAAAAGTCATAACAGAGCTGTTAACCTTTATGGTCGTGATCCGACAAATCATTGTCATGTAGAAGGAATTATAATGTAGCACCAACTCTTATTTACATCTGGGTTTATTAATACATTAAAATCTTGGTTAAATACGTCATTTACAAAGTCTCGTTCCGACGAACGTTAACAATACTCGTGAGAGCCGGGCTCATTCTTTCAAAGTCCGACGAGCTCCCCGTCTGCCGTAAGCGTGTTGACCCTTCAACAGTCCGAATCTATTCTTTCCGTTCGTTACTGGCGTCTCTCTTTTATGCCTCCTCCTCTCTTTCTCGAACGACAATCGGCCTTTTTTATCCGCGTACGCAGACCACCTATTGTCGGTTTCATTGTCCACCGTTCCTACCTTAGGTGACGTGCGCCGCTGTGTTTCCTTAATCATTCTAAATGAGTTCGCTACCTGCTATTGTCAAGAGTCTCCCAAGGTGTATGGCTCTCAACACCTGTTTGCGCTTCTTTTGATGCTTATTGAAGACGCTATTACATACGTTCATCAATTCCACTTAGGAATGGGAGACGAGAGTCTGACATACGCCCCTTCCTTTAGAAGTGAAAACAGTCCCTTGAGACGTTTTCACGTTTGAACAACAGTCCCTGTTGATCAGAGGATAATGAAGAACACCCATGGGGTAATAACTGTGCTTTTTAACTTGTGACGGAGGCGCTTTGTAGCTACAACAATAACACATTTTTACAAGTAAATGATTCCATGTTTTCATCTGCATATGAGATAGCCACAACATTTACAGGTAACAAAAATTACTTTTCACACTTAGCCTTGACACAAAATTAATATTATAATTCTTGCTCATTTCTTTACTTTAAACCAAACACCAACAAATTATTTGACTACAAATCACTTATCTTCAATGCAAGAATTTCTAAGATAATTACACTTTTGATTCCTTTTTTTTTTTCAACTCTTTAGGAATTTCCTGGTTAAATCTTAACCAGTTAAACTTACATATTTTAATGAAACTTCCCCAAATCTCTAGGGAATACTTAACATTAATTTAGTTCTTCACTTAAAAAAAAAATATAAACCAAGTGTTCATACAACAAACAACAAAAAAAACATAAATATCACATAACTTATATACTTAAATTCATCATACCATTATATTTACAAAATTAATCCGTTTTTCTTAGGATTCAACCTTAGTTATCAATGCAATTACCAAAATACACATTTAATTAAATTTTCAATGAATTCTTCGAGAGCAACTTAAATCAATTTTAGAACATTTATAAAATACACATTTACATGAGTTTCCCTGAATTCTTTGGGAATTACTTAAATTTGTGATTCTCTCTGCGATTTTTACGGGACCCTAAATAAATACGAACGGGTTTTTGGCTTTATTATTTCACTATCTCTCATTGACTGAATTGAATGATTGTTGTTCAATTTTGAATTTGTGAATTTGTGATCTAGTGTCGGTACAAAATCACCCTTTTCTGCGGAAGTCTTTCCTCCCATACTTTGCGTCTGTTTCCTACCCGTATCGCTGGGGCTTCCCTGAGCACTTAATTCTTCGTTTCGTGTTTCCCTTTGATTATTTCCATTCTCATTATTAGTTTCCTCTAACCCTTTATTCCTTAACATATCAATTTGATCTTTCCTCTTGTTTTCTGTTGAAAATCCCATTTCTCGCACCTCATCCAAATTCTCATTGAGACTTAATTCCCTATCCAAAATTTTATCAATTTCTCTCATCTCATCTAAATTCTCATTGAGACTTAATTCCCCATCCAAAATTTTATCAATTTCTCGCACCTCATCTAAATTCTCATTGAGACTTAATTCCCCATCCAAAATTTTATCCATTTCTCTCACCTCATCTAAATTCTCACTGAGACTTAATTCCCCATCCAAAATTTTATCCATTTCTCTCACCTCATCTAAATTCTCACTGAGACTTAATTCACTACCTCCTCCCTTATAGTTCATCTCCTCACCTGTGTCTCTTGCGCTTTCAAATCTATTCGGGGGACTAGCCATCTCCTCCTCTGTATCCCTTACAATTTCGAATATATTAGGAGGAATAATCAACTCCTCATCTAATATCTGATCTATACTGTTACTCAAATGCCTTTGATAACATGCTACCCCTTCCAGGACCTCCTTTCCTTGAGTAATTACATCTCTCACTTCCCTTTCCTGTTGGGTTTCAATTTTATTCTCAGGTTGAATAATTTCGCCTCTGTTAAATTCTATCTCAAATGTATTTCCCCTCTGATCCCCTCTATTTCTGAGATTTTGAACTCTTTTGGGGCACTGATATTTCAAATGGTCTTTACTATTACAGACAAAACATCTTTTATCCTCCTTTTTCCGGTCAATTTTGGCACATACCTTATCTGTGTTAACTAGTGGTTCAAGAATAACCCTTTTTTCCTCTTTCAACACTCCTTCGAAATTATTATTAACCCTTCCAATACTTTCTCTGACCCTAAAACTTGAAAGTCTTTTACCTGCCCTCATCCTCAATTCTTCAACTTCTAATTCTTTCAATTTTAACATTATTTCTCTTTGTTTCTCTCTTTCCTGTCTATCTATCTCCTGTTTTTCAATTTCCCTTTGTCTATCCCTCTCTTCACTTTTTTCTCGTTCTAATCTCTCATTAATTATGGCAAATAACCGTTCCTTAGCGGACTCTTCCTCATATTTCTCACTTCCTAATATCATTTCCTTAAGATCAGTGTATGTCCTGTTCTCCGAAGACGGACAAATCCCTGTTAACTCTGTAGCTAACAAAATTAAATCGGCTTTCCGCCCCTTCCCTATGAATGCCATTTTTAGCTTATACCACTTAATCACCAATGCAGCAAACAAGTACAAATTCACTTTTACAACTATAACCAAATTTAACCAACTATACTTATCTTGAACTATTTACCTCCACAATTATGATAATTCTAAGAGCATTTAACTACTACAATTATAAATCACTTCCACTAATAACTAGTACGAACACTTGTACACATTTCCCGTTATACAAAACAACACTTTTTCACTTTTAAATTATTATTCCATTTACCAAAATTCAATAACTCAACAAATTACTTCCATCATTCTACACATGAATCAACACTTCAAAATTTATCAACAATAATTAGATTCCTTCAACTAATTACTACCGCTATCTCATACACAGGGAGAAAAGATAGAATCACTTACCCCTTTTTCACCTCGATGAAAAACTGTCACTCTAATCTTTCTCCGCCGCCGCCCTTTGATCACAGTTCAAGAGAGTTCAGTATATAACCACGTCGTTAATGCACACTTTACTCCGACCTTGATTTTCTCCTGGCCAAGGATTCTGCTCCCGTTTCTTGACCAGTTGCCGAGTAAATATCTGTCGCTGAAGTCGTGCCCAGTAGACTCATTCGGAATCCAACTTCTCTTGAAACTGCGTCTCCTTGAAGATCTATCACCACTCTCGTACTCTAGATCATCTTTTTCTGATACCTTCCGTATCGCTGGGGTCCTCCCACGTTCTTTAATTCGACTACGCCAATGTTAACCTTTATGGTCGTGATCCGACAAATCATTGTCATGTAGAAGGAATTATAATGTAGCACCAACTCTTATTTACATCTGGGTTTATTAATACATTAAAATCTTGGTTAAATACGTCATTTACAAAGTCTCGTTCCGACGAACGTTAACAATACTCGTGAGAGCCGGGCTCATTCTTTCAAAGTCCGACGAGCTCCCCGTCTGCCGTAAGCGTGTTGACCCTTCAACAGTCCGAATCTATTCTTTCCGTTCGTTACTGGCGTCTCTCTTTTATGCCTCCTCCTCTCTTTCTCGAACGACAATCGGCCTTTTTTATCCGCGTACGCAGACCACCTATTGTCGGTTTCATTGTCCACCGTTCCTACCTTAGGTGACGTGCGCCGCTGTGTTTCCTTAATCATTCTAAATGAGTTCGCTACCTGCTATTGTCAAGAGTCTCCCAAGGTGTATGGCTCTCAACACCTGTTTGCGCTTCTTTTGATGCTTATTGAAGACGCTATTACATACGTTCATCAATTCCACTTAGGAATGGGAGACGAGAGTCTGACAAGAGCTTCTAGAGAAAATTGTCGCAGCTTGTAAAAGAGACGTCGAAATAGAAAGAGTGATATAAGGCGTCGCGATCTATCGAATGCACAAGCGTCATCTTGATCAGGGCCCTACACCAGGAAATAAAAAACAATATTTCTTGAGGTACTGAAGTGCCGGCTAAATTATTAATAAATAGGTTGGTTAATTTGGAGCGCTACGGTTAGTTTAACTCTGGTGTTGTAAAGGTGACCGTAGCGTTATAAAAGCCGTAACACTACGATCTCCTTCAGCAGTACAAGGGCTAAACAGACCGACACCTAAAGTTAAGAGCCGATTCCAAATCACTGAAAACAGCCTTGACAACCGGAGGCTTCGAATCCGCTGACTCTGGTTCCGAAGACTAATAATTTATATATATATATTAGACATATTTAACCCTCTAAGCGTTTTAGATATTTTTTTATGTATCTTTCAGCAGAAAAACGCGTTTCTAACGCTTTAGTCCATCCTATAATTTGGTAAATAAAAGCGTCAAAATTGTACCATCTGCCAAGGAATATTCCGTCACTAACATTTTTGAAGTTGAAAGTATGACAAGGAAAAATACGCCTCACACGTTTGGGGGGAGGGGGAGAGGGGGAAAATCCAACGCTATTTCGAAAGATATAATCTTGAAGAATTTTTTATACCTGTGGAATCAGAAAATAACAACTTGATTAAGTTCTTAGTGGTTCAAATGTGATCGTGGATGTACGATTTAAGGTATATTTAATTCATGCTTTCTCAGTTCTCTTAAGGTTTTCCTCCCTTATTTTATGAGAGTGAAAATCACGGAATAAATCTGCTCAATATATGAGATATTGATAACGGTACTAGCATTGTATGATTCAATAAAAATAATGAATACTCATAAATAATTGTTTCCAATCCTTATGCAGCACTAAATGGCTGTTTATATTGGCAACAACTTCATTTCACACAGCGGGCGGTGCCGAACTAATTGATCGATGTGTCTGAAATTCGACCGTTGAAATCTCTTCAGCAAGGTCACTCACTTGCTCTCAACCGTCACTCTAAGCCAGGGGGATTCCAAACCTTTCTACGTTTGTGGTACCCTTGGGAATGAGATTAGAAACTTGGGGCACCCTTGTTAGAATTTTATTTATTTATTTATTTATTTTTTAATATTATGTTAAATTGGAATAAATATCAGGAACATGGCAAATTAGAGTTCAAATAAATACTTACTCCACTGCTAATCTTATTGATTTATTGAAAATATAAGAAACAAACACTAGAATGATATATTAATACAGTTTCAATAATAGCCATGGAATTCAGTATAATATTACACTAGAGCACTACCATAGAAAAAAAATTTCGTTTGTCGGTTTGGCCGAGAGCGCTACGGTAATTTTTTACTGTAAAATTATATATATATATATATATATTTAATTTTTTTAACATTATAAAAATTGAAATTTTTATTATGTTTTTAAAAATGCTCCTTGCGATCCAATTTTTAATTTTCCTTCTTAATTTTACATTTATATTACTTATAAATACATTTTGAACAGAGTTATGTATAACTTTGTGCTTTCGTTGAATAGTTAACGTTTAGTAAATATTTTTATGCTTGTACTCTGAATTTTCGGGAAATTTTAGTACTTTTCTACATTAAAGTTAAAACTTTGATAATCTGAATGATGTCGAAACCTGAAATGGATACATAACTCTGTTTTCATGTATTAGAGGAGTCTTTATTATTAATTTTATAAAATTTCGTCAAAAATTATGACGCAACGAGCATTTCAAATCTAGAAATTACGCATCTTGAGAAAAAGCCATTTAAAAGTTATTTTTTTTTCACCTACCTTTAATATTTACTTTTCTAAAGCCACCAAGTTTTCATTTTAATTTTCATTACATATTTTAAATGCATTTCATTTCAATATTTACATATTTTTAAAATATTAATACACCCCAAAAAAATTCCAATTTTTGTTCGATTTTTGGTAATTTGTAAGTCCATCATCCCCTTAAGTAGCAATAAATAAATAAATAAATAAATAAATAAATGAATAAATAAACTTTAAAAAATCAGGTAGTATCTTCTAACGAAACTACCGCGGGTTATTGACGTAAGATTACTTATCATTGTTTACCTCTTTTGTATGTATATATGCATGTATGTATTATATATATATATATATATATATATATATATATATATATATATATATATATATATAAAAGAGCTTGTCTGTTTGGTTGTCCGCTATAGAATCATAGACTGTTTCACCCACCGGGACCAAATTCGGCACAGTTAATGTTTTGGACCCGAGAAACTTAAATCAGGAAAAACGAAATTTGGGGCTCAATTAGTTTTTTTTTAAATTAATTTTTTAATGTTTTTTGTGCCCGATAGAGGTGCATCTACCCCCTGTGGATTCCCCTCGACCAGCTGCGATAAGAGGGGTGGTTTGAGGATGACGGAGGGGGGGGGTCAAATTACAATGCACGGGAGAAAGAGGGTCGGGAATGACCTTAAAATCAGACGAAGGTCCGCAGGCTCAAAGTTTCTTTCTTTCTTATTGTTTGTATATCATTTCAGTAGAAACGTGCTAAGAGCATTCTGTCTGGCCAGATGAACATGAAGAGCGGGAGTGCAGCCCAGTATTTTGTTGATGGAATGCATGAAATATTTTATATCTATATATCTACCCGGGCAACGCCGGGCAATAATGCTAGTATGTATGTATATATATATATATATATATATATATATATATATATATATATATATATATATATATATATATATATATATATATATATGTCAACATTTTGAAGCATTTTGGTACTTTTCTGTTTAACTGTTTACTGCTTGCCCAAGGATACAGACTGGGTTTGGCGCGCTGCCAAAATTATAACTCGCGACGCAGGAGGTGAAATTTTGCTTTCCAGAGGACCGTTATGGAGGAACGTAATCCTATGCACCTGTGGCCGATCTCACGGCACCCTATATAGTGCCGCGACACACCGGTTAGGAATCACTGGTCTAACTGCACTAACAACAATGGCATGCAAAATCACAGAGTCGACAATCGAAGCAATATCCATCAAAGGACAAGAGTGCAAAGAATCTTAAATACAACAATCCAGACACAAAAACCTAACACCCGATCGTAAAAACACGGAAGTGTGAATCGGCGACAACCATAACAGAACACAGAAGTCACTGTCTGCGCGGCGCATACGAGTCTCCGTTCTATCACCAGATTACATCAATTGCGAGGCGATGATTAGGAGACGGCACGGTTTTTAAATGTGGCCGTGCAATGGCTTTTATGATAACTAATATCAGAGGCAAGCATGTAGCAGTCGAACTGGACTGCAAGAGAAAAAGAAATATGGCTATTTATTTCTATGCGGTTAAGTCTCGTTTCTTTGTGATAAAAAATAATTTAACACTAATTAAAATTCCAGCACGGTACAATTATGAATATCCATTTCATAAATGTGAATGCGTACACAATATCATAAATGCTGACATAATGAATGCAGATTTTATGCCATAGAAGATTGCTTATTCGGTAATAACGTTACAAAAATGCTTTTCTTTTTAAAAAAACATATACAGTCAAACTTCTCTAGCCAGCTCACCCGCAAAATGGCCAACTTTTTTCGGAACCATGACTGACCGCCTTAGAGAAAATTCAGTGTATGTATGTATGTGTGTGTATGTATGTATATATATATATATATATATATATATATATATATATATAGATAGATAGATAGATACATATATACTAGCTGAATACAGGTACTTTGCTACGGAGTACATTCAAATTAAATAGAACGGTCAATGTATGCAATTAATTTGTATGTTTAATATCCATCAAACATACTAATTTGAATTAATTCTTAAAAAACTTCTATCTCACTTAGTCTAGTGGTTAAATTTTACATTTTACCGTATTTAATATATTTTTTTGTCAATTTATTTCGTTGTTATGTACGTGACGCAAAATTAATTTAAAGGATTATTTTTTGGATTCATGGCTTCAAAATTTTGATCGGAAGTGTGAGGAAATTAATAATGGTGAAGCATGGAAAGTAAATAATTTAAATAAATTTCTAATGCTTAAATCACTTACCGGTTTACGTAAATTCTTGTTCAGGTATTCAAAACTGGGAAGAATTGTGTGCGATTTTGGAAGGAAAATTTGTTCAAATTAACATGATGTCACTGAAAAAATTTACAAACGAAAAATTAAACGATGACGAAGGCGTAACTGAATATTTTTATTATAAAATCGGAGTGTGGGCGAAGGTCGGGATTATCTAACAACTTCTTATTGAAAGGTTTAACTGACGGTATTCCCCCAAATCTTCAGTTGATGTCAATAAGTCCTCCTGCTACCCCAATGTCTTGGCTCACTCTCGCTTCAAAATTACTTAAAAGACAAAAGAAAAAAGCTCAGTCCAACATTCCTATACCTCAACAATCGGGCAGTTTTTAACAACCCAGAAATGCACAAACTGACAGATTTAGGTTTAGACCTGGATTCTAGAGGGGAACAACACCGAATTATCAAAACTTTATAGAGTAGTAGTCCAAATAATCAAAATAACCGTTCACCAAGATCTCAACCGCCAAGACTCCAATATAATAGGTCCATTCCCAAACTCAGTTACCAATTTCTCCTTACAGAGATTGTACAAGTAGAGGGAGGAATCATGAACGAGCATCACTGTGTACAGAGTTGCCCATTTCGAAAATGCTGTTGCAAGTCCTTCTGCTCCTTCAGTAGTAGACGACTCTTTAAGCCCCTAATCTTAGTTTTCAAAACTGGTTTTTGACCAAACGAATATAAGGGTTATCCTCTCTAATAGATCGCAGCGCAGTACCGTAATTAGGTTGACCCCGGGTTGTTTTCCACCAACACAAACATCAGGGTTCCGGAATATTTCGATTATTATCCTCTCATCGTTTTAATAGATCGTAGCGTAATTAGATTGACCACCTGTTCTCAAATTTACCTTCTGGGGGTGAGGGGTCAAATGTTCCGGTCTCGTCACTTGCCTCGGTTCTAAATTACGGGACCGGCTTGTAGGGGGTAATGCCGGCCACCTATACGGTGCCCCCTTAAATGAATGGCCAGCAGTATCGCCCTTTACTGAGAACAAATGGCGTCATAGCCAATCTTCAGGGCATTGTAATACATAAATGAATTGACCACCTGTAGAAGTGAAAATGGTATAATTCCCCACGGTGTGTGGACAATAAAGAATGCATTATAAAGGATGCAGAGGCAGGGGTAAATACAGGATTGTAAACCAATAAAAAATAGAAGAATAGCTGTCGGTGTGGCCAGTGATAGCGATCTGAGGTCTAAATTTTACAAGATGGATGGTCGTTATTTTATGGCCCACAGTAAAAACGTCAGATAAGAAGGGTCAAAGTTGTTTTGCAAAATAAAAGTATGTTGGGGGTGGTACTACATAGACTATGGACAGAGGCGGTGTAATAAAGAACCAATTAGGGATAAACATTAGAACCAATTGAAACGGATTGTAATATTAATAGCTCTGACAAGTTAATTGAAATTTGGGTTATCAAATAAATGTATGTTTAAGGTCAATGCGTTGTATTCCTTGCTTGTTCCAACCCATGCATGCATCCATTGCTTCTAGGTAATTAACACCTACACCACCGACGTAGGATTTTCACCTAAAGGCACACGAGGGCTCCGATATATTCCGATCATTATTCTCTCTTAATTTTAATAGATCACAACGCGACATCATTATTAGGTTGATCCCCGAGAGACGGTTATCTACCAAAATGAATATCAGAGTTCCGGCGCAAGATTTATACACCGTTCAGGTATTATGTACGACAGAATATTTCAGTTTCGAGCCCGAAACGAAAAAAAAAATCAACTAATAAATAAATAAATAAATTATTATTATTATCCAAAGAACAATAAATTAGGAGTAATTATTTTACTCCACCTAAACACATAACACCGCATAAAACTTTGCAAAAATATGACAGCTGAAAAAGAGTATTTCAAGTTACAGAAAACGCGCTGTGATTACACTCTAAACCCGCAAACCGCAATGACGAGAAATATTTTACATCATAAACGGAAATTTTCGAAACCCTTACGGGATGCATATTACCTTAAAGCGCGAGAAAATACGAATTACAGCACACAACTCCAATGAAATTCAGACATGAATGCACAGTGTTTGATGACAAATACATAAATGCATCCCAATATCTCGCACTTGCAATTTGCAAGATCCTACAATGCAAATGACGAAATCCCTTCCAACCAAGAGGCAGATCTGGAGGTTTCACAACCCCTCCTTCTTGATATATTCATAGGAGTACGTAAATTTCGCATAAAAAGAAATTACAATATATAAAATTTCGCATTTATTAAAAAAAAAAAAAGCACAATTTTACTGATTTGGTTTGGTGTAAGTATCAAAATTCTTAGTTAAAATCTAAGATTGTAGTAACTAAGATTGTAACATTATCTTCCTAAAGTCTTCAGCAATAAGTAAAGTAATAAGAAAATTTCGAGAGTGAGATCTATCAGTTAAAGACCGTGAATGATCTTCGATAAGAATTATGTTAATAAATTATTACTACTATTGCCTAATTTCGCTTAAAAAGCCGTTTATCACCGAGTTTTCGCCGAAAAGTAGTAAAAAAATAATTTTCGCATTTATTCGCTCATATCGGCAAATTTCGCATTTATTCGCATCTATTTCGTAAATACGAAAATTACGTATCTCTATATATTACTAAATCTAAAATAAATAAATGATAAACAGCGCCAAATTTATTTTCTTCGACGATAAAAATATTAAATATTAGTCGCCAAAATCTTTTTGAAACAATAGGTCTCAATCATTCTTAAATCCAGTCACAATCTAAGACCATCTCCGTGTAAACATGGCAAATATTTAAAGCATTATGTAAATTACATGATACTCCGCCATTCTAATCACACTTCTCAGAATTCACATAGATGTCACTCAGTTAAGATCCTATCTGTCCCGAAAAAATTTCTAGTTCCAATTAAAAGGAGGGAGTGGCATTAAAATGTTAAAAAAACGGTAGGGAACGAAAAAAGAAAAACCCCGAGCGTAATGGACGAGCACGTTAAGATAACAGCGCAAAATCTCAATGAAGAGGAGCTTCTGACACTCATCGTTCAGATAACGTATCAGACGACAAAAGGATCATGCAAATACCCAGAGCGTCAGGAGTTGCGCAAAGTGCACCGAATCCATCCACGAAGGAAAAGCTAGACCATCAAATCAATCACAAAGACTCACCTCTTGAGCGATCATCGGTTACAGCACTGGTAATCCCATAAGTGGTCGAAATGCTTGAAGCAAAATCGGAACACACACACACACGCCCACAATTCCGGGAACACGGCTGCGAAAGTGGTACACAATCGAGAACGAAATTAAAGGATGTGACGTCCAGGCGACAAAAAAGTAATCACTACAAGTATCCCGACAGAGATAAATACACACACACGGGACTGGAACTTTACTTTCTATTTCAATTTTTTTTTCGCTTCGTTTAAAAGGAAGCGCGAAAAGCGAGCGAGGAAAAAAAAGAAGTAACCATCCGCTCCGTAGAGATTCCGTAGAGCGACTGGTTCACTCTCTCTCGAGTTCGTGGCAGGAGAGCAATGAGTAAGCAAACCACGCCTTCCAGGCTGAAAAAAAGGTTTTGATTGAGCGCCTCTTACCAGGCATTGCGTGAAAGAGTTGAGGAGAAGTATTGCAAAATAGTTAAGGAATTTCCTTCAATATCTGTTAAGCAAGTTATCTTTGATAACCCCACTCCTTCCTGCTGTCCGTTAATAACCCTGCTGTGTAAACACGTCGAGTTATTTTGAAAGGCAAATGAAGTCTGATGACGAACTAGATGAATAAATAAATAAACGATAGTAGCCTGTATCTTGATAAACAAACGAGACTGCGTTTTCAAGTTCGTTATTTATTTTTCCGTGAACGTTTCCGAGAGATGGGTGTTTCTTCCATGAAAATACGGATATTGTTGTTAGTGATAAATATTTACGCCACGGTTTATTTTGGATTAGTTCAATGAACACATAAATATACCTTCTCGTAAGGAAAAACTGTTTACAAGCACAAAAACATGCGTTTTTAAAGGAATGGAACACAATATTTCATACAACATCACAATATTTATGTTACAAAATTAAACTATAATGTTCGCAAAGCCCAGTAAAGTTTATTTTTATTTGTTTCCCTTAGACAATTGTTATTAACAAGTTAAACAAAGAACTAAGAAGTCCTTAATTTAACTCCTCTACTGGCATCACTATCAAAAATGTTCCAATTTATTAGCACAGAAGCTACCAAACAGAAATCAAAAGCATACCTAACCTGAGCTCACCTTCAATTGACGAAAATGCTGGAATTTTCCCATCAAGAGCCATGGTTGCTACCATCGGACTTTGAAAGACTTTAAATTTTTTTGTCCAAAATTAAGGATTTAAAAAAGGGGCCAAAATTACCAAATATTTTTAAGAACGTTTAAGTTCTGGCTCTTTAAGCTAGCAAGGGTTTCTCGGAGATTTTTAACGGCTGCAAGCCATGTTAGGATTCCTTTATGCATTCATTGTAAGACGTCGTGAAAAGGGTAAGAAATAAGTTAAATGGAGTTAGTCATAAAATTTTGATATGGAGAGGAAGGTTAGAGAAAGCTGATGTAGTGGTCAACACAAGAAAAGGATATTTTATAGCGGGTTTAGGAATAAAAATATTTATCGTGAAGAGGAGGAAAAGTTGGAAAATAGCGCGGTGTCCTTTGACTAAGTAACCGATGAGTTAAAAAGACCGCTCTCATAAAGAGGCCCTTCGGTGAAAAGAGTTGCGTTAAAGACGAGGGTCAGTCGGAAAAGTCCCTTAGAAAATGGAATAAGAATTGAAAGGAATTTGTACCACAGTAAGTATTGTTGAGATTATAGAAAATTAGAGAGGGGAGATTTAAGAAAAATAAAATATAAGAAAAATGAAGGAAAGGAGAAGGGGAAAAATGTGAGAAAAGTATAGGTCCAATGAGATTTTGCAAAATTTAATAAAGAAAAATGTTATAGCCACTAGGAAAAAGATTTAATGCTGGCTGGAAAAAAATCTCTTACCCAGCATTTTAACTCTTGTAGAAAAAATACACAACTAATTGCTTTTAAATGAAAACCACCCAGCATTAAGACGTAGGTGGAGTTTATATGGAAAAGAAAATATTATGATTGGAAGGTAGAGAGGAATATGGAAAAAGTTGAGATTAATATTAAGAGGGGGACTTGAATTTTTAGAGATATAGGTTTTTAGATTTAGGAGATCGAAGGACGCAGAGAGCTCGGCCCTGTGGGCATGAGCCTGCAGGCTCGATTAACTAGGTCTGTGGTGAGACTTTCGAGTCCGCCCTGCGACTATGCCGTGCGAGTGGGAGATCAGCAATTTTCAGGCAAGCCTATTTTGGGGTAAGTCGGTCTTTACTTTCTGTTGATTGACAGTACTATTTTAAGATTAAATTTAAATTAAATATCACTTAAATGATACATACTTTTTTTCTTTCTTCGGTGAGGACCCAATTTGCTACTTAAAGAATATTAACCCTTTAACACATTATTAATGCTACATGTGGTTATGAGAATAGTAATAATTTTATACTGTATAATTGATTGTTTATTTGTGGTAATAAATATTTTTTGTTAATTTGGAAATATTGGTCCTCATCATTTAAAACATTTAGAGTTGTCTCCTTTTTCTACAGAGTTAAATATGCTGGGTAAAACCATTATAATCCACCCAGCATAAGAACCGCAGGAAAAAAATAAAAAATAAATGTACCGAAAGTTTGGACAAAGGACGAACGGTCGAAAGTGGTCCTAATTACTTTTGACAAAACTACGAATATTTCTTGCAAAAATATCTAAATTTCTCATAACAGAATAAACTCAGAAAGCAACAACTAAACCCAACTGTAATAGCTATTTTTAAATCTTAAAATAACAATAAAAAAACTAGGCAGACATCAGGGGGGCTTCAGACATTTATGATTCTTCATCCACAAGTGATAAACTAAATTTTAAGAAAACAAATTTTAACATATTTAATTAAAAATTTCTTAAATTTTTCTTAATAAATAAAATAAATAGGGAGGGAGAACTTTCAAGATCTACAAACTGCCGAGAATACGCTTCAAAAGGCCAGGGAGGCAGACTGTCTCGTGTTTAAACTCAAGATCAATCAAACAGGCTTGAATCTTGGAAACCAGTCCCTTACTCGCCAATATATACATAAACGTAAAGAAAAGAAAGCCTGAAAACTTTTATCTTCCAGATCTTGAAATATTGTGAATCATCAAAATGAACTAAACAATCAATTCGTCACGGTTCGCTAGTTAAAACGAAAATTGCCATTCCACCGCCTCATTTGTCAGCTAACCGATCGATACATCCCATTCTTTTCTCGGTGTGGACTACAAATACGAGAGCTCGAATGACACTGGTATTAGAAATCGCTGCGGTGTCGAAGTGATTCATCTTTCTAATTGCATTTCAGCGGGAAATGATGCAGAAAACACTTTTACCGCACGCTTGCCAAACTGAATGAATGCAGAAAACTAGTCGCCAAGAGAGAACAACCATAGCAGAAGCTGTTTGTTCTCTCTTGATAATGGTAAAATTAGAAAATAATAATAATAATAATAATAATAATAATAATAATATATATATATATATCTTCGACAATTTTCAACGAAAAAATATTCATGAACTTTAAACAGAATGTCTTAAAATCTCTTGGTTACCTGAATTCTGCTAGCATTGAATAATACTTGCTATTTTAAATATATATATATATATATATATATATATATATATATATATATATATATATATATATATATATATATATATATATATATATATATATATTAATAAAAAACAATAAAAAAAATTTAATTTCTAGAAATCATATGCGACAACTTGAAATTCAATTTCTCTTCAAATTCAGACTCTTCAATACTATGCCGTTAGTAAACGTTTCAACGGGTACTTATCTTGGCGACCTTTGTTGGCTACTTTACAATGTAAGCTTCTTATAACTACTCAATTGTTCTCAACCTTTTACTGCTGATCACTTGCGAAAGAAAAAAAAAATATTTCGGGTAGTCTATTCTAACGAAACTACCGCGGGTTATTAACATAGGATTACTTATCGTTCCTTACCTCTTTTTTTTTTTTTTTAACAACCGCATTTTGGTCATTTTCTGTTTAACTATTTACTGCTATTAGGTTTGGCGCACTGCCAAATTTATAACTCGCGACGGACTCTTGATTTTTTTTCTTTCCGGAGGTCCATTATTGAGGAACGTTATCCTACGTTAAAACACATCGGCTCGATATTTTAAATACGCACCAAGGTGTGATTAATAAATTCATCATTCTTTCATCATCTGTTAAACTTCGCCAAGGCACTACAATATTACTTGTTTTATTGCAAATTTTGAACTTTTAAAAAAGAAAAAGAAGAAGAAGAAGAGATCACGCAAATCTGATAACAATAGTACCTTAGCGTTGACAAGGCGAACTCTCTCTCTCTCTCTTTTAATTATTAACCATACGCGTAGCAAGGGCTCGGAAGTTTTTATTGGGCACTTAAGAATTTTTGGTCTAGTACAATGCTTAAAAACCACCTTTAAAGGAATCGACGCTATTATTTTACTGATTTTATATTTTCTGCATAGGCATGAATAAATATATAGAAAGGTCAATGTGTATTGTCATTCGAGCATTCTCTAGCAGTGAACAACCGATAAACAACGCCCAAAGGTGTCAGATAGTAAAAACGGAATTTTCCGTTGGTAACAGCTAAGCGTTGTAAAAGTTAACACGAATTATTTCGTCGCCAGCATATCAAATGTTAAGGCTGCCTGGTAAGTAGCCCTATAGCATTCGCTCGGTGTTAACGTATGAAGAAAATTTTTTCAAGGATTGTCGACTTGGATTTAAAGAATTTTTTTTTTTTAATTTAAGTCATAATCTGCAAAATATATATATATTTTTACCCTGCTATCTTATTCAATTTAAAAATTTCGTCCACCAAAGTAATATATTATATGGGCGTTCAAAAGACGCCCTTTATTTCCCCCGAATAATTAAAAATTAAAGATACTTCCAAAGGTTCTAAAAGTACCAGAGTCAAAAATTTCTTTCTCTATTATGAAGTACATACATATTTAAAAAAAAAAAAATCCAAGTCGGCGATCATTGGGAACATTTTCTCCATAGGTTAACACTGAGCTCGAATCGAATAGGGCCACTACCAGCAGTCTTAATGTGTGACACCATTACGTCTTCCAAAATGTCGAATTCCCCTCCAGGACGCGCATACTTAACC
Organism: Dolomedes plantarius; assembly: GCA_907164885.2. Classification (NCBI taxonomy): domain Eukaryota; kingdom Metazoa; phylum Arthropoda; class Arachnida; order Araneae; family Dolomedidae; genus Dolomedes; species Dolomedes plantarius. The sequence goes on from OU015490.1 coordinate 73,242,121, forward strand.
CAATTATCAGCAATCAATGAATGGTAAGGGGTGCATAATTGATGCCAAACTTAGGCGTGTCTCATCGAAAGACTTCACTGTGGCGTAAACCTTTTTAGTAGGACACCAAAGATAGAACAAAGGTGATAGACGTTAATCCCCAGAACTGATCACGGATACTCGATGAGAGGATATCAGAGGAAATAATGACCACGCGTACAAACGTCTTACAAAAGAGAAGGCGTGCCTAGGCGTAAATCCCCGATGTCCCATCACATCCCGCATTACTTGAAGGTCAGTTTAAGAGATTTTCACAAAATGAATCTAGTGTTTCGATTTCACAAACCGAAAATAGGGCTTCATTTTCATTATCATCTTATCTCTTCATAAGGAGCAATTCTGGCCCACTTAAATTGTGCTCCAATAGTAAAATAGCCAGCACAAATTGCACGGTAGGCCCGAGGTAGCCTAGTGGTAGCGCGTTCAGCTTGGAACTAGGGGGTGCTCGGTTCTAATCCCAAAGAACTCTATTCAATACTTTAGTGTCTAGGCCGGATAGAGGCACGTAAAACAGACCAGAAAGCCCTTCTATGAGGTCAGACATGGTGACTATGGTTTGCGATTCCAGATAAATAAAGGTCCCGAGGTAGTCTAGTGGTAACATGCTGACTGGGCTTTGGACTGGGGTGCTCGGTTCGAGTACTGACAACCGCCATTAAATGTCTTTGCGTCTAGGTTGGATAGGAACACGTTAAATCGGTGGACCGGACAGTCCTTCTTTGAGGTCAGAGAGGGTGGGAGAAGGTCAAGCCCTCCAAATGTAGCTCCTGAGGGTGCTCGGTCAAAATTGTGGTGGCACCAGTTCGAGTCGGACTCCGGGCCTTGTGGTGCCATTGAAAACCGGAGCCGGATTCCTCTGCCTGTTGACATCTATGTACATGGTTGGGAATTGTACTGGCGAGGGGGCACAACAACAACAACAACAATAATAAATAAATAATGAATTATAAAGAAAATAGATGAAATCACTGCAGAACCCCACACGGCATTCAGCCTCAACTTTTTCCAGGCACGATCATCTCCCGCCGCAATTACAAAGAAGGAAGAAAGAAAAAAAAGATTTTCTTATAAGGGTACAGAAAACATTATGAATATATTTTTTTAGAATGGTATTTTGACAAATATTGAACAAACGTAATGTAATTAATGATTTAATAATACGTGTTTTTTTTCCTTTTTAAACAAAGCCGCAGTATCGTAAAGGCCTGTTCACATTGCATCCGAAGGGCCTTTATATCCGAAGGGACCTTTACCGAAGGGCATATGTATATATATTTAATAATAATTGTCAGCAATAGCATACTTTTCTGTCATGATGAGTCAAAAACCGAGGGATATATCGAGAGCGAACGGAATCGCTGCCTGCCACGTAACACTGACCGCATCCGACGTCCACCACACCCTCACAAATACCAGAGAAGGTCGAAAAAAACCATAACGAGATCCGATATCCCCGTGACTATATAAAGAAGGCCTCGACTTTTATCCCGTCATCTCGAGCTGGCCGCCAGTAGACCAGTTCCGCGAAGATAGCGGAGTATTCACTGTAAGATGACACTCACGCTAATGACGATGACGAAGCACGCTCTCGGATAAGACTACTATAAACATTTAACCTCCCGGGGAGGGCTCTTTCATTCGCAGTGATTCTTGACAGATTAGGTGCCGCTCGCCCCAGACAGCATGCAATAGACAGGCCTTGATACCTAAAGAGTTTTCATTAATTTTCTTAGATGAAGTCGAAAGTCTCAGACGTGTCTGAATCCGGACAAAAGGGAATCTCGTTAAGGAAGGTCCGGAAATATAGTTTAACTGGCTGAAAAATCGAACTTCGCTACGGAGTACATTCAAATTAAATATAACGGTCAATGTATGCAATTAATGCCAAATAAATAAATAAATATATATATATATATATATATATATATATATATATATATATATATATATAATAAATAATACGACGATCAATGTATACAATTGATTAAAAAAATATAAATATTTATAAAAACGCAAGGGATATTTTTATAGACAAAATAATGTAGAAGAAAATATTCAAATTGAATCTAATAGGACATACTAAAGAATATAGTAACATATTTGAGGAACATATCTTTTACTGTATTTTAATATTTTTTTGGATAATGTCCAATCGTCTGCCGCATTAGCAAGAAAGAAATATATTTTTTTGTCTATTTCGTTGTTATATATGTGACGATAAATTTATTTAAAGTACCAGAAAAAGAAATCACGTGATCAGCATTTAATAAATTAAATTCTAAAAATTAATCTTTAAAAATTCACCAAAAATAAGAAAATGGAGGTAAAGATTTCATTTTAAAGGAATTTTTATGATCTTTCTCGTGATATAAATTTTATAACCCTCAGATTATTATTTAAAATGCAAACTTAAAAAAAGTTACTAAAACAGCTTAAAAATTTAATTTAAAAAAATCTAAGAAGAATTTTTCAAAAATCTCTCTTAGTGCACCCCTACGCTATAAGAAGAATCACCATGCAAAATTTCAGCCCTTTAGGGCCAGCGGTTTGGTCTGTGCGTTCTATGTCAGTCAGTCAGTGACGGAACTGCTTTTTATATATAGATATACAGTGATTTCCACTTATAAGAATCACGTTTGTTATTAGGGTTTTAGACTCTCATAAGAGGTTGATTGTTATAGCCGAAATTTAGGCTTTTGGACAGGCACACACACACATCTATATATACATATATTAGATAATTTACCATAAAATACTCTTTAATTTACGTTAATTATCGTTTATTAAAATTATTTTTTATAATTTTGAAAACACAACTTAATTTCTAGACCTATAAGTAGATACACATGATTGTAGTAAGAGAAGAAAAAAATCCAATATTTGTTAGAAGTTACAACATACCAGCTGAACAGTTTTAACATTTCAACTACAGGAAGGGAGCAAGAAAAAGTCTTCTATTGTAGTATGATGTAATGAAGTTTTCAGGCTGTTTATACCTCTTTCAATGCTAATAGTCTCAGACGAAGATTCACCTTTTAGCTTACGTTTCACGGTTTGATAACGTGCTGAATCTACTAATGTCACGTTTGCCTAAGTGATAGTGGACACTTCGCCGAAGATTTATGTATTTTAGGGTCCAGGAAGCCGCAACCAGGATGTGGGAGGTGGGAAAAAAGAGTCCCTATTTTTGTTTCTCAGTGGAGAAAAGTGAAATCTGACCCAGACGGGTAAAGATGCTCCCAGGTCAAGCTAATAGGACAGTTTTGTGCTAAAGCGTTTAAGGGGAAACTATTATGTTATGTCTAACAAAGAAAGAGATGAATTTTACGACTATATTCCATCCCATCTTATCAATCTTCCGTTTGTTTGTTTTTTTAAAAAGAAAGAACTTCATGCCTTTTGAGGGATAAGTGGCTTTTTTGGAAAAATGAAAGGAAAGCGAAGAGTGTAAACTGATTCTTAAAACCGGTGGATTGATTACTTAAAGCGAAAATTTTAACATGGAAATAATACATTTGTTTTTGTTTTCGCAATATTGATTCTTATAAACGGTTGATTCTTATAACCATTGATCACTATAAGCGATGGTTACTGTATCTATAGATATTATATATATAAATATAATAATTATTTATAGGCCTTTTCTCGTGATTTTTTTCAACGGTGGGTTTATACAAAGTTTACTTTACATATAATTATTGTTAAATATTCATGCCTCTATAATTGAAAAGTGTCTTTATAAAATAAATAGAAAATTTAGTCCCTTTCATTATAAAATAGGTTATAATGTTCTCCCTAATTTTACTGGCATCTAATAAACATGCACGAATAACAACATTTAACACTGAAATAATTTCATGAACTTTTTTTCCTTCAAGACAAAGATTGATTAAAAGTCAGAATTCAAAAAATTCAGTCAACTATTTTAACCCATTTTGTCTAAAGTAAAAGCCCAGACGCACAGAAACTCCTAGAATTCCCATATAAAAATTTCCCTCACGCTCTGCTTCTAATTGCTAATTCATTAGCAGGTTTTAAGCCAGGCAGATTACTTTCAATTACTTCACAAAAGCCACGGGATAATTGTTGTTTATTTAGCCTTGATGGTTTACAAGCGTTTTATTTATTTTTAAATAACAGATTTCAAACAAAACAAGGAGCCTAATATTGAGCTATCATACACGAACAACACTGGATACACCAATAACAACTGTAGATCATATAATAATGCAAGCAATCTCCCTCCACCCACTATGATAAAATGAGAAACGAAAGTAAGGTCTCTCTATCTCTCTCTCAAACAAACAAACAAGTAAAAAAAAAAAAAAGTTTTAAAGTCAATTCCTACTTAGATCAACAAAGAAAAATTTTATTTTAGTTACTTTTTATTAAATAATTACAATTAATATAAATATGTATATACATATGACAGAATCCCAATATTAAGTGGCAAAATAGAAAGCGAATTTCCTTGCAATTTTCCATTTTCCTTTCTATATATGGTGTTGGACTATTATTTTTGTTTGTTACTATTTATTCGCTTTCTATTTTTTTTTTCGTTTCTAATTTATGACGCTGATGGTGGTCTATCATTTCTCATTCTATCCATCTCTTGTAATGCTTCATTATTGCAAGGAACCTTTCCAGTGAGTTTCGAGCAGTCCAGTTCTTCAATTAATAGTCCATCTAATGATTTCACACGACTCAAGGCGACATATGCTTGACCTGCTGCGAAGAGTTTTCGTCCTAGATATATTACTGCATAATCTACAGTGCTACCTTGCATCTTATGTACTGTTGATGCCCATGATAGTATTAATGGTAGCATTCTTCGTTCAGCATTACCGTAGCTGCGTTTGGCGGGGAATTGCACTGATATTGGCTCGATTCTGTGAACAAACACCATTATTGCCAAAGTTCACAGTGACTGATGCTACAGCAGCGAAATTTCTCCCATATAAAACTAAAATTATTTAATTAATTAATATTTAAAAAAACTGTATTAACATCAAGTGTCATCCACTACAAGTTTAAAAAAATGTATTTGAACTTGAGTGGATGAATAAAAAGTATTTTATAACGATTGAAAATTTGAACAAGATATATAAATTTATATAGGGAGAGTGTGAACTAATAGTAGGAATTGAAAAAAGATAGATAAATAAATAAAACAAAGGCGAGTCACGCTATTATTAATGGCACTGTGACCATTATTTTGTTTTTAATTTTGATTCCAAGACAAAGTACAGTAAAACCTCGTTTTTCTGGACTAAGTGGGACCATAGGCAATCCGGATAATCTGGCTAATACGGGTAATAATCAAAACAAAATCCTTAACTAAGCAGACTTACCGTTTATTACAATAAAAAAACTATGTTTTATAACACCGCGAATACACATTCGCGAATTCTAGGGCGAAACAGTGATTTATGGGTACCCTCGCCATTAACCCGAGGGTTCACCTCGCCGCTCCCTTCGGAAGGAGTTTTTCTGACGAATGATCAAAGGGACGAGGGACCTTCTCCCCACGTTGTAGGGGGTCAAAGGGGGAGTCTCAGAATCGCACTTTTCGGAAACGGATGACGGGGGGGGGGGGGGGGTCAAAGGTCCAAGAGGTAATGATGTCGGGAAGTTGCGATCGGCGGAAAAGTGAAAACGGTCGGTCGGGTCGATTAGTCCCGCTCCTGGAGCATGACTAATGTGTCGCCAGGGGACGGGAGCTGATTCGCTTATGTGTACATGCGGTATAACAAAATTACATGGTATTGTTTACAAGATATTAAAAAATATAAAAATAACTTTTCACATCATTTCTTAACAAAGAAGTCTAGTAAAGCTTTCTTAAACTCAACGAAAAGCAATTTATTACCATAATTTATTGTACAATCTATACAGGAACTGTACACTGAACCATCAACCTAAAAAGCGAATATTTGGCGTACTTGTAGTTACGTTCTTGCTATCATAGTTAAAAATGATTATCTAATGTGAACATTAAACAAAAATAATGTCTACAAATCTGATCCGGATCAACGAGGGCCGGATAAACGAGATTTTACTCTACAGGTATATAAGGAAGTATTTTTCTTCCACGCAAGGTAAACTTGGAAAATTCCATAACTCCCGACTGTAACTGGAAAAGTTCTAGATTTTTGGTAATCTTGACCGTTCCAGGACACTGTAAAATGAAAATAAAATTCCATAAAAAATTCCAAACAGTGCCTGACCTCCATAAGTTTCCCTACTTGACCATTGAAGGACAAGAACTCACGGACAATTAAATCCACGAAAGTTCGATTCGACTGCATTATCTCATCGATTACAACAGAATAAATAGTGCACTATTTCCCTTTTCATCTTCATAGGCTAAATATGGTTTACAGCAGGGGTGTCAAACTTGCCCGCGACAAACATTTTTGCGGCCCGGCCAATATATTGGCACACAATAATATATAATAAAATAACCGACGCAGAATTATAATAAGATACGAAGAATTCGCTAAATGTTTTTTTAAAATTATTGTCTTTTTTTGCTATTACTAAACAAAATGCATATATTTATGTTGAATATACTGTAATTAGGTACATAAACCTACGTTTCTATTAATATTGAATTTTTGCAGCCACCTATAGTTAAACCTTGTTTGTTTGGCCCAAGATAGCCTTTGAGTTTGACACCCCTGGTTTACAGTATAGACAGTAAAAGTTGGATAATTAGTTACATTTCTAGATTTTCAACTTCCTAAGGAACCCTTAGGATTATTGATTAGTCGTGTTCTAAAGATGCGAGTACTAGCCCCATACTCAACCGCCAACCTGGAGGATCAAGCAACCATATTCATAAATCTCCTGGAGGCAGGAGCGTACGGCTAAGCTAATGGCTGAGTTATAAATCAATCATTTTGCAATCGGCCCAGAAGTAGACCAAAACAAAGACGGTCTTGATTGACAGGACTTTTCACCCTTTAAATTGAAGGTATTGGAAAACTATTGCTGGGAACAGGGGGAAATGGAAGAGACACCTTGAGATTCACAACAGTCCACGTTGGACTGTCGTGCTCTAGTGATAATGATGAAGCCATGAGCCCCTGGCCAGGACCACGTCAAAACGTGGGCTTTAGGGGCTGCAGCCCTGGGGCTTCCCAATGAAAGAGGTAATGCCGAGCATTCAGGCAAAACATGAATCACTACAGGCTTCTGAATCTACACCCATGTAGCAAACAACGGATTAACCTCTTCATTGCGTATTATTGAAATAGCTCTGCGGATTTACATGTGCTTCATGATAAGTAGTGCGACCCCCTCCCCCTCCCCCCAAACTATGAATGGGAAGGGTCGGACACATTTTGTAACAAGTATTGGTGTTTCAAATTGAACAGAGATACAGTCGATTCCGGTTAATTGGACCAGCCGGTTATTAGGACCAAAATGATCGCGTCCCGATGTGGTCCGATTAACCGGAATAGACTGTATATTGTTTCGGAGTACTGGTAGCGCCACCTGGCTGCTTTGCGGTTTGTGCGAAGCGTTTATTTGTAGTTAGTGTTACTCTTGAACGAATAAAAGTATGACGCTCGAAGCCTGATTCTTGAATTCTTGGTTATAATACATTTTGAATTTCTTCAATCGGTGTCTTTATTTTTTCCATGTTTTTATTAACTCGCTTTCTTCTTTGTGTGTGTGTGTTTGTCCAGTACAAATCTTGCAATCGATTTTTAACTAACTTCCCGACTAGCTCGACATTTGAAACTTTTAGAATAGCTCAGCACACGATTTCAATGCATTCTTTTAATACTTTTAGCCATCTTTAAGCAGCTTTGAATTCATTTTCAGTTAATTTTGTTGTTTGAAAATTTCTTATAATTGCTCTCTTTATTACGCATTTGATCATTTTCTTTCAAGTTGATGGGATAATTCATCAAAAAATTTTTTTAAAAGTAATTAATAATACATAGAATTGTCAAGTTTATATGATTCAGACGTGTTTGCCATAGGTTAAGAAGATGCAATAAAGGGCAGTCAGTAAGACAATATATATATATATATATATATATATATATATATATATATATGTGTGTGTGTGTGTGTGTGTGTGTGTGTGTGTGAAAACATTGAGAAAATTACGGGGGCTTTAGAATAGCAAAACTTAACATTTAAATCATTGTCAAAACGCGTTGAAGAAGGGTTTTCCCCGTTTCGGGAAGTGACCTCGATTCGCGAAAGTAAGTTGAAGTTCCACCGAGGGAATCTATTTTAGATGTACAGGTTTAGCGCGCGAAGATATTGCTGACATAAACAAAAGACTATTCTGGACACCACGTTTCCATGTGGTGTTTTGAGCATGCGCGATAGGGGGGACGTTCTGAGAAGAATAATAGAAGTAGTGGCAGATCAAGATGGAAGGTCGTTGCTAACGGACGCGCGATGCTCGGCGACGCGGAGTTTTTGAAACAGGGGATGCGCGGAATAATAGACTTTGAGCGTGGTTCTCTCGAAAAAAAAAAGAATAAAGTGATTGATTTGAATTATGGACCGTTTATTGATCAAAGTACCTGACTGCAGGTATATTTATTATAGCGGGTGTAAATCCAACGCCCGTCATATATATATATATATATATATATATATATCACTAAAGTCACAACCCTGATAGGAATTCACGAGTACAAAGAAACGAACATTTATATCATTTCCTTTTTAAATAACAAAGTTAAAAAAATCGCATGAAGCATTTTTTTTATATCCACCGTTCGTGTCCCAGGAGCCCCGGAACATGCGTCCATTTCGCATGCCATTCGACGCATACTTGAAATTCACAGCTGCGCCCACAGCGAAACAGCTCGCAAGATCGACTTACACAGGCTGTCGGCATGGGGACATAAATCTCGCGGCGAACTGTTTGCGGAGTGAACAATGACGTGACAAACGCCATTTCTCCCGCATTTGCCCGACGCCTAAAATATGCAGGAGATACAAAGCTGCATAATGAGGGAGATTTAAAGAATGCATTATTTCGTGGTCAAGTGCTGGATTTTATTTCGTAGCGGGAATTTCCTTCTCGCCCTTGAGTTGCGTTAGTTTTTAAGCGAGAAATCGTTCCGTTCAATGAGACAATGCAATCTAAACCAACAAACTGACGCCAGGAAATCCGGAGAATTTAAAATGGACAGGTGTATAAAATACGAGTAATTCAGGAGAGTTTCATTCACTGGTTCTTAACCGGTGGCCCGGGAGAACCCAAGAAGTTATCCGCAAAGTCTGCAATAATTTTTTTAAAAGGTTTCACTCTTTCAAACCGACTACAAATTTATCAATTTTATATAATGAGGAACAAAAGAAATATTTCGTTCCGAATTTATTTTATTTATTTATTTATTATAATTATTTTTTTTTTCGAGTATGAAAAAAATCCTGTTCTGCATAAAAATTCCAAATGTATTTTCTGTGACACGGAGTCGCAGTGTTACAACTAGTAAATGCAAGCTCAAAAATCGCTTTTCAATTTTTAAGTCATCATACATTTTTATGTTTTCTATCCAGTTTACTTTTACATAAAATTTATTATTTAGTTTATTTCTTTAACTTTTTTTTAAGATCGTTTATCACAAGGATTTTTTTTATTTCAGAAATCAAAGCCTCTTTTACTCCTTAAAAGGATTGATTGGGAGATGGATGGTCCTGGGTTTCTTTCTTTCTTTCTTTTCTTTTTTCTTTGTTATTTAGTAGTGGTCCTTGATAAACAAATAGTTAAGAACTACTGGTTTAAATGAACTGCATAAGATAAAACTGCACATTGTAATAAGAGGGGTTTGGTTACTTAGGCAGGCAGCTGCTGACTAAAGATCCTTAATATGGAATCCTCAGCATGATAAAGCTAATACGTACGCAAGAGGCACCATGGTGTTTCGTCATTTCGTTGACAGCTGGAATGACTGGACTCAAGTCAGCGGTAAAAATTTAGAAAAATTCAGCACTGATAAATTTTTTCTCCCATGCATTCTGCTATATGCACTGCTGCGGAGCCTCTTAGAAGGGAGAAACTTAGATCCATGGCTGCAAGGTACCCTGGAAATTGCACGGAAGATTCATAAATTCTAATACGAATTTACATCAAATTTTTTTCCTTCATATTTCCTTCCCCCCCAAAAAAATCATCAAATTACATCTGTATCATTCAGCTACAAATTCATTTTTGGTTAATGTCCAATCGTCTGCCGCATTAGAAAAAAATTTAAAAGAAAAGAAACCACGTGATCAGCATTTAATAAATTGAATTCTAAAAATTAATCTTTAAAAATTCCCAAAAAATCAGAAAATGGAGGCAAAGATTTCATTTTAAAGGAATTTTTATGATCTTTTTCATGATATGAATTTTATAATCCTCGGATTATTATTTTATATGCAAACTTTAAAGAAAGTTACAAAAACAGCTTAAAAATTTAATTTAAAAAAATCTAAGAATGTTTCAAAAATCTCTTTTAGAGCACCCTTGAAATATAAGAAGAATCGCTATGCAAAATTTCAGGCCTTTATGTCCAGCGGTTTGGTCTGTGCGTCAGTCAGTTACGGAACTGTTTTATATATATAGATAATATTTTGTGGGGTCGCGAAAAAATCTATTAACGTAGAATTACTTATCGTTGCTTACCCCCCCCCCCCCCCGGCATTTTGATACTTTTCTGTTTAACTATTTTACTGCTACTGGGTTTGGTGCGCTGCCAAAATTATAACTCGCGACAACGCTGAAATTTTGCTTTTCGCAGGACCGTTATTGAGGAATGTAATCTTACGTAATAAAGGGGTCATGAATGAAAAATTTTCAGAAGCGCTGATCTAAACGAATAAGCCACCGGCGGATAATCAGATGTTCCGATGTTAGGAAAATTTTACTGTGTTAGACAACAAAGGGGGATGACTATCAGCTTTGTTCATGCTTCTGACGAAGAAACGATGCGAGTAGATTTTCCCGCCTCTGCGTTCTATTCTTGTTAATTTCAATTTCTAGCACTAAAGTGCTATTGTTATTCCTTTGACTGGATTTGCGTGCCTACTTTTTTTCAAGTTCGTAAAAATTTTGAATGAAACAAGTAATAGAGCAATGCCTTGGCGACGTTTAACAAAGGAAGAAATAAAAAGATATATAGCAAGGCCTTGGCGACATTTAACAAAGGAAGAAAAAACAGCAATCTAGCAATGGCTTGGTAACGTTTAATAGAATAAAAATAAACAAGCAATACAGCAGTGCCTCGGCGACATTTAACAGAGGAAGAATAAAAAAGTAATATAGTAATACCTTGGAACTGTTTAGTAGATGAAGAAGTAATATAGCAATACCTTGGCGACATTTAACAAAGGAAGATAAGAAAAAGCAATATAGCAATGCCTTGGCGCCGTTTAGTAGAGGAAGAAAAAGTAACATAACAGTGCCTCAGCGACATTTAACAGAGGAAGAAAAGAAAAAGTAATGCAGGTATTCCTCAACATACGACCGAAATTTTTAAATTTTAAAAATTCTCAAAATACTGTCCCTCCAATGTACAGTACATACCTATATGTATTACATAATTATTAAAAAATATGATGCAATATTCTGCGATACTGCAAAAAATTATGACGCAGTAATAAAAATGTATGGTGCTATAGTTTTGATATCCACACGATAAATCAAATAAACCTTCATTGGCTTCAGAAATGGCTTCATCTTTTCATTCTATTAATAAAGGACTACATCAATTAGAAGCAATGGATCCAAATGAAGAAAGATTCACAAGTGTAAATCGTCGTATTCAGGAAAATCTGGCTTGCTACCAGACAATATACAATGAAAAGAAGACGGTAAATTGTTCAAACTGCCTTGGATAACTTTATTAAATAAAAACTTTCAAAAGTATCTTCTGTCGCGAATTCTGAACCAATGGATTGTTCTATCATAAGCAGTGATGACGAAGAATAATTTATGACTTCTAAATACAATGTATTTCAAATTACGAATGAAAGTAAAAAATATATGTATGTGCATATACAGAAAAAAAAAAATTGTTTGAAACTCGGCTTACGACCAACTCAACTTACGACCAATGTCTCGGTCCCTATCTCGGTCGTAAGTCGAGGAACATATACATAGCGATGCCTTGGCGCCATTTAGTAAAGAAAGAAAAATAATGGGCCCGAGTTAGCCTAGTGGTTGCGCATCGGATTTCGGTGCTGAGGGTGCTCAGGTCGAATCCCGACAAGCAACATTCAATACCTCCGTGTCTAGGCCGGATATGGGCACGTTAAATCCGTAGACCGAAAATTCCTTCTATGATTTGAGAGGGTGGGAGTGGGTACGATCCCTCAGATGTCGCCACTAGGGGGGGGGGAGGGGGTGCACCGTCAAAATGGAGGTGGCACCTAGCCAAATCGGACTCTGACCCTTGTGGTGTCATTATAAACCGGAGCTGCACCCCTCAGCCAGTTAGCCTACATGGATCCAGCCTGGAATACTTCCACAACAACGACAACAGAAAAAATAATGAATTTGATCAAAAACACCTTGGTGCTATTTCGGTAAAAACACCGCATTTTAACATACGATACCTGTCCATGGGGAAACTACCTCAATTGAGAAATCCAATCTATATTAAAATCTTAACGGTTCGATGTTTTAAGTTTCTACGGTTGGATGGAAGAAAATAAATTTGAAAATATGGAATATTTGTCATAACTAGAAAAAAAAAATCCCTACAGAATTAAACGGTTTTCCGAGTTAGGTTAAGGGGACTCACGACTCCTAAGTCGAGGAAATACGGCATATTTTCATACTTTTTGACTCTTTGTAACTATTTCAATTTACTCCCAATTTTTTCCAAATTTTATGTACATGATAAATTTATATATTTATTTTAATAAACAAATTTTCAACTATTAAAATAATTTTAAATAATTTTTTTTAAAATGCTTTAGATATACCTTGTTTTTTAAGCATTTTTATTGTATATTGGCTTGTGCGCAGAACTAGGAAATTAATTTTACACTTCAATCTATAATTCCTGTTTTATATTTAAAATAAATAATTCAAAATACAATTGAATATAAAACATTCACTATTAAATTTTTTTTTCAATTTTTTTAAAACTGCTCAAAATATACTTAAAATTTCCTTAAATTTTTGCATTAATTTACCCCTGAAAAAATAACAAAATGTGCAGTGATTGTAATAATTCTAGTTCAGACGCCATAAAATAACGTGATTATGCAGTGATAAAAATTTCATGGAATTATGTTTCATAGTTTTTGAGATATCAGTTGCGGAATGATGCAAAATTACATTTTGAGAAAAATGAGTTTAAAATTTTTCTTACCATAAACTTGATCAGTAATTAAATATTTAGAATATCAATATCTCCGGAACTAAGCGGAATATTTTCATGCGGTTTGCTTTATTTTGTTCAGAAATGATCAGGCTTTAACCATATATTTTTTCAAAAAAATCGAATGTTTTAAGGATTTAAGGGTAGTGAGTCCCCTTATGTCGACTTGCACCACCGCTTTCCCACATTTTTAAACGCGAGAGCGGTGGGAAAGGGGAAGATCCAATGAGTGTGAATTTTTCGTCGAAGCGTAATACCTATAGTACCGAACTTCAGGGTAATAGATAATTGCGCATTTCTCAAAAGTTGCATTTAAAAAAAATTACTTGTGTTTAATGAATTTATCAAGTTTAAAAAAAAGGGGTAGAAACTCATTTCAGAATTTCTCAATGATTATTTCCCCTCCCCCACACTAAAGTCCCGATAATAGCTGTATAAATTACAGAACTGTAAAATTCCGAGCTGTTTCCCATAAAATGAACACGATACCAGAAATATTTAAAAAAAAAACTCTAGAAAATATTTGCACCTGAAATATGTTATGTGCTCATATGTTAGATAAGGAAAGTTCTCTAATGTAACACAGAAATGTAAACTTCTGATTTAAGGTGACTGCCTACGTTGAAAATGTCATTTTTTGACTATTTTGGTCAAATTTATTTTTTGTAAGAATCGTGCAATTCAATCTTTTCTCTTTTCAAAACTGTTTTGATTTTCATTCTACATCAATTAGAAGCAGAGTTATAGCTATTTAAAAAAACATCGTCTGCTACAAAATTGAAGTGACAAACAACTTTAATTGCGTTTATCTCAGAATTAGGTTTTTTAGCACAAATCTCTACCGTTATCATGATATCTCACATAATAATGCATATAATTTGATAAAATTTTCAGGAAATGTTTTAGATGCTATTGTCAATGAAATAACGCACAATAATTAATGTATAATAAATAGTTTTTTTATTTGGGGCTGTTTTTATAAGGAAAGGAATGACGAATCGGGGAAAATTTTCATACTGGATCATAAAATTGTCTGTATGATTCTTGCATTTTAAAATTTCTCTTAGATTGTGGTTTTAATATAACTGTCATATGTATCATGTGTGAGAAGGAAATTAGAATTTCGCGCTTAGTGATAGGCGTTTTAGCTAAATTCCATTGAATATTACTTCAAATTGACAAATTTATAAAAAAGTAGGAAATTTACAGGTAAGTTTTTGCTCATATTTTAATTTTTAAGTGCTATTTTACCATAAAAGACCAAAAAAAATCCTTTTAGAATTTTTTTATTTATTTATTTATTTTTTCCGAACGTAGACAGTCAAAAAAAGAACACTTTCCACTATTTCAGCATATAAAAAAAATTCAAACTAAACGCAAAAAAGAAAATAAGGCAGTTACAAATGTCGTAAATTTAAATGCATATAAAGGTAATGTAATAAATATCAAATTAAACTGCCAGATAATAATACAAACAGAATAAAATTCAAATATAATTCGAGGACTGATTTAAATATTGCATTCACCATAAGTTTAATGCCTACATAAATTGACCTCCTTTTTCGTTAACATTCATAATAAGAAGTTACACAGGGTAATTCAAAGATTATTAGAGTTTATACTGATTACAGGCTATATTATTTTGTCAGGCGCCATTGCCGACTATCTGAAGCAGATATATATATATATATATATATATATATATATATATATATATATATATATATATGTACACACACATATGCACGCACGCACGCACATACACATACATACATACACAGAGGGCTAGAAGAAAGACGAAATCGACTAAAATTTAGGCCAAACTAAGCGAACGCAAAATTGTGATTCAATACAGAAGCAAAAAATCCCATCCTATTTACCTATTTCAAGGGCGAAGGCAACACAGACTAACTGCAGACGTCACGAGTTATAAATTCACTGCCATTGAACGGCACTAAAACCGCTAGCAATAAAATGCACAAAAATAAAACGTTACTACGCGGACACTCCCCCCGTTTTACCGTAGTTTACGTTTGCGAAGTGCGCGCGCAAGCATCCCAACGATCTTGGGCCTCCGTTGCCATGACAACTGCAACGGGGCTGATGAACCTGAAGACGAGAAACGAGGGAGTTTACCGGTGGACGGCGATATCTGCTGCTACAAAAATGCTACACGGCTAATTTGCTCACGAATAAAAAGTGGAAGTTCGGGGACATACCGAAACTGTAACCGACCCGCTTTTTTATCGTAATGAAACAAATGCTGCCAAAATGATTTAAAAAGCGTAAATCGAAGAGACATGCAAAACGGGGCGTTGACTCCACATTTCTTTGAGTGCTACTTCAGAAGCAAAATGGATTTCCAAGTGAATCGCGTGCTATTATATGATGATAGTTATTTTGCTCAAAATAAATAAAGTATAGAAACATGTATAATTAATAATAAAGATATGTTTTTCCTTCAAACATAAGCAATATATATATATATATGTGTGTGTGTGTGTGTGTACATAAATATTTTATTAGACAAATATTTTATCATTTAATGACAGCAAAAGACAAAATAAATACGAATGAAGATACATGACATGCATAGAATGGGGGGAAAAAATTTAGGGCGTTTTATAAATCGTTTGCTTGTTAATGACTTCTGCGTATATTGTGATAAAGGTTACTGTGTTTGAGCTGACTATTTTTTATTTACTACACCCGTAAAGAACTTTTAACATCATTACCCTCAAACCAGATATCTATTAATACCATCAGTATTATTCACATACATAAAGTTCAAGTCAAGCGCTTCCGGCGGAAACGAAACACGTGACTTACGATATTGTACGTTCTACTGACAAATAGCAGTCGACTGAGAAAGGAAGGAAAAACGTTTAGGCAGTTTGCCCAAATCAGTACTTTAAATTGCATTTAAATTATCCAAGACTCTTGGCATTCTAAATATAATCAATCAATCTTTAACAATGTAATCAGGAATAATACTGAAGAGCAATTTCGTTGGGCGTTAGAAAAACAGGTGGTCGATCTCAAGAGCATTTGACGCATGTGTAAACTCTTGTTTCAGACTTGCAAAATCCTGGCAGTTAAAGTCATGGGCACAGAAGATCGAAGAGTTTATTTATAAGCTATAATACACATTTTAATCTTTTTCTGGTTGTTTAGATTTCTGAAAACCTTCAAATTAGTATCTTAAACGGATTTTAGTAAAAAGATTTTGTAAAATAACTGCCGTCCGTTTCAGAAAAAACAATTTTCGATGTGACAGTCCCTAATTCACTTAACGTAGGGATCGAATACGCATGAATTTGCTTAAGCCTCGTTAAACACGTTTTTGAGCTGCTGGATCGGAAAACTCAAATCTGCCTATCGAAACATCTCCCCACGAGAGTCGAGTCCCGAATACAATGCTAATAAAAACCCCGGACAGAAAGTAATAGTGACTGATGTCATGTTTCATAAGGAAAAGGGCGGGGAAGTTCAAGCGAGCAAATCGAGCGGAAATTATTTGCGGCTCGACTCATCAATTCTCTGAACGCCCGAGACTGTGTGTTGAGTCCGGAAATCCTAGTGCATGGCAGAAGGGAACTGCCGCATGTACAAGCCTATATAAGCCCAATGCTAGAATAAAAATTATTTAAAACCATTATATACACACACACACATACATACATATACATATACACACACACACACACACACACACATATATATATATATATATATATATATATATATATATATATATGAGGCGGTGAAAGGCAAAGTGGTGTAAGTTCAAAGCGTTTTACTGCAAAAAATTCCACTATAAATTGAATAAATTATAATTAATAATGAAGCCCGGTGGCGTAGTGGTTAAAAGCGTCAAGCTGCCATCCCACAGGTCCAGGGTTCAACCCTGTGACTGGGCAAGGTCGACTCAGCCTTTCATTCCTTCAGTGGGTCGATAAAATGAGGACCAAGCATGCTTGGGAACTAAAACTCTGAGGTTCCCACATATGCTGTATGACCCCCAAGCCCACGGTTACGAAAGCGGAGATGGGTACCGCCGGCCCTGGTCCACATCGGACTGTTGCGCCGTGAGTTTTATTATAATTAATAATAATTATTATAATATTGCGAATAATTATTTGCAATTCCACTATAAATGGAGATTACATTTTCGCCCTTAAATTTAAAAAAAAAGTTGAATATGTGACTTACACCACTTTGCCTTTCACCGCCTCATATAATAAAGTTAATTCACAAATACTTTATTTCGAAATATAATGAAACGATACCCAACCGTATTTCTTATCAATACTAAGGTGCTATTTTAATCAGTTTGACAGATTTGCGTCTCTGCTTCTTCAAGTTCGGCAATTTCTAACAAAATAAATACTACAGCAATGCGTTGGCGATATTAAACAGGGAAGACATAACAATGAATTCCACTCAACAACATCTCGTGCATATTTAAAATCTCGAACCATTTTTATCTTTACGGTTGAATTAAGAATAACAATTGTGGATGACTAGAGATGTCATTTTAGACCAATAATTTCGATGAACACAGAAGATTAATACAGTCGACTTATAAATGTAATATTGTCGATGAATATTAATAAATTGTGTTACATATTATTGTGATATTATACACAGTTATAAAAGAATATCGACATTTTTTCATGCACATAAGGAGACTGTTAACCGTGTTTCATGTACACAAAACATTGTTTAAGTTATTGATTCGAGTTTTCTCCACTGTTGTGGCAACATGCCAGCAGTGAAAATCAGAAACCTAAAGCTATTTGACGGTCACTACTCCTGAGAAAATGCTACTGGGCTTTATGCTCGTATACCACCGGATAAACGGTAAAAATTGGAAGTTTGTCAAAAGAAATAGGAATTCTTTTCCATTTCAACGTACACTTTGAGAACACTGGAAATCAGAAAATAAGCTTTCAGACTGGAAAGAAAACACAAAATGGTTTCAACATTTACGGCAAAAGTTTTGACCAGAATAATTTTTTATATACTGTAAAACGTAAAAATTAAATTTTCTAGCACCTGACCACTAGATGGCGCGTTAACCTTTAATTTTCTCTCCTTAGTCCGCGTTAACATGTTGATTTGTTCACATGTTTTAATCGTTACGTGTGTGGTTTTTAAACACAGTTTTTCAAAAGCTAATTACACTTTGGTGATGTAATACGTTATTTTTAAACAGTAACTTTTAGGACCTTTTCTGGAGTATCCTTAGTAAGAGGTTATATATATATATATATATATATATATATATATATATATATATAATATTTATTTTGTCAGCCCATCGATATTTTAAAAGACATTTGACTTAAGAAGGAAACACAAAGAGAATTATGCTGCAACATTAAAAGATAAATAAAAAAACTAACAGTGAACTTTTTAGAAAATTAAGTAGAAAAGAAGAATTTGTGCAAAAGATAAGACAAAAAAATAAATTTATTGAAATTTCGTAAATATAATAAAGATAACTTCTTCTAAACTTTTCTGGGGAAAATTGTCTTGCAAGCTAAGAAACTGACACTGGTTTGTGGACTGACGTTTAGAATAATATCCTTAATTTGATGCCAATATGCAATTTTTAGAAATTTAAATAAACACCAATTTATTAGCGATGCCTATCTCTTATACAAACAATTGTAAAATAACCAATCAGCAAGAATACCTTTTGGTAAAAGAATTTTTAGCAAAATAAAAATTCCTGTGTGTGTGTAAATATATATATATATATATATATATATATATATATATATGATTTCACAGGTGCCTCCACAAAAATATCGCTGAAGGTTTGAAAAGATACTACAAACATGCGCCGGGCAATTTTTTTCCCTTTCGACTTGAATACCACATGCAGAAATGAAGGACATTACCTGCATCCAATCCCTGCCATAGCTGCCCATGAGAAGACGCCTAATTATTCCACCATGCAGACGGAAGACAATCGCACACACGCAAAATGTCTATTCTACACAATCATAGAAAAAGAAGCATGTACAGTTCGCTTTCGCCTGCGCTCGTTTTGGGACACGGACGCCAACGACTCCGGGATCGATCGGCGAAAAAGACGCTTCCTGTGGCAGAGAGAGACAGAGAGCACGTGCGCGCGACCACTGGAAGATGGAGGGCGATCAGTGGCGTACGCAACGGAGCCTCGCCACTTGGAACGAAGACGCGCGTCCCTGAACACGAGTCTCGTCATCGGAAATCAGGGATTGAAATAGTAGGTGTTATGGTCAGATGCGATCGCTAGATACGTATATACCAGGGGCTTTCAAGGTAAACCGTGTTAAGAGCCATTTGGGAATGGCTACACATTTAGAAAGACAAACGATTTAACACCTTGGCTTGATTTCATAAATGCGCACGAAAGGGTTACTAATTAAGGTCTTTTCCTTCCTTTATTAAATGTCGCCAAGGCATTGCAATATTATTATTGTTATTATTTTGAAAATTTGGGCTGAAAAAGACAGAAACACAAATTTCTGTCACAGCTATAACAATAACACCTCAGTGTTAATAACTATAAATTTCAAACCGCTCATGGTTCATGATCATGGTTTTTCGTTCAATCAATTTTTTTTTTCCAACCAGTATGTATTCTTTAAATTCGACTAAAAATGTACTGTGGAGAGGCAACGATCAGACTGATTCGTAGAAATGAGTGGTCTCAAAATTTTTACAATTGATCCCGTTACTGTGAAATTTTATAATCCTGTGAAATATAAAAATGTAGTCAGTTATAAACTACCGTTAATTTTCGAAGGAAGAAAAATACGGAATGATGAGGGAATTGTAGAAGAGCTGAATGTTATAATTCACCGCGGTGTGTGGTCGAAAGACGGTCAAGAACAAAACTCTTATAAAAACTTCAGAGGCAAAAAATAAAGGCTTGAACACTAAGAGGACGTAAAAGAAAAGCTGTCTGTGTGGCCATTGATAGCGATCAAAAGACTATAAATATTGCAAGACAGATGGACGTAATTTTATGGCCCACAGTAAAACGTTCAGCAGATAATGGTCAAAGTTGTATTTCAAATGAAAATTATGGTGGGGAGGTACTTCGTAGACTATGAACAGGAGTAGTATAAGGGACCAATTGGGGCAGGAACTGCTAAGAGAAAAACATATCACTGCCCAATGAGAGAAAAAGGAGCGGGCCAAAATGGTCCCGGTAAACGGACAACAGCCCTTCCAAGAAATGAAAAAAAAACGAGAGAAGGTCCAGAGATTGCACTGGCTTTTTTCCTAGAGCTCGAACGATACAGAATCTCGATTGAACTGCCTCGGAGTCTAGCGGTAGTGCCGGGAACCCGACATGATGATCCTGAATATGACTTGATATGGGCCCCTGTCAACATAGTCATTTCATCGCCGTATTCTTCAACAGTAGTAAGTGCCTCCCGATAGATCCTAAAAATACTTGCGTTGACTAAATAGTTTGCTTCTGCTTCTGATTCCTCATGTGTTAAATTATAATATGAAGGGGAATCTTATTATGTTATTAATTACACTTTAAAAGAATTTTTAAGCATTGTGAAATAAATGTATGATAAAGGCCAATTCTCTGTGTTTCTTTGCTTGCCCCAACACATGCACGCATCCATTGATTTAAGGTCATTTAATGATCAATAGAAATAATATAGAATAAGGGAAAAGAATTTCAAGGAATTATTTTTAAAAACTTCAAACTCAATCTCTGTCAAAATTTTAAGTTAACCTCACTGTTCTTACGCAAGCTACACTTGTAATGCGATCATAAAGGAATGTATAATCTAAAAAAAAAAAATATGAAATGAAAAGATACAGAATACAGCTCACCGCGTCATTTGCATTCCCGGAAACAGCTCCTTACGGTAAAATGTGGAGGGAAACGTAGATAAAGATTAAAAATTTATACTAACGCAATTCAGTTTTTTCACGGACGCAACAAGTAAATCGAGACCAATTTCTACTTCTTAGCCTCTCTCAGGTCATGTTATGCCTAGTAAACACCCCATATGATCAACGTTTACGTCGGGATGAACTGATATTGGGGGAAAAACGGTCGGTCCCACATGTGCTGACTGCAAGGCGATGGCGAGTAAAATCTCACAGGATATTACTCCCCACGCTCAATTTTACGCAGGGAAACTCTCTACTTTAAAAAAAAAGCCAGATTTTGCTCTGCCATCCCTCAACGGCTACGCACCGCGAAAAGTTTCGAAAATGGAAATAGTCGAGGGGCTGCGGAGCTAACTTCCTGTCCAAAAGGCAGACACTAAACAGACGGCCAGGTGTAAAACGTGGGAGCAGATGGAAAAGAACCGCAGAGCTGCGCGCCCACGTTTATAATGACGCTTCTCGGTTCGCCAAGGTAACAAAATAAAAACAAACGAGTAAATAAGAGATGAAAAAAAAAATGGGCAAGAAAAGTTACACGCGAGTAACACAGTCAGAGGTTATTGAAAGTTGATCTTTCCCCCAGTCATGCCTAAGTGCGCATAAACATACATGAAACAAAGGACAGTCAATAAAACACACTTGAGGAAGCCAGGTGACTTACTACAAGAAAACGAATTTTTACAGAGTTATGAAACTGTACATATATGAGAAGGTATTCTACTTTCTAAATTTTACAAGGATATATAAATACAGTTGGTTCTCTGTTTAACGACTTTCAAGGGACCGTGAAAAATCGTCCTTAAGTAGAGATCGTCCTTAAACAGAATTTGTGAAAAAATAACATTTCCCTTCACACTTTACAGGTTTAGGACTGTCAATATATTTCTTAATATATTGGCGTGTTTAAAAATGTTATTTTTATTATCATCATTATTTTATTCACAAAAAGTTATTTTAAATTACATTGAAAAAAAAAGAGTACAAACAATACAATAAATTACGTTTTAAAAAATTCAAAAAGTGTTGATTGCTTCATTCGCTTTGTTTTCGTTATTCTCTTTTCCAGATTTTCTAAAATGTTAAATGAGTTACTTTCCATTTTCGATGTAATATAGCGTCGGAGAACATCTAGAGCAGAAATTGCATCTGTGTAAGATGGTGGCAGTGTCTTCAACTTCACCTTCTTCGTCTGACACTGTGTTTTCGTTTACAATATCTTCTTAAATTTGTTCTACATTTCTGAAATCTGTTGTTAAAACATATTTATCACAATTGTAGAAATCTTGAATTGAAACATCCTCATCTTCAACAAGATTTCTCCATTCTTCAAGGGTAATGTCATCTTCGTTGATTTCTACATCCGTACTTTGCAGTTCCATTACAAGGTATTTGTGAATTCCAGCAACTCGAAAGCAGTTTTTTATTGTGGATGAAGAAACTTCTTTCCATGCTGATGTTATCATGTGCATTGCTTCCAAGATTGTAAATTTTCTAATTTTTATACTCTCAGCCGAATTGTTTATTAATTTCCTAATTAAAGACTTTCTGTAGTATGCTTTCACACTGCGAATGATAATGAATGGTCTAATGACTACAACTTACTAGTGCAATTAGCTGGTAAGAAATGGATAGTCAAATTTGTAAGTCCAGGGATATTTGGAGTATGTGCAGTGCATCGGTCGATTAAAAGTAAAACTTTTCACTTTTCTCGATGCATTTTTGCATCAAATTTTCTAATCCAGTTAATAAAAATTTGTGATGTCATCCACGCTTTATTGTTATTGCGGTACTCACAAGGTTTCCTGGTGATATTCTTAAAACACCTTGGTTGCTTTGATTTGCCTATAACTAGTGGTGGAAATTTCTCAGATCCATCCGAATTAGTGCACAGTAAAACAGTCAATCGTTCCTTACTGTGTTTTCCACCAAAACACTTTTCCCCCCATATACGTTAAGGTTTTATTAGGCACCATATTGTAGAATAGGCCCGTCTCATCTGCATTGAATATGTTCTTCTCATCACATCCATCTAATTTCCCCTTCAGCACTATTTTCCATTCATCCACTATTTTTTCATCTACGGAGCCACTTTCGCCAGATATGCTTTTAAATACAAGCGCGTATCTTTCTTTGAACTTTGTTAGCCAACCAGCCGAAGCCTGAAAATTTTGCATTCCAAACTTTTCTGCCAGAATAATAGCATTTTCTTTAAATTTCACTCCGGAAATTGGAATGTTAGATGCTCTTGCTTGATGAAACCATTCCAGGACTGCCTTCTCAAAGTCTTCTGATCGGCCACATTGAATTTTCTGCCAAACCAAATTTTTGTGCTTCTTCAAGAATTTTCTCTTTGCTTGCTAAAATGCCTTTGAGAGTTGACTCGGGTAGCTGAAATTGTCTTGCGAATTGGACTTTTGTTATTCCAACACTTTCTTCCCAGTTTTCAATAATTTTCCCTTTTTCGTGTAGCGTAAGATGCTTTCGCTTTGATGCCATTTTGCTCTGCTCACCTCGTATTCGTACTGGAATGAGCTCCTACACCCAACCATGAATTGAGGCGGTGAAAAGCAAAGTGGTGTAAGTCAGTAAGTAAAGTGGTGTAAGTCAAAAGCGTTTTACTGCAAAAACTACAAAAATTCCACTTTAAATTGAACAAATTATTATTCATAATAATTACTAAAATATTGCAAACAATAATTATTTGCAATTCCACTATAAATTGAACATGGAGATTACATATTTGCCCTCAAATAAAAAAAGTTGAAAATGTAACTTACACCACTTTGCCTTTCACTGCCTCAATTCTCTAAACATGAACACGTGCTTCCCAGAAGGAGTGAGAGAGGGGTGCTTTTGGACAGTTCGTAAATCACATGACAACATGGTAGGTACAATAGAGTGATTCTACACCCGCACTACGAAATTCGATCCACCAGGGAAGAATGTTCGATCTTCCGAGAAACAGTAATCCCCCCCCCCCCTCCCCCGGTTTTTTCCACTGCAACAAGTCTATGATTGCAACAAACATAAAGGAAATTCCAGATCTGTTTTTGAAACCAAACTCCCCCACAGAAAGTAACCCTCCAGTAGATAAAATGTTGAAGAAAAAGTTTATCATGTAAGAAAAAATCGTCGTTAAATAGAAACAAAATCGTCTTAAAATAGAATTTTTTTACGTCGGAGGGACCGGGACCGGGAAATATCGTCTTTAAATAGAGATCGTCGTTAAGTAGAGCGTCGTTAAACAGAGAACCAACTGTATATACAGTGGTACCTCGACTTACAAGTTTAATTCGTTCCATCACTTTGCTCGTAACTCGAAATACTCGTATCTCGAATCAATTTTCCCCATTGAAATGAATGGAAATGCCATTAATTCGTTCCGGGTTCCCCCAAAACACCACATTTTCTTGTTACTTGTTTTTAAATAAGAAAAACGTGTTTATAAACGACGAACATTGTATAAAAATGCAATACAATAGAATGTACTGCAATAAATTTGTTTTATTAAGTGTAATGTACAACATTGGAGATCAGACTTGAAGATGCTGGTGGAAGAGGAGGAGAAAGGTTGAACTGAAAAATTAAATCTTATTCGTTGATTTTTGATCTTTTCACCCCGCTTTCCTGACTTTCGCTTTTATTACCAACTACTCTCTTAATGTGAACGAGTGAGACACGGAAGCAGGGCGATTGTTGCATCGTTCACTGTGGCTGTAATGTCCAGATTCTTCTTTCTGAGAATTCGAGGAACGTTTTCTCAGAATCCAATCTCTTGGTTTAAGACTGGATATAGTCTCAGAATAATATTATACAATTGTATAATAATTGTACATAAATGTTGTATTATATGCTTCTTGTGTTCTCATTTGATGAGCACGTAACATGGCATTCGCTGCTCAAACTAGCGGTGGGAAATCTGAAGCTTGCTCGTAACCCGAATTTTAGCTCGTAACTCGAAGCAAAAAATCTACCGACAGAATGCTCGTATCTCGAAAAACTCGTAAGTCGAGGTACGACTGTATATATATATATATATATATATATATATATATATATATATATATATATATATGTGTGTGTGTGTGTGTGTGGCCATCTCCTGCGACACGAAGGCATAACAGACCGGGATCAATAGCTAAAAGCCGGTTACAAATATCCATGTGAACCGCTAAACTCCACTGCTGGGGACCCTAGACCAGGGGTGGCCGGAGTGCGGCTCGCGAGAGGCATGCTAATCTTAATCACCCTCTGTGTGGTCATTTTCACCTTCTTGTACAACTCTTAATCACTCTCTGTGTGGCCATTTTCACCTTCTTGTGGGTCTTGATTCATTGATCTCTTTTCCAAATAATTTATACAAAAATGTCTTTAAAACTGCTCTGATTTTATTTTTAATATAATTTATTTTTCTTATGTAACTGCACTGAAACGAACTGTAACAACTCAATATATGCCAGATTCGAATCATTTAGCAAACTCATTAAAAGAAAAATAATTATTAAAGCTATTAAAACTATTTACGAACCAGGAAAAAAAATAATTATTCCAACCATTGGAGAATGATACAGTTAATAAAAAAATTATATAAAAAACAACGTTTGAAATTTTCTTCATATCAAACATAACTTTAGTCAACTTTTGGCACCTTCTGAGAACTTAGACATTCCCAAATGGCTCCCTCAAAAACTTATCTTGGCCATCCGTGTCCTAGACGTTCACCCATCGTTCGGCATGCCACGAGAAATCCATTATCAGCGATTTCTGCATTATCCAATCACCATAGCAACTCTATATTTTAACACTAGTAGCACTTGATCAACGACGATTATTAAATTGCGATATCATTATTAATAAGTAGATTTAAGATATACCTATTTCTACCGGCTAGTGAACGGTTTGCACGCTTTTCTGGTGCGTGTCGGAATACTTACGCCTCGCACGCCAAACGCTTGGCGATTTCATTCCGACCGCTCGCAAAAAAGTGACCCAGGTTAGTTTCGTTTCGCATTCAAAGATTTTTCTTCAAATCCATATACATATTGCCACCGTTTACGTCAAGTTCCGTAACTGACTGATTGTCATATAACGTAAAGACCAAACCGCTGGACCTAAAGGGCGGAAATTTTGCATGGCGATTCTTCTTATAGTGTAGGGGTACACTAAGAAAGATTTTTGAAAAATTCTTCTTAAATTTTTTTAAATTAAATTTTTAAGCTGTTTTTGTAACTTTTTTAAAGTTTGCATTTAAAATAATAATCTGATGGTTAGAAAATTTATCTTTTTTTAATCTTTACCCCAATTTTCTGATTTTTGGTGAATTTTTTAAAGATTAATATTTAAAATTTAATTTATTAAATGCTGATCACATGCTTTCTTTTCTTTTGGTGACACTTTATACTAATTTTGTGTCACGTGCATAACAACGAAATAAACAAAAAAAAATTTTTTCTTGCTAATGTGACAGACGATTCGACATTATCCAAAAAAATTATTAAAATACAGTAAAAGAAAAGTTCCTCAAACTGTACTATATTAACTGTACTACATTCATTCTTTAGTATGTTCTATAAAATTTAATTTGAATATTTTCTACTACATTATTTTGTCTATAAAAATATCCGTTGCGATTTTATTATATATATATATATATATATATATATATATATATATATATATATATATATATATATATATATATATATATAT
Organism: Dolomedes plantarius; assembly: GCA_907164885.2. Classification (NCBI taxonomy): domain Eukaryota; kingdom Metazoa; phylum Arthropoda; class Arachnida; order Araneae; family Dolomedidae; genus Dolomedes; species Dolomedes plantarius. The sequence continues at coordinate 73,269,141 of OU015490.1, forward strand.
ATGTGACATTTCACCCCCTGATTCCATAACACATTCAATAAGCACAAAAAACGAGGCAAAGTTCTATAAAATTGCAGTCCTTTTATTCAGAATAGTTGGGAGCGGATATCAGAGCGTCTTTCTAGCATGACGCGGAACATACAAGTGCGTACAAAGACAGACAATCGCAGACTGCCTGCTCTCTTAGTCAGGGTCTGTACAGCGACTGTTTACATGAACACAGATGTTTTTCGTGGGTGGTATACTACTATAAGAGGCACATTGGGTGCGCTTTATCTTTATGATATTGTTTGACACTTTTGATCCTTTATCTCTGGTACCTGCAGCCATTATCTCTGAGATATTGTGAACTGCGGATTTTAGATGACTAGAGACGGGGTTTGGTTACTCCTTCTGGCGGCATGGCTAATAATCCTATCAACTGAAAAGAATTTATTGTGTTATTTTCCCCACTGGAATTTGCAGATGTTCACTTGCTTTTGGGTGGGCTATTCCTGAGAGAAAGGGTCCTCTCTTAACAGATGTGGGACCCGAATTATAGAAATAGACGAGATTCAACTTATAATGTCAAGATTCTACTTATAATGTCACATCCCCCCTCCCAAGAGGCTATCATCCTATGCCTGCATAGGGTGAGAGACACCTGAGTGTGAGTATGTTGGGACCTCACCTAATTCACTCTGCAAGATCAACATTATAAGTTTTACTACCTCAAATTTTTAAGTTAAGTCATAATCGATATAAAACTCTTGATCTGCAGTATCAAGCTCTTTATATCGACATACGTTAGCTGGAATTATAAATCTTTCCGTCCCTCTGGGGAAGTTCTCCACCTATCTAAATTCCTCCATCTCCAGTCATCGTGTTCAATACCATAACAATACAATTACTTGTCCTCAAATTAATAGGTGCACAATTACAACAATAGTCTAATAGTAATTAAAAAGTACATAATTATAACAATATTAGTGGGAGAATAAAATAATAAGGTAATATACTAGTATAGCCATGAAAATAATAACATAGAAATGGCAAGTGATATGGCATAATTGAATCTCTCTGCAAATACATCAATAGTCTGGTAATAATTATGAATAAAATAAGGTATAAGATAATATAATGGTATAGCCATGAAAAGAATAACATAGAAATGGTAATGGATATGGCTTAATTGAATCTCCATGCAGATACATTATACCGAAAATCAGTTCTAATTCAATAGTAATCTACATGAAATCATACACAAAAACAATTCAATTCTGATACTTGTAAATCAATGCTAAATCAATACACAGAAATGATACATTAAATACTTCAATTCAGGTAAACGTAACTCAACATTAATTAAATAGGAAAACATATTGACAATCACGCACTAAATTAGTTCAATTCAGAAAAATATAACTCAATACTATTTACACTTCTAGAGCACTGGTTTACTCGGATAATAATTACTATTTATACATTCACAATAATGCCAGTATGATCATAAAATAGATAATATGATAATAGTGCGTAATAATGAAAAAGAAATAACAGGTGATATAATATAATAAAATCCTTACTAAGACACAAATATATCATATGAACACAATGCTTTTTACAATTATTAGATTATTCATCTCTTTCATTCCACTTAAATTCTCTCATGTTTTTTAATTCACTATATTCTTTAATACAGGGGAATAACTTCTATTTTTCTTAATCTCAAGATCTCTTTCCTATACTCTTTTAGATCTCTACATTGAGCGAAAATTAATCCTTTCACCCTTCCAGTATTCATCTCTCTCAAGCTCAATTTTTCAATTACCTTATCCTTCAAACCTAACTGTAGTGTTCTGACTTATGATGACATCTGCTAATCAGAGTACTAATTTCTCATGATAGCTTGTCTTTGAATAAGCCTGTCCTATTTAAATGAATTTAAGATTCTACTGAAAGGTACAAATTTCCTCCTTCCATTATTTCCCTTAACTTCATAATTAAAAAATAATAAAATAATTCTGACAACTTCAGCTAGTTTGGTTAAGGTAACTTATTATTCGTCTCTTTTTACACACTCAAAGGAATCGGGGACTCACTCTCTCACCTCCCCCTCTAAAACACTACTCGTCGTTTGACCTACTTCTGTTGGGTGGGGTCAGGGTTCATACTGTTACTCCTCGCACGCTCTATAAGGCCTCAATGCTACAGGTAATTCTGACGTCTTAAAAATTTCTAGCAGGTTCCATATTCACTCTCCCAATATCATATTTACTTTTAAGCAAATATACCAATAAACGATGACAATAGAGGAATGAGCTCCGACGATAGATTCATGTTAGCAAATTCAGGTAATTTATCCTGAATGGCATTCTGAGTCTTAGAGTCTTCAGTCAAATCAAGTGTATTCCTGATTTGCATAGACGTTTTTGGATGCTCATGTTATCCATTGCCATTCGTTAGCATTATATCATCCCAGTTATTTTGAATACGACCATAATATAATTTAGCACAGTTATTATCATCAGAATATTCATTTATCATTTTACTCGACCTACATATCAATACACGTGACACCTAATTCAAATTAACAAAATACCAATTAAACAATTATATACCAATACACTACGCAATTACTAATTACACATATTAAAAGTATTGAATTAACCTCTACTCACAAATTGAAATTAATAAAATGTCACTTAAACAATTATATACAAACACACTAAACATATACTACCCATAAGCATGAAAAATAGTAAATCAACACTTACTCACAAATTTAAGTTAATAATAATAATAAAACATACTGCTAACGGAATCCAACAGACGTAAAGATGACACTACAATCACTTAATTTAATGTTCAGGTTAAATAGCTTCATATTTGGTAAAGATAATAATATATTATTCAACTGGGTATCTACTGTATAAAATACACCTTAATAGTTCTGGTTAGATCACCTATTGTAGCTTCTACACTGATAATTTTAACAATAACAACCTTACCTTGCATTTGTTGCACTGTTAGCGGTAACACTGTTTTTATGAATTGTCCGTTATAATCATTGTGTTCTGGATTCTCTAAACACCATAGTTGGTTACTATCCATTTCACTAAAGTATTGCAGCAAGAATCTATGCGATGAGCACATCACTCAACGTGATCACAAATACACACACACACACACTTTCAAAACACTAAAATAACACTTCGTAGCTCGATGACACTTAGGGCCACATCAAAGGCTAATCAGAACCTTTGACAATCGCATTGCCCGTCATAAATAATACTTGACGTGCACACATAATCACACTGATCTATATTTCATTTTTACACAATCTAATTGGATCTGTGAAGTCGGCAGGGTCTGTCTAATCAGTAATAAATTTCTGAGCTCATTCATTACTCTCTTGTTCTGCCACATTCTGTCCAGGTAAACTGCATCTCGAGGACTCACCACATAACACTTTACAGCTTTCCGACACGAATATTTTTCTTCTGAATATCTGAGAAACATTGCCACTCTCAAAAGGGTTTAGTCCTGATCTCTTGTCAGCCCCTGTAGTCTTAGGCTGCAGAGGAAGTTCATTTTCTCCCCTTACTTAGTTTGTCCGAAGCTAGTGTCAACGACCTCTGATTATCACCGAACTCCTTCCATCTTGTATACGAATGAAAACGAAACTGTCTTTTCACTGCAACACCAGTGAGCTATTACAGCACTGTCTTCCTTCGTAACGGGGGTGCAATATGACACCCTCCTCGGTTCGGTGTGGGGAATTGGAAAGCAGGGCTCGTCCGCCATGTTTGTCCTTCGTGTCTTCTATTGCCTTAAAAATGCATATAAGTTCATTTAATCAATTTGATTTCTTCTTATTAAAATCCATTAGGTGTTCCTTCGCAAAGTATTATCCTGTCGGCTTGTGACATTTCACCCCCTGATTCCATAACACATTCAATAAGCACAAAAAACGAGGCAAAGTTCTATAAAATTGCAGTCCTTTTATTCAGTATAGCTGGGAGCGGATATCAGAGCGTCTTTCTAGCATGACGCGGAACATACAAGTGCTTACAAAGACAGACAATCGCAGACTGCCTGCTCTCTTAGTCAGGGTCTGTACAGCGACTGTTTACATGAACACAGATGTTTTTCGTGGGTGGTATACTACTATAAGAGGCACATTGGGTGCGCTTTATCTTTATGATATTGTTTGACACTTTTGATCCTTTATCTCTGGCACCTGCAGCCATTATCTCTGAGATATTGTGAACTGCGGATTTTAGATGACTAGAGACGGGGTTTGGTTACTCCTTCTGGCGGCATGGCTAATAATCCTATCAACTGAAAAGAATTTATTGTGTTATTTTCCCCACTGGAATTTGCAGATGTTCACTTGCTTTTGGGTGGGCTATTCCTGAGAGAAAGGGTCCTCTCTTAACAGATGTGGGACCCGAATTATAGAAATAGACGAGATTCAACTTATAATGTCAAGATTCTACTTATAATGTCACATATATATATATATATATATATATTTGCATACATTGATCGTTGTATTTATTATAAATAAATTATATATATATATATATATATATATATATATATATATATGCAGCGCCGGATTTAGATAAAAAGAGGCCCTAGGCAGGCTATTCCACTTATGAGGCCCTTTCACCTCTCATTTTTTAATTTGTAAATTACATAAGAGATAATAAAATACATCATTACTGTAATATATAAAAATATATTAAATGAAACATGTTGTTATTGGTACTAACCTATATGTATTCAATACATTGATGATTAAACCAAATTCAATTCAGATAAATTTATTTCATAATAATTCGCATTTAAAGTTTAAGTATGAATTATTATGAATTTTAAGTCTTAAACTAAACCAAAAATGGAACTTTATTCAAACAAAATCCAGATCACAAAAAAGAAAATCTCAAATTGTATATCATATTAAATTTTATGTTAATAGTTATATTATTTAAGAACTGATTCAATCTAAGTATACATTTAAAATGAAATAGTAGATTAGAAGAATTTCTTTCTAAACTTTTTCACACAGAATTCTTCTATAAGTTCATCAAAATCTATTTTCTCCTTATTTTCGATCCAGTGTTTTAGTGTTCACTGTTTTTAGAATAGTGTAATTTTAATTTTGCTAACAATTTGAATGTAGGCCCCTCTTGATCTTGAGGCCATAGGCTGAAGCCTAGTTAGCCTATAGGAAAATCCGGCCCTGTATATATGCATTAATTGCATACATTGACCGTTGTATTTAATTAGAATGTACTCCGTAGCGAGGTACGGGTATTCAACTAGTAAAATATACATATCTCGTGGATCATTACAGTTCAGACAGTGGGAACTGTTCACCTTAATTCTATTCTTGTCCTACGATATTGTTAGTTTTCCTACTTGATTCTTTCAAAATACATCCAAGAAATAATTTTCATCCCATGTAATATCCAAACTGATAGTGGCTTGTTTATATGACACGTTACTTACGAATGATTAAACTGGGTAGTATCCGTCAAGGCTGCCATTAGATGGTACGTGTATTTAACACCTAATTATCAATGTTCCGAAAAAAATTTAGATCTTGCAGCGAGAACGTCCCATTTTCATACAATTAGTTTATTTCAACAAAATACGCACAAAACCTCTCTCTCTCTCTCTGCCAAGACTGTCTTGTCATTAGGCAAGACTAGAAAGTAAAATTACTACTTGCGACTGCGAGGCAATCCAATTATTGATAGTACAAAGCAGGACTACATTAATTAATGAAGCCCCACTACTTCAGCAACCATTAATCACAGAAAACATTAACACGCCTAGCACATTAGCGGCGCGTATTTCTTTGTGGGCAAAATAAAAGAGCAGAGGCACGCAGAATTAACATGGCCAGCCTTTGAAAGTTAAAAAAAAAAAAAAAAAAAAAAAAAAAAAAAAAAAAAAAAAAAAAAGACTCACTTCTCTCCCTTATTTTTTTTTAAACCCGTAAACTGAGAACGTAGAAAGCATTAAATTCGACTTCTTAAAATTTACTACGGTTAAATTGCAGTACAGACAATTACGTGAGCTCAATAGAATACGTAAATTTTTCTTTCAAAATACCTTTTGTTCTATCTATATATATAAAACAGTTCCGTAACTGACTGACAGATAACGCACAGACCAAACCGCTGGACTTAAAGGGTTGAAATTTTGCATGGCCATTTTTATTATAGTGTAGGGGTGCACTAATAAAGATTTTTGAAAGATTCTTCTTAGATTTTATAAAATTAAATTTTTAAGCTGTTTTTGTGACTTTTTTAAAGTTTGCATTTAAAATAATAATCTGGGGATTATAAAATTTATATCACAAGAAAGATCATAAAAATTCCTTTAAAATGAAATTTTTTTCGAATCTCTACCTCCATTTTCTGATTCTTGATGAATTTTTAGAATTTAATTTATTAAATACTGATCACGTGGTTTCTTTTCTTTTTGTGATGCTATAAAGTAATTTTGCGTCACGTGCATAACAACGAAATAAATTGACAAAAGAAATATGTTTTTTTTCTTTCTAGTGCAGCAGACGATTGAACATCATCCGAAAAATTATTAAAATACAGTAAAATAAATGTTCTTCAAACTGTACTGTATTAACAGTACTATATTCTTTAGTATGTTCTATTAGATTTAATTTGAATATTTTCTTCTACATTATTTTGTCTATAAAAATATTCGTTACGATTTTTTTATTTTATTTTTTTTGTCATTAATTGCATACATTGACCGTTGTTTTTATTATAAATATATTTTTTGTGTTTTTTGGCAATAATTGCATACATTGACCGTTGAATTTAATTTGAATGTACTTCGTAGCGAAGCACGGGTATTCATCTAGTCATATATATAAACGAAATCATCCCGATGCATAACTGTATTCGTACATTATATAATTTGAGACGTTTACTCTATTTTTCAATAAATAATATTTCGCTGTATAACTATATAAATGAACACGTGTATTGAGCCCTCATTGCATGGATTCGATAACATTTGGTCTCCGGGACCCTATTTTATCGTATAGGGGATAAAACAGCGCCCCATTTTTGTCGAGGAACCCAACCCCTTATTAAATCGTCAGTGACATCTAAATTTTCCATTCAGAGCATTAGTTCGGACGTTCTTACTGGAAAAAACAAACGTTCAACTGATTTAATGCCAGGATGCCACGGGGAAAGAAGTTCCATAAATTTGGGATTTCATTTATCACTAAACTATCTGCAACCCGTTAAGTCACCCACCATTTTTAGAATAAGAAAAAATATCGCTATTTATTTCCTTTCAGCACCGCAATGTTTAATCTAGAACAATTTAATAAAATGAATTTTTTTAATTATTCCTATAATTAATAATCCAAGAACGGCAATTAATTATTCCTCGTCGTTTTGAAAAGTAATTCGACCATGTTCAGCAAAGAACGTTTTTAATGACATTTTTGGTTAATTCCCCATCTTTTAAAACATTTTCAATTGCCAAATGAACCCCATTTTCCTGAAATTAAAATAACTTTTTCATAAATTAATGATTTCTCTTTCAGCTAATATATGGCGGCAAAGAAATTTGAAATGACCATCTTTTTCCTAAATTTATCTGTTGTGAAACACCATGAAAAATGCCCGTAATTTCGATTACCTAGAATTTACGCTTTCATCCATTAGGATGGAGAGTTACTCGCCAAATCTGCAAACCTTTCAATATTGCGTTTAATTTAAAATGATAAATATATTATCATTGACCTTGCATAAAAAAAAATCGCCAAATGAACGCTAATCGGAAATACAGCGCTAAAAAAACCTTCAATAAATGCGGTGACATTTGGTGCTACTTTAACGAACTTGCTACTATCCGATTCTGCTTCTCTGAGAGATACCACATATATATATACCGGGTGGCCATAATTAAACTGACAGTGCTCACAGTGTTCTGTAGCGCGATCTATTTGCGAGAATGACGCCACATTTTGTAGGAAGATTAAACAAGACGGGGGACGAAGGATTCCGCGAAAAAATAAATTAGTTCCAAAAGTCACCGCTAGGGGAATATTTGGCGTTGTGTAATAGAAAATAGAGTGTTAACAAATGCAAATCAATACGGAAATTACCTTTTATTTTGCATTCAAATGAGGTTCAATGTGGCTGCCGTTGTTGTGGACCACATATTGCATTCTGTGCACAGTAGGCACAACAGCAGAAAGTAACATGTCTGCAGGAATCTCCCGTACAGTCCGTGATATGTTATCCTTCAACGTAGCCAGGTCCTGGACCACTCCTTGATAGACCTTGGACTTAAGGTAACCCCATAGCCAGAAGTCGCATGGGGTAAGATCAGGCGACCGAGGTGGCCATGCAGTTGGAAAGTAGCGGCTAATGACTCTTTCTGTTGTGAATTTCTGTCGTAGCAGCTGTTGCACCCGTACAGCAACGTGTGGAGGGGCTCCATCTTGCATGAAAATGATTTCCCCCAGGCATTGTCTTTGCTGAAGTGCCGGAATGACAAAGCTGTTCAACATGTGGCGATATTTCTCTCCGGTAACAGAACAGGTTTCCGGTCCTGTCGGGGTAATGTTCTCATAGAAGAATGGACCTACGATAAATTCCGGTGTGAACCCACACCAAACAGTTACCTTTGGTGAATGTAAGGGAATTTCTGTGACTGCATGTGGTGATTTGTCATCCCAAATTCGGCAGTTCTTTGTATTCACAGTTTCATGCAGGTAAAAGTGGGCCTCGTCTCCCCATAAGATTTTCCACGGCCAAGCATCATCCACCTCCATTCTGGCAAGAAAGGTGAGAGCAAAAGTCAATCGCTTATCATGGTCGGGGTACAGTAACTCCTGTACACGGCTGATCTTGTACGGATAGAAGTTGATAATCTTTCGTAAGATTTTCCATACCGTACTGTAAGGCATATCCATATTCCGAGCTAATCCACGAGCGCTAGAGGTGGCAGCAATATTGTCTGGTCCTCTGTCGACAATCGCCGTGGCAACTGCTTCGACTGTATCCTGTGGTACAGGTTTTCGTCCTCTGCCTGACTGAACGTTCAGAGAACCTGTTTTCTCAAACGTCGCAACCATTGCTTTTAGCCCATTAACTGACACAGGACCGTTACCTTTAAGATTTTTTTTGTGCGTTCTAAAAGCACGAAGAGCGGCTGACGCGTTGCACTGGTTGAGGTAAAAGAATTTGACCAGTAACGCACGCTCGACTAAAGAAGGAGACATTGCACATAAACTTTCAATCCGATTGATTCGAAACGTAACACATTGCCTTTTTAAAACCAAGCAGCTGGCACTGTGCCAATGGATGTAACGTGAAATTTGAATAAAGCACTTCTTCTTCTGCTCAGCGTACGTGATATTGCAGATCACGAGACTTTATCGGTGTTTATGTAGATTTTACGCTTTTTTAAAAGTGTTGCCATATTGCACTTGAACTAAATAAGAAAATGTGCATAATAAAAGGTAATTTTATTCCGTATTAATTTGCATTTGTTAACACTCTATTTTCTATTACACAGCGCCAAATATTCCCCTAGCGGTTATTTTTGGAACTAATTTATTTTTTCGCGGAATCCTTCGTCCCCCGTCTTGTTTAATCTTCCTACAAAATGTGGCCTCATTCTCGCAAATAGATCGCGCTACAGAACACTGTGAGCACTGTCAGTTTAATTATGGCCACCCGGTATTCTAATAAGGCTTTATTGTGCACTGCTTTGACTGTACTAAAATCTCCCGAGTTCTAGTATAATTACTACAATTAAAAAAAATAATAATAATACTGCGAATACATACTAGTATAACAAATAAAAATACTTAACTCCCCTCACCGACATACTGAAAAGATAAAAACATTCTCCGTGATATGCACATCGAAGTCTGTTTTTTAAACTTTTCTTTACTTTTTTATTTTGCAAATTCCAATCTTCTAACAAAAGTTCTAAATGCGTTACCCAAGCTAGAACGCACATAAGTAACACAAGTATTTCCTTTCCATCCCAAATCATTACTTGGAAAAAAAATCGAATGACTCATTTTTTTTCCTAATCTGCCATAAAAGAGCACTCAACGAACCACTTTCTGTAAAAGGCCCTCTTTATATCTTGTAGGCGGCATACCTAGGGGAAGAAAGTAGGAGGGTGGGTCTCGCACACCTTCATCTGACGTCATTTGACAAACCACCAACTTAACCTTTAAAAAAAAAAGTCTCCTCCTTGGCCGAACACGTGAATGTGTGTGACTCACTTCCCATCGACATGAACCCGTATTCTGCTGCAAGCACCTTATCTCTAATACAAGGCAACCACTCAGAAGGTATTCGCGTAAATTCTAGACTTTTGGTCTCCGTACACGTCGAAAACTTTCGAAGATGCACTGGAATTCGGTTTATCAGAACATAATTCCTTTCCAAAATGGTAATTTTGGCAGAAAAAAATGGCATACTTTTCTCATTTTTTCCCCTTTCTGCCTGAATAAAAATGCCACCTGCCTACGTGTCTTTGATAATGTTTGTTTTTTTAGTATTATTCGATTAATTCTGTTACTCCAAAACTCGTGCCCTAGCAAAATGAGCTAAATTCCTAAGTTTTGGAGCATTGAATCAAGGTTAAAAGAAAGGAATTTAACAAATAAATATGATATTAAAATAATTCCCATGACTAATCGAATATTTATTTTAAGTAATATTTTAAAATAAAGATGGTTATTAACATAGAAAACACGTTATTTTTGAGTCGCAATAGAATTACATTTTTATATACCGATTGAAAACATGACCACTTTAAAATACTTTCTTCTTGTCTCCCTAAAATTTACGTAGAAAAACAAAATTTAGAACACAATTTGTTTCATCAACAAGAAATCTTATTAAATTCCCGCATAACCTTGATTGCCTTTTACACATACTCCATGTAGTTTAATGTACTTTAAGAGCACAGCAAAATGCTAGAATTCTGCCTAATGTTAGATGTCTTTTAAATGGAGAAATGGGCAATTTAATGGAGAATTATTTTAATGGAGAATATTTTAAATGGAGAAATGGGCATATTTTCATGATAAGCGAGAAAACGTATGAAGAAACCTAGGATGAGAAACGAGTTACAACTAGATTGAATCCTGAATCTCCACAACAGAAAAATTACTGTTTAACAACTCACACGACAAAGTGAAGCGAAAATATTTCATACGTAAACCCCGGAAGAAAGAATAAAAATAATATATAGTTGTGGTTGTTTTCTCAGTAACGTTATCCTAATTTGTGGATTCCTGTTATTAGCACATAGTAAATGTTTAAAATAACCACACTTTACTACGGGCCTCAGGTAGCCTAGTGGTAGCGGGTTGGACTTAGGACTGGGGGTGCTCGGTTCGAATCCCGACGAACACCATTAAATACCATCGTGTCTGGGCACACGAAGTTCGTAGGCCGGAAAGTCCTTCTATGGTCAGAGTGGGAGAAGGTACGCGCCCCCACCCCATATGTTGCCCCTGTGCGTGCTCGGTCAAAATGGAGGTGGCACCAGGCGGTGGTGTTGGTTCACCTATACGGTGCCCCCCGTTGAAAGTAACCGACGATTCGCGCAGTTAAAGTGCGAATGCCTTCATTGACAAGTGTCCCGCACTGGCAAACAACAACAAGATTTTAGGATAGTCAGTCATAACAGTTTCCTTATGGATTTCCTTGAAATCATCAGCAGAAAAACAAATAAATAAATAAATCGTGAACATTTTACAATTCACGGGAAAAAGCGCCAGTTACTTGTAAGGATTAGCGTTAAATGTAAGGTAGTCTGCTGACACAGTTTCACTGTAAAACAACAGCAAAATGTATACAAGTATGGGTACACAAATGGCTAGAACTTAATGATTCATTTCTACATATCATTGATCGTGAACAATCGCCTAGCCTGTAGTTAAAAATTTGTCTTTAAAAACCGGAACATTCATTATTCATACATATATTTGTTAACAACAGCAGAAAGACATTTCAGAGTAAACGCAATCATTAAGAAATAAATAAAATTATTTTTTTTTAACTTAACATTTCATAAAAACAAAGAGAATTAATTCAATTCGAAGTAATTGATGTTCGAAAAGTTTTATCAGCATACTTTAGAGAATTTCTAATAGATAATTGAATTCAAAATGTGACATCAAGCGAGGACAGAAGTAGTAAATCGAGCATATCAAAACTATCATTCCAAGTGATTTAAAAATAAAAAGTACGAATTTTAATGCATTTCCATTCTCACCAGTAATATAACACAAAAGAGGAGGCGATATGGCCTTGAATTCTGAAACGCTATTATTATTCCAATGAGCCATTTCTATTCTCGTAAATGAACGAAACGGGAATTCACAAGAAATCCACAACTCCGCGCATACTAATGCCTGCTGCATGCCCAAAAAGAAATACCTCAAAGACAGCACGCTACAAATATAGATGAAATAAAAGATATCAACGCACAGAATACAAAACCCAAAGTATAAGCAGTATTATAGCAAAAGGTTGCTCATTATCCAATTCATTACAGTTTCGTGATATCATCATTTCATCTAAGCGATTAAACCTTTTAATTTATACAAAGGAGAAAAGATAGTTGTCAAGGCCTTGAAACAGGTTGCTCTGATACTGATCAGCAGATCTATCTCACCTTTCAGATGAATGATTTACAACGGCGAGAAATTTCCATTGTGTAGTCTGGAAAACAATTAGTAACAAACAGATGCTGTTACAAAAACAACGAAACAGAATACGTGAACCAATAATAATCAATCGCTTGTCTGCAATGGTACTGGTAAAATTGAACATAGGCATACAGAGACTAACTGCACCGAGTTATAAAAAATGTCATTAATAATTATAATCGTATAAAACAGAATAAGTAAGAATTGCTTTTTGTTGAATCGTGCACATACGAAGTCATCTATTTTTGTTACTTTTTCCAAGGATGAAAAATTCAATTTAATAATTAATAACTCGAGTTGAGTGTAGGGTAAGTCTCAAAGTCTTTGATCAGAAATGTCAATTCAAACAACAACTTCAATCAATACGGAATGTCAAGTTTGTATTATGTTACGTCACAAGACCAATGGGCAACACTTTAAAAATCGTCTGCTTGTATTATCCAATATTATTTCTTATACTCCTATTTCAATGCTTGTCTTATCATTGCTGATTCAAGAAAGAAAACGGCTTTGGAAATTGGTAAGTTGGTTTACAATTAACATGTAGAAGTGTTTTTAAAATCCAAGGTTTCTAAACAAGCAGTAGAGCTACACGAATCATACAGATTATTTGTTATCTCCAAACAGCTTTATTAGAGTGGTTCGATATGCCGATATTATTTTTTTCCAATGCGACAGGCACTTTGAGTTTCCGATATTCGCCCAGCATATTTAAAAGTGCCACGGAAGAAATTCTACAATGAGAAAAGAAGTCTAACCTAAGACTTCTGAATTCTGATGATAAAGTAATTTAACATTTCAGGTTCAGAAAGATGAAGACAAAAAAGAATTTTGATAACATATCTGGAATTTAAAATTCGAAAATAAATATGTTTCTTAAAAGCACGAACTCATATTGCTTACCTAAGAATAATGTAACCTGATTAAGGTTCAAATGACAAATAAATATAACTGCATCTAAAGCCGAAAACGATGAGCCATATCTTAAAAGATAAGGCAACTAATCTATATTTATAAAACAATTCCGTGACTGACTGACTGACATATAACGCACAGACCAAACCGCTGGACATAAAGGGCTGAAATTTTGCATGGCTATTCTTCTTATAGTGTAGGGGAGAGAGATTTTTGAAAAATTCTTCTTAGATTTTTTTAAAAATTAAATTTTTAAGTTGTTTTTGTAGTATTCTTTAAAGTTTGCATATAAAATAATAATCCGAAGGTTATAAAATTTATATCACGAGAAAGATAAAAATTCCTTTATAGAATTTAATTTATTAAATGCTGATCACGTGGTTTCTTTTCTTTTAATTTTGCGTCACGTGCATAACAACGAAATAGACAAAAAACCACATTTTTTTTTTCTTGCTAATGCGGCAGACGATTAAACATTATCAAAAAAATATTAACATACAGTAAAAGAAATGTTCCTCAAACTGTACTATATTCTTTAGTATGTTCTATTAGATTTAATTTGAATATTTTCTTCTACATTATTTTGTCTATAAAAATATCCGTTACGATTTTTTTATAAATATATTTTTTCGTTTTTTTACATCAAATTCATACATTGATAGTTAAATACATATTTTTGGCATTAATTGCATACATTGACCGTTGTATTTAATTTAAATGTACTCCGTAATGAAGTACGGGTTTTCAGCTAGTTATATATATATATATATATATATATATATATATATATATATATATATATAAAATAATCAAAGCAGGGATGTTTATTGAATTTTTCTTTAATGAAACAACAAAATATACAGCCAATTCTGTGACTATTTTTCTACCCTAAAAAGCATCGTGCATCTTATATTCAATTTATATAGCATTATTTTAATGAGGTACATAAAAGGTTGAATTAAGTACAGAACGATGTTAGGTTTTATTTATTTTATTATTATTATAATTAAAGGCTAGATGATTGTCCTCTAGCTATGAAGACAGGTGGCTTTACCTAATTAATATCTTCATAAATCTACGGCATAAACGACTACATTCGAATAAGAAGGCTGGGTTATTGGCGCTGTGTCAAATCAAACATGATCACTCCATCAGCTGTATTTATCAAAACGAATGAATGACGTCTTTAATGGTTTTCATCTTGCTATAACGTGTTTTCTTTTTCTTCTCTCTCACTTTTTTCGGTTTGTCGCTCCCTTGTGTCCGAATTTTCCTGTACTGTGTAACGTTGCGGGATATAAATGTCCATGTTTTGTCAACTATGGATTAGTTTTCAGACATGATTGACTCTACAGTGGATTGCGGGAAACCCCTGCTGCTACAATACAGATTACGGTAGGATTCAAAATAAGGTTTTTATACATATATATTCTTTGGAAATACATCCGCACATAAATATTAAATAAATAATCTCATAACATATGCTTAGAGCTGAAAGTGGGGTAACAAATTTGGGATTTTATTCACATTTAGAGAAGTGACGTTTTTTAACAAACAGATGATGTTAGAAAAGCAATGTAGGAGATCCTTTGGTCATTTTTTGCAACAGGATGCGTGTACTCGATGGGACATACTAACAGCTTAAGAGTAATGCATCCGTTGACCGCGAAGATTACCAATCCCAATATTAAGCTATTAGGAATTAGTCAGTAAATATTTAAGCATAGATTATGGCAAATGTATATGTTTGAATTATGTTTTCTGCATCTCAAAACAAACATTCATATACAATGCGCGACTTTTGCAAAAATCTATTTACTTTAATTCAATTGTTTCGAAACGATTTTGATTTTTTAGCAATAAACATCAATCATTCAGTGAAAAATTTTACATTTAAGGCACCTGAACCTACAGCAAGGAAGTTAACATGTAAATTTCACGTTACTTACACGAAATCATACTTTTAGGGATTTTTTTTTTTAAAAAAGTACCCAAATTCTTTCTGCAATCAAATCACATAGGACGTTCAAAAAACACTATTTCAATTCACTCTCAAAATAACATGAAATGGCATTAAGCTGAATTTTATCTAAGGTGACGAACTAACAAATTCCTTCGACATACTCTGGTGTACAAAAGAAATGCAATCTTCCCCCGCATTTCACAGCAAGATTCGAGTTTATTGAACTACGAGTTGCATACTTCTTAGGTGGAGCACTGTTCTAAAAGCACGGATAAGAATCGATTATTCAAAGCTTATATGCATCAAAACACCTACAGATGATATCAAAGCATAGGTAAGACGTAAAATCTGACAATAACCATTTCTTATTCTTCTGGGGATGATAAATGTCTCACACACCCAGAGATGTTTCAGAGACTTTTCCCACTTTAGTGACACTACATGCTTTCCAGGTATCGTATGATTACAAAAACGGAAGAAGATATTCATGTAGAAGTTGTTCATGTTGTTTATGCATCTGAAGAGCAAAGAAATTACATCACTCCAAAGGCAGATTATACACATGTAATTTTTGGCGATAGTTTGCAGTTCCACCGTTCCCCTTCAATGGGAGAGAGCGTCAGTGTAAAATACACAACTTAAAAAAAAAGCTACAGACAATTAAGTACAGCGGATTGGATACAATTTGAATAGAAAAAAGAATCTTAACCATAGTTCTGATTAGCCTCGCAATATGTAATCATAACGATTTGGAAACTTTTTCTGCTCGCAGACCATTATCTGCTATCGAGACAACAGCCTTTTTGAGGTCAGTCACAAATTATTTGAGGTTCATCATCTATTATGTGATCAAGTGTGTTTTAATATTACGTTCTTCCCTTTCGTTAATTATTTCCAGCCGTTAGCGAAAGCTGTTAACTTATTAGATCTAATAATTGCGGTAATAATTCCGCCTTCTGGTACGACTGAAACACTGGAAACAATGTCATGTGATCTAATCAGCAATAAAAATTAATCTTGACGAAGCTAAAAACTGTGAAATTTTTTGGAGTTAAAACAAACATCACAACAACAAATATAACACGATAAAAATCATCTGCTTGAATGAATCATGCAATAAATCTTTATTAGCAATTTAATTTTAATGTTT
The DNA here is from genome assembly GCA_907164885.2 of Dolomedes plantarius. NCBI lineage: Eukaryota > Metazoa > Arthropoda > Arachnida > Araneae > Dolomedidae > Dolomedes > Dolomedes plantarius. The sequence continues at coordinate 73,285,899 of OU015490.1, forward strand.
TATTGTCACAGATAATGAGGGATTAAACCAAATTTTCAGCCTTATCCCAAGTCCTTTCAAAGATAAATAAATAAGTGACCTTTCAAAATCATTTCCATTCCTACCACTGCAATGACCCGAAGCATAATGCTTTGAATGCGTAGTTACAGCTGCTCTAAAATTGGCTCGAAATAATGAAAATTCCCCTATTGATATAAACTCCGTAGAAAACATTTGACGAGCACTGCAATCTAAAACTCGAAAAGAAAAATTCTTAAATGCAAATACAGAGGTTAGTAATACAAAACGAGAGGCATAAAACTGAACCAGAAAAAAATTACGAGATTTTAAAAAAGGAAGAAAAAAACCCCACTCTAATCAATGCCTGTCAAAGGATCGGCTGTATCTGGAAAGCTACGATGATATTTTACCATGCAAGGGCTATACAGATCCGAGACATTCAGCTGATTCCGATCAGCGACAAACACTCGTGACAACAGCACGACTCGAACCCACAAACTCTGATACGGAGAGCTATCGCTCCAACTATTCAATCAGTCATCGTCCGAAAATTTATCTAAACGTGGCTAATAAATTTGCGGTATTACTCTAGGTCAAAACCAGCTGATAACACACTAAAAATAGTTCACCATTTCGCCTAACGTATATCGTCTTGCTGATTAGTCGACCACGATCAAAGAGGTGAAGGTAATTTAAATTCTTAGAAAAATTCTAGGGTATTTTCATTTCTTCGAGAACAGTAAGCGTCCGGTCACCTTCGTGGATCGTTTACAAATTCGTCTAAATTAAATCGTCTCCTGATACGTTAACCACATTTTTAAAAAGCTGAGGGTAATCCAACCAATTCTTCGAAAAATTCTATGGCTTTTCTTCATTTTTATTTTTTCGAACAGCAAGCGCTCGATCACTTTCGCGAACATTTTTTCTTCAACCCCGACATGTATCACACAATTTATATTCAAATTAAACCGAATTATTTTACAAAACGTACATAAAAGTTTGAATTGCGTACACAAAATGAATAGTAACACGAAGAAACGCTTTATTTATTTTTTATTTTTTTCTTACGCATGTTATTGTCTTTTAAATCGAATACCTTAACGAAATGCGCACGTGGGTGCGATCCCATTAGTGCGGTAATAAAGCATGTCTGGTCAACTGTAAATTCAGATATAACGGGCCGTAGAGTAAAAAACTTAAAGGTCAACCAAGTATCGAAACACAATAAATCCCCGCATGCTAAAAAAATCACTCTACCCTGTCCTGCTGGTTGTCTATCATTAACTTTCCACTCCACCCAGCTAGCACGTGTTGACGCACTTGAAAAAAGTTACCATCTGGCTGTACCCACTCGACCTTTCTATCCAGGACGTGTGGCACGGCCCTTCAGATATTAAGCTCACCCCCCGAGCTCATATTGAAAGTTAACTTCCAGATGGCTGAATTGAGAGAGACAGAGAGAGTACGCCTCCCCCCCCCCCCCTGCCCCTCACTTATGTTTTATATTTAGTCTTCTGAAGTGTGGTGAATAAAACAATACCGAAATAGCTTTTGCCCTTCGCTCTCTTTCGGCGTAAGGTTGTTCAATCAGAAGTAGTACATGAAACGCATGACAGGGTATTGAAAATCCGGGACAAAAAATCGAAATCAGATGACTTTTGGGGCACTTTACCTGAATGCTCAAATGTATATTTCTTGAGGAATGCACTCCTTTGTGAAAATTAGGTTAGTTAAAATAGGAAAGAAAAAAGCTTATTACAAGCGAACTACATAATAACCTATTAAATAAAAAGCTACGTAATAAGGTATATATAGAAAACATGGGTTTATTTTATTTTATTTCAAAAGCTCTTATAATTTTGTACCCTTAACCATCTTAAATTATAGCCCTAATTTTAAATGCTCCGTCAATTTCATGCACATATTTTAAAGTTTATTCCATTGTATTTTTGTTTGTTTGTTTGTTTGTGTGTGTGAGTGTGTGTGTATGTGAATATTATAGAAACATGGTTGTATGAAATTGATGGAGCATTCTTCAAATTAGGGCACCCTTTTAAGTTGGTTTAGGGTACACAATTCTAAGAGCTTTAGAAATAAAATAAAACAAACAGTGTGTTTCTACGACGATAACATCGTCAGAAACGTTTTTATGCTGCTTAATGCGCATGGACATCCTGCTGTAGTCCTTTACGTTATTTATCTCGAAATATAATTTTAAATAATTTGGCACCTTTAAAAGGGTATATGAGCCTAACGTTGGGTATATGAACTAAATAACGTAAGGGTATATGAGCTAAATAATTTCGTGGAACATATATGAGCTAATGCTCCACGAAAGGAGAATTGTAAAAGGTTCCAGGACAAAATAGTTTTGGAAACGAGTGCTCTAACATGCCACTCATACTGAAGCATTTCCCCGAAAACCTCCTTTCCGACCACAGAAATCCGCACAACACAACAGTACTGCTTCAGAAGCAACACTGTTCCGGAAATATTTTCCCCCATCAATAGGATAGGAGTAAGCAGTCCCTCCTTTATCATAAAGTACAGAAAAAATAATAATAAAATAAAATAATAAATAAATCCAAGCCGAAAGTCATTGGAAACATTTTATCAATAGGTTAACATTGAGATCAGTGAATTCAATAGGGCTACTACCCTGCAGCCTTACGCTATACGGAGCAATTTTTTAGAAATCTCAGATTGTCAACTGAATTCTGTTTTTCGCCATTTGAAAATATATTTTTAAATTCAATGCACGCGTTTTCAAAATGTTTTCATTTTAATTTCATCTTTTCAAAAAGCAACTTTAATTCTGTTATAACAGACATCAACAATTTAAATCTCTAAAATAAAATTAATTAAAATAAAATTAATAATTAATAAAATTAATTCGCAAAGAACGTAAAACATTAAAAAAAGTAGGCTTTCTTCATTTAGATGTCTACCTTCATATTCGAAGAAAAGAATTCAAAACTATCCATTATTCAGTGATTAGAAAATATTAAAATACATCAGGTTTCTCCGATCTTTCCATCTTTTTTTCAAACAGGGACATTCTCTTCAAATAGGGCTAAAAATTGCAGCAGCGATCAGATAGATTTTTATGGTTCAAAAATTTTTAAGATTACTCGGGTTTTTGTGATATATTTAATGTTGCCATTTAAAAAAATAACTTTTTAAGTTAATCGTTCGCATTAGCAATGTTGACTGAAGACAATCGCCTGATCAATTTATTAACATTACAACACTCTGGTTGTGCCAGTACCTTGAAAAACAAATACACTGTCAAACTTAGACCACTATCTTAAAATCATCTTCATAATATCATTTATTATAAATTCCTCTTCATATCCGAAAATCAGAATTCAAAACTATACATTTCCTAGTCCGTTATTCGAAAATATTAAAATACACCAAGTTTCTTTGATCTTTCATTCTCTTTTCAAACGACACATACTCTTCAAATAGGGCTAAAAATTGCAGCAGCGATCAGATCGATTGTTATAGTCCTAAAATTTTTAAGATTACTTAAGTTTCCGTGATACATATGTTACCGCTTAAAAAATATAACTTTTTAATTTAATTTTGTTCGCATTAACAATGTTAACTGACGACAATAATCGTCTGATCGATTAACCATCTGGTTGTGCCAGTACCCTCCAAAACGAATTCACTGTCAAACATAAACCACCATCATAAAATGGGATTTTCCAGCATCGATATTTACTTCTAAGAAACTACGATTTCAGGGGCATTTTTGGATAAATCGATTCTTCCCCCGGCATTTTTTCATGTACTTCGGACGAGATATTTTATTCATCCAAATCTTTCACGTATAACAGTATAACACTGGATTCATGCCAAAATGTAGCTAGAAGTGAAATTGATACATTCGTGAAAAAAATTTATTCGCAACCAAGCTTGCATTATCGCTATTATAAAAATTTTAAAAAATTAAATTTTGGAAATGACTCTTGATAAAAGTAAGAATTTCAGTGGGGAATACCGCTTTAAAATTTCTTTGTTAGGTGCACGTCCCTTAATTTTTTGCAGGGTTCACGCTCGTATTCGGATATCAAAAATACGGGTTTCTTAAGGACTTTTTAAGTACCTGCGATAACATTTTTAAGTACCTCAAAAATGATTTGAAATGTGTTTGATTTCCAAAGTTTGGACGAACATATTTGAGTATTAGGATCCCACACGAACTCAACCTTATAATAATTTTCTCATACATTATCACCTCTATAAATACGTCATAGCGATAATCGCATTTTAAGAATCACTTTTCCAGACTGCAATATATTTGGTTTTCCCCTACGTTTCACTTGAATAATTATATATATATATATATATATATATATATATATATATATATATATATATATATATATATATATATTAGTTCTTACTAATTTTTACGGACCGTACGAAGAAACCGTACGTTCCTGTTCTAGAAATGAGAACAGACATACGTGGTCAGACGATTCTTTTAAATGTGAAGACAAAACAAATATCTTAAACAGACCATAAGGAACTTTCAAACAATGGGGAATCATGAAACAACACCAACTGCAAATCGTGGTATGAATCTTAAAAAATTATTCTGAAAAATTATTTTAAAGTAGACAATGGGATGATATAGGTTAGAAAATTGTCAACTGTGCCGTCTCCTAGATGGACGAAATTTTGGACGTTTCTCTCTTGGATTTTCAAATTCTCTCATTTTCACAGGTTGTTGTCGGCCTTACTAATTTACATGTCAACCATTGCAACAAAGGGCCCGCGGTAGCCTTGTGGTACCGTGTTGGGATTGGAACTGGGGATGCTCAGGTCGAATCCCGATGTACGCCATCAAATACCTTCGTGTCTAGGCCGGATACGGGCACGTTAAATCCGTAGACCGAAAAATCCTTCTATGATGTTAAAGAGGGTGGAGAAAGAACTATCCCCCTAGATGTCGCCCCAAGGGAAGCTCGGTCAAGTCGGAGTTGGCACCAGGAGGTGGTGTTGGTTCGTATATACGGCTCCCCCATTGAATGTAACCGATAATTCTTAAGGATTAAGTGAGCATGTCTTAACGGACAAGTGCCCCGCATTGGCAAACAACCTTTGCAACAAAGCTACACGTAAAACCTAGGTATAGCAAGATAATTGAAACAGAGGTATAAATGGGGGACAATACAAATTTGACGGGGGGGGGGATTTCCTAGAAATATCGACAACACACAGTTTTAAAATACATAAATTATTTAAAATTTAGATTTTTTCCCCCGGGGGGGGGGGGGGGAGTGTCCGTTCGTTCCACTGGATATTGACTACAAGGCTCAACGCATCACAAAGGAGCCCACTTTCATGAGAACTGGTACAAAAGAAAATTTTGAAATAAAAAATATGATTGAAGCATTTAAGCTTCAAGTTTAATTTTCAAAAAATATTTTAAAGGAATTTCTAATACATTTAAACTAATTAAAAATTTGCAAATTTTAGTGTACTATAAAAAAAATGTTTATTATTCTTTCTCAAAATAAGCCCTCCCCAATTTAAAAAAAAATCTTGTAATCCTTAAAGTTTGCAGGTGTAAAGAGGAACAAACGTTTTGGCTGACTTCAATCAAAATAAACAGCGAACACAAGAAGATACTATAGACCCGAACGCACGTGTTTTAAAAGAGAGCAAGACACACAGAGTCATACTAAAACTCTATATTTTTGACTTATTTGCATAAAAATACCCTGCTGATTGAAAACTTTAAAATTCGACTATTGTGAATGAATCCGTAAATGTCTCCAGACAATGTTTCAATTGCTTGAATTCTATCTTTACATGTATTTTCACTCTACAAAAACATCTAAAATTGTAAAAATAAACATAAAGAAATCCTACAGTTACAAGAAGAAAAATTCAAAAGTAAGATCTACAATTGAAGAATAAATAAAAGTTTTAACCTTTTTTTCTCCCGTTCGGTGGGAAAAATTTTTTTTTTTTTTTTTTAACCGTATCTTTTTTCTTGGCTGGTAGCCAAATAACGACATGAACCGCAATTCTATTTCTAATCTAGATTTTATTCTTTCCACCCCCTTTTGTGACAAAAAATACGGTAATATCTCGAGAAAGATTGATTTGAAGCTACTCCTACATTTTACACGAGTCTGTATGATTTATAGGAAGCATCTGCCGTATAAGGTACTGCAAATAATTCCAATAAATGTACTCGCAAAGTATGTTAACATATACGTATGTTGCTCTTCCATGGTCATATTCACATGAATCAAATTTTATTGAACGTAACTGACAGGATGAAAGCGTAAATCTACTTCTTTGATTTACGACGCGTATTTGACTAAATGCCAGTGGCATTAAATCAAGGAAGTGTAACTAATGTTTCATGATGTAAACACTAAGCAATAAATTATTAGCAGTAAAATGCTTTTGGCGTCAATAACTTGGCTCACGGTATTTAAGCCCGATAAATAACATGTAAAAAGTACTTTCAAACAGACGTTCAACTACGTAATATTCAAAACTGGCAAATATGAATTTCGTGGTATTGACTGAGAAACAACTGCTCAATTAGAGAACATCTAGGACAAAAATCTTCAAAGTCTTAATTTTCAAAAAATTGGTTACCAGCAAAAGAATTGTCAATATGAAAATACACATAATTCAAATCTGTCAATAACGATATATGAACTAAATATTACATTCAAACTAGTCTATATATATATATATATATATATATATATATATATATATATATATATATATATATATATATATATATATATATAAAACAGTTCCGTAATTGACTGACTGACAGATAATGCACAGACCAAACTGCTTAAAATTAAATTTTTAAGCTGTTTTTGTAGCATTCTTTAAAGTTTGCATTTAAAATAATAATCTGAGGGTTATAAAATTTATATCACGAGAAAGATCAACAAAATTCCTTTCAAATGACATCTTTTTCGAATCTTTACCCCCATTTTCTGATTTTTGGTGAATTTTTAAAGATTAAATTTTTAGAATTCAATTTATTAAATGCTGATCACGTGATTTCTTCTTTTTGTGATAACTTAAATTAATTTTGCGTCACGTGCATAACAACGAAATATATTTACAAAAAAAAAAAAAAAAAAAAAAAAATTTCTCCTTCTAATGCGGAAGACGATTGGACATTATCCAAAAAAATATTAAAATACAAAGAAAAGTTACTCGAACTGTAGTATAATATTCTTTAGTATGTTCTTTTGGCTTTAATTTGAATATTTTCTTCTACATTATTTTGTCTATAAAAATACCCGTTACGATTTTTTTATAAATATACATATTTTTTTTGGCATTAATTGCATACATTGACCGTTGTATTTTATATATATATATATATATATATATATATATATATATATATATATATATATATGGGGATTGTATTATCCCATTGCTCCGGCTATAAACAGTATGCAGTCGCGTACGTTATGCGACGACAGCGCTTCCAGAATTCCTACAGATAAACTGGGAAAATGTGTTTGGGGGGAGATAAGTTTTGGAGGCGACGCAGGGCAGAGGCTCTCGTGCGCTAGTGTCAAAGGACGGTGCTCCTAAGCGAGAACGGGGAAAGAGACCCCGGAGATTGGGCATAGCTGGTAGCTACGGGCCGCAGGGATGCGATATTGAGCTCCCGTGCTGTAGAAGTCTCATTGACTTCAGGAAGACCAAGTTGGTTGAGTGCTTGGCAAATCTAGTTGAGGGAGTCTGAGTGACTTCAGAAGTCCAAGCGTTAGAGTTCTTGGCAATACTGTTAGTACTGAAAGGTCAACTATTATATGTTAAATGTTATGAGTGTGAATTATGGTGTCAAGTAAATAAATGTCTATTGTTATTGTTAGTGAAAGACTATTTATGAGTCATCCTGAGTATTGTGTTAAATGTGGGGTGCTAGATTGGTTATAGCAGACGACTAGTTTAGCCCAATCTAAAGGAGACATCCCACATATATATGTGTGTGGTATAACATTTTATACCTTTTCATAAAACGCATAATTATTATTTCAATTTGAAAGAAAAAAGTTTATTACAAAAGGAATAATCGAGGTTGAAAGAGACGTTGCACTTTGTGCCATGCGCGCCCGCTGAAGGGTTAAATATCGGGCAGTTAAAAGCGTATATATTCACCAAAAGTTGTTTATCTCAAACAACACTGGCATCTCTTTGCAATAAAACAAGAACTCCCGAGAGGTCTCCAAGGTAAGGTTGAAAATTTTCACCATTTAAAAAAAAAAGAAAAAAAAAGAAGATTGACGTACACTTTTAGCTGATGCTAAATATACAGAATGAGTTTATTTTATTTTATTTTTGAAAAAATGAACATCCTGTACGACTACCGATAAAGGATTTAGCTTAATTACCTTAACATTCGGTTTTGGGACGGAAATAAACGGTTCCATTTAAGAAACGCGGGTGAACTCTACGTGAATGATTGATGATCGTACTTGTGGAAGAAGCGGAAATCTTGCGAATGCACTTTCATTCTCTGGGGGTGGACGTTGTCGTTTTTTGCGGTGGGGCCCCATTGCTTCAGCATAGGAGGTCAATCAGTAAAACTTGTGCCTTTTCTAATTGAAAATTCACAGTTTAATAAGGGTACCTACACACTTTCTTTTAAATAAATTACAGTAGAGTCCAAGAATCTCATTTCAAATTCCTTCAGCGTTAAATTTACACGTATTCACCATTATTCAGTTTTCAAACCCATTATTCGTTTCTTGAATACATATACATTAAATTTATTACTATCTTTTAATGACCAAAATAGAAGTCATTCATAAAATTTCTTTAAAGCTTCAGCCCTTCTTTTCATGGGGGGGGGGGGGGGAGATGCTACAAATCAAACATTTTTATGTAACATAGTTTTACAGATGTCGGGAAACTATTCCATTCGAACATCAAATTATAATTTCTCATCGACAAATTCAAGGCTTGAAAAAAAATGCCTGACACCGTGTGTGCGGATTCAACAAACTACGAGAAATATGCTTCCTTTGTTAGGAAAAAACGGTTTTCAGAATATTCAGGGAAATGGATATATATATATGTTTTTTTAAATTTTCACTACATGCACTGCTTAATATGTCGATATAAATTGCTAATTTATACATGCTTAAGGGGACTCACGACCCATAAGTCGAGGAAATAAGGCATATTTTAATACTTTTTGACTCTTTGTAACTATTTCAATTTACTCCTAATTTTTCCAAATTTTATGTATATGATAAATTGATATATTTATTTTAATAAACAAATTTTCAACTCTCAAAAACAAATTTTCAACATTTAAATAATTTTTTTTTTTTATGCTTTAGATATACCTTGTTTTCTAAGCATTTTTATTGTATACTGGCTTGAGCGCAGAACTATGAAATTAATTTTACACTTAAATGTATAATTCCTGTTTTATATTTAAAACAAATAATTCAAAATACAATTGAACATAAAACATTCAACATTAAAATATTTTTTCAATTTTTTTAAAGCTGCTCAAAATATACTTAAAATTTCCTTAAATTTTTGATTTATTTACCCCTGAAAAAATAACAAAATGTGCAGTGATTGCAATAATTCTAGTTCAGACGCAATAAAATAACATGATCATGCAGTGATAAAAATTTCATGGAATTATGTTTCATAGTTTTTGAGATATCAGTTGCGGAAGGATGCAAAATTACATTTTGAGAAAAATGATTTTAAGATTTTTCTTACCATACTCAGTAATTAAATATTTAGAATATCAATATCTCCGGAACTAAGCGGAATATTTTCATGCGGTTTGCTTTATTTTGTTCAGAAATGATCAGGCTTTAACATATATTTTTTTCAAAAAATCGAATGTTTTAAAGATTTAAGGGTAGTGAGTCCCCTTAACTCTAGAAATTCAAATCAATGACAATTGTAGAGCAGAAAGTAACTGCTCTCCATGATCTTCAAAACTATACCATGGGAAAAGATCAATCACCAAAGGTGTGTCTCTCTGCCCTTGCAATCAAAGAGGGTTAAAAACAAGTACTAGAAATCGCTGTAATACCTGTCCTATCATCGATGATAGCGAAATGCCATAAGACCGGCCTTATTATGCTTATTGTTTCCGTTTTGATTCCTAAATGAATGATTAGAGTATGGGTAAAAACTTTGGACGGAGGAAGAAACAGAATTAAATTCAACGTAGATGAAAGTACCCTGCCCAACAAAGGTAAGTTGTAAAAAAGCCTAACGCTTTCTGATTTGGTAGCTTTAAAAGGAAAAAAAAATTCCATCAAATTACGCTATTTTCATCAAATGACGGAATATCCCAGAGCCCTTGGAAATAAAAAATAAAATACCAGAACTTTTCTAAGATTGCCAGAACTCGTGGGAAATATGCTGATTGGTAACTGAGTCACTAACTATGGTTACCTATAATTTACAACTGATTATTTGCTCGGTATTCACACAGACTAGGCACATAATTATGTTGCTGGTAAATTTTGGCTTCAAAGCTCGCGTTCCCCCTCACCTCCTTTGTATAAGAGAGTTAATTATGCAATAACGATGTTCGAGGATCAGTTGGTGTCGTCAAACATGGAGTGAAGCAAGCGTGTGCGTTAACATTAATTAGTGCTCACTTCCAAGCGTAAGTAGCAGCGTATACTACCAGCAAAATAAAATTTTCAAAAGGAAAAAAAGAGATTTCTAGCAGGTCATAAATACAGAGTGTCACTTGTATGGGAATAAAAGCTTTCAGCAGCAGACTCTAGAAGCATTTAAGTTCTCAAAAATAAATTTAAGAGGAAGCACGAAACAGGATGTAAACTTTTTCAGCTAGTTTTGACGACATCTGTTGTCAGTTTGTACTTAGACACCCCCCCCCCCCTCCAAACTCCCACTCCGTCCACTTCCCTGCGAAAACAGATTTTAAAAAGAAATTACACGTGTTTATTTGGATTTGGGTTGTGTAATGACGGTTCATTGTCAACCATGGCGGCTCCTTAGAGCGACAATCGTCTTGACAACAGTCATAAATTCATCAGCCAAGTTTCCTTTATTTTTTTCCTTCATTCTTTCTTCCAAGCTTCACATGAGGCCTCAGTCGTCGTAAAGGGCTGCACATAGAGGGGGAAAAAAAAACTTGTGCAGCTGTTATTCAAACATTAGCATTACAGCAAACATTAAATACGCAGCTATTGTGATACGTAGTCGCAAAAAGTAAGTCCCCAAAATAAATTCCTAATTTGATTTTTAAACGTGTACTTTTTTTTTTTAATAAAGAAAATAAACTGAAAAGTGAATTTTGACGTTGATTAAAAACGTGTACCCCCGGTTAACTACATTAAAATCGATAAACTAGTAGAGATGTTTTTCCCTCAACTTTAAAGCAGTCTTCTGATGATTGAAGGTAAATTGATTTTATATATGATATAACTTATTACATACACGCAAAGCCATTCGAAAGGCTAAAAAGAACTTAATTTTATGTCCGCTCTCTTTAGTATCGAAAATTCGTCATATACAGAATGTGACGTAACAGATTTAAAAAAAAAAAAGTCAATGCCAAAAAGGTAACAATTAATACGTTAAGGGGATGATAAACTTTCAAATTACCAAAAATCGAACAAATATTGGAATTTTTTTGGGGTATATTAATATTTTTAAAATATGTAAATATTGGAATAAAATGCATTTAAAATATGTAATGAATAGTAAAAGGAAAACTTGGTGGCTTTAGAAAAAGGTAGGTGAAAAAAAAATCTTTGAAATGGCTTTTTATCAAAATGAGTCATTTCCAGATTTGCAAGTCTTTGAAATGCTCCTTGCGTCACAATTTTTGACGAAATTTTATAAAATTTATAACAAAGACTTCTCTTATACATTTAAATAAAGTTATGTATCCATTTTTGGTTTCGACATCGTTAAGATTATCAAAGTTTAACTTAAGTGTAGAAAAGTACAAAAATTTCACGAAAATTCAGAGTACAAGCATAAAAATATTTCCCTAAAAATTAACTATTCAACGAAAGCAAAAAATAAATAACTCTGTTCTAAAGGTATTTATAAGCAATATAAATGCAAAGTTAAGGGGGGGAAATTAAAAATTGGATCGCAAGGAACATTTTAAAAAACATAATAAAAATTTCAATTTTAAATTATAAAATAAAGAATTTTAAATATTTATAAAATTTTATAAGGTGTTTGATATAGTTATACTTAAATGAATATATATGCAACATTTCATATCTCTGAGGGAAAAAATTCAAAAAATGCTTTGTAATGTCCACCATCCCCTTTTAAAACACGAAAAATGTAACAAACGCGCAAGAAAGAGACTAAAATTGCCAAGGGCAATATCCTAGCAATATTCCATAACACATTCTTTTTTTTTTAATGGAAATTCAGTGCCATATTAATGAATACGCCATTAATATTTATACCATTTTTTAAACTTTATTTTATGTATTTATTTATTTATTTTTTGGGAGGGGAGAGGGGTGGAGAATTGTAGCTTCATATAAGGTGGTTATTATACAATACGACACATATTTTCTAAAACGTTCTTTTTGCCGAGTTCTTTTTTAAAACTTTGTAATTTGAAAGTAATCTCGCATTTCTGCTAGCACCCGCGGCAATCGTTGAATCGAGGCTATACTATATCAAAAGAAAGTTAAAGACTTTCTCGGTATCTAAACTTTAATAAAGAAAACGCTGAAAATAACTGTAAAATACTGGTATCTGGTTGTAAGAAAAATATACCCCAAGTTCTTAGATATGTTTATTATTGATACTAATGTTTCGATCTTTGATAACCAAATTCAGCTATTCATCCATATTAGAGAGAATCTACAGAGGCTTTTCCATCGCTATGTATATTCACTAGTTTTGAAGTTTTTCTTTTTATCATTCCATTATTCTCGCACATTTTGTTTTTATTATCTAATTCAACCATTATTCATGTGCATTTTGTTACTACGAAAAGCAATAAGAATATTTTTTACTTGTCTATATATATATATATATAAAACAGTTCCGTAACTGACTGACTGATAGACAACGCACAGACCAAACCGCTGGGCCTAAAGGGCTGAAATTTTGCATGGCGATTCCTCTTATAATGTAGGGATGCACTAAGAAAGATTTTTGAAAAATTCTTCTTAGATTTTTTTAAATTAAATTTTTAAGCTGTTTTTGTAACATTCTTTAAAGTTTGCATTTAAAATAATAATCTGGGGGTTATAAAGTTTATATCACGAGAAAGATCATAAAAATTCCTTTAAAATTAAATCTTTTTCCAATCTTTACCTCCATTTTCTGATTTTTGGTGAACTGTTAAAGATTAATTTTTAGAATTTAATTTATTAAATGCTGATCACGTGGTTTCTTTCATTTTTTATGAGACTTTAAATTAATTTTGCGTCACGTGCATAAAAACGAAATAAACTGACAAAAAAGAAATTATTTCTAATGCGGCAGACAATTGGACATTATCCAAAACAATATTAAAATACAGTAAAATAAATGTCCCTCAAACTGTATTATATTAACTGTACTATAATATTCTATGGTATGTTCTTTTAGATTTAATTTCAATATTTTCTTCTACATTGTTTTGTCTATAAAAATATCCGTTACGATTTTTTTTATAAATATATTTTTTGTTTCCTGTTGGCATTAATTGCATACATTGACCGTTGTATTTAATTTGAATGTACTCCGTAGCGAACTACGAGTATTCAACTAGTGTATAATAAATTGATATCAGAAAAGTTAATTGGCATATTCCTGTGTTTCTGTGATACACATCCATTGCCCTCTACATTTAAAAATTAAATTTCGAGATTTTTTTTGCAAATAAAATTAAAGACATTTAATAATCAGTTGAAATTTTGCCAAAATTTAAATGAAAACCCATCGTTGAACAATCATGAAATTTTCCCAAAGGGCAGAATAATAAATTATACGTAACAAAGTAAGTCTGTCAACGTGGAAAACTGTTATACATGAACATTGGTATGTTATTCCAATCTAATTAATCTTCGTTCATACTCAAGGTGATTAATTCCAAAAAATGAAGCACATACTTAGAGGGGAAAAGTCTGCCATTTTTGTCTCAATAGTAAGGAAGTAACACAAACCAAATTAGTCGCGGGACCAATTGTCCACTTTTTAAGAACAAAAGTATAAAATGAAAACATTAAAGAATGCTAGTTAGTACCCGTCAAAACATGACGGCTGGATAGTAAATAAATGACTAATACACAAATAAACAATTTCTGTCAGGTTTAATTCTTTATCTCACAAACATAATTAAAAATTAAAATGGCTGAGAGAGACCTAGAGAGATCCCTCAGAATAAACAAATTAACGTGTTTATACGGCCTCGTGCTTAGTATCTAAAGCCAGATTTAGACATGTCACTGAGCATGCGCAAAAAGTAATTTTTTCAATTGTAAATTATCGTTAATTAATAGAAAATTGTGGTTACAAAAACTAAATTTGACACATCTATAGATTAAAATCTTTCGTTTAAGACCAAAAAAGTAAACTGATGTAGTAGTTTTCTCTGACGGGTTCCCCCAATGAATCGGCTTAGCAACTTAAATTCATTTAACTTAATTTCGTTTCCAAAGTATTCATTAACCAAATTGCTTGCGCTCAAATTTATCCACTTTTTAAGAATAGCGGTATAAGTGGAAAACATTTAAGAACATTTCGTTTTACTGTCATGGGTTACATAACGGTACAAAATAAGTATAAAAAATATTCAGGCGTCTCTCTGCAGAAAAACGGAATTGTTGCCAGCCGTGTATATTTCTATTTTTAAAGTTAAAAAGGTTTGTATAACCAACAACCTACATTAACTTTTTGGGGGGAAATGATTTTAACAGAAAACATCTGAAAAACGTCTATCTTAACGATTCACACTGCCCATCAACGGCAACCGAACGGATGAGTAAGAGAATATGAGAGACCCCTGCTAAAACTTCCTCATAAATACTAAAACTTCTGTGAAAACGTCATACTTCTGCGGTTTTAATTCCAAAACAATTAAATAAACTGAATTGCATCTTTCATAAGACCGCAAGTCACGAAATTAATGCTGCGCGGTAGAACTTTTGTCGCCAAGGGCGTCTTCAGACTTTGAGGATAAAAGACCAGTTTTCAAAGGGCATAAAAGACTGCCGTCTTCCTAGAATAACACATTTTTATTTTTTACAGATCTTAAGTAATTTTTCTAAATTTGATAATTTAAGTAACCATCGTTACTGTATAATATCTGTTGTTTCCAAACATAAAATGCAAATCGCAAAATCCAATCCCCATGCATGCAGATAAATTTTAAAAATTATAGACTATATTTTCTAAAAAATTATAAAGTGATATAAGCAGATTCTTAAAGCATTACAAAATCTATCGACTAATAGTTTTAGATAAATTTTGTAGATACATTTTATAAGTATTATAAAACGGTAATGACAACATAATACACTGTGGCGCAGGTACGTAACAAGAAAGACGAACATCTAGGAGCAGCCAATAATTTGCACCCACCCCACTCTACTTAAAAATGATTGGGCATCTTTTCCTAATGTTTTGGGATATGACAGGTGTCCGGCAATACCTTTCACCAGGACAACTGCACTTTTCAGCCACACATTTGCTATGCCTCGAGTAGAAACCTTAATTTCGAGGGCTTGAAAAACTTGTAACACCTGCCAACGAACATTTTTAACAAGTACAAATATGCCCCAATGACGTCATTTTCACCTGCCCAGAGACTAAGCCACTGTTAAAAATTACTAAACAGCCAACAAAATGAAACTGTGCATTATGCATTATGCATAAATTATATATTATTCTCCATTCCCCTGCCCAATATAGATTGCACATTAAATTGAGATTTATGAGTCAAAAGATGATTTCGTTAAATTAATTTTTAATTTAACCATTCCAACCCTAGGGCGGTTTGCTTAAACAGCGTAATTTTTTTTTTTTTTTTTTTTTATAGCTAGAATAAAACGGGACTGGCAACTCAAAATATGAATTAAACTTTTTTAAAAAACTGAACTCTGTACAAAATTCAGCTATAAAACAGAAAAAATATATATACGTATAATGGTTCATCGTTTTTTAATTTTCCATACTTTAATTAAAACATTAAGCTGCAGAAATAATTTCAAAAATTCGCAATAAGACAATTCTTCCCTTAGGACACACAAACTTGCATCAAAGATGGAACAGAAAACAATTGTTATTTGTCATCGATGAGATCATCTGTAATTCACACGTTTACGGAAGGAAAACTAGAGAAAATTCTCGCTAATAGAAAATGAAAGCAAAATCTCGTTTCCTACGACAAAATTTGTAGACCAATGAAATTATATGCACATAATATTTAACATATTACTTATATTTTAACACAAATTTGATCAATTTCGTCACTTAGAATAAATAATCAATTACGGTTACAAAATGTACACTTCTTCACCAACACAATATACTGAATAACAATATAGAACTAAAATAAAGTAGCATTAAATTTCTTTATTCTTAAACACATTCCTACAATTCTAAAGGACGATCTAAAGCTCTTACTTTAAAATCAAAATTTCACTAAAAATTCAAGCTAGACAAGGCATCAAGGGATCAATATGTTTATAGGACTGACCAATATAAGCAACGGAGAAGGTCTGGTATAAATTTTTGCTTTCAGGTCATACGTGCCCAATCAAATGAATTTTCATTTAAACCTGGCCCAAAGGTTTATATTATTACTAGCGGCCCGTCCCGACTTTGTCCGGGTTGAACAAAATATTATACCTATAAATTGTAAATCTTTTTTTACCTTAAATGTCCAATAAAAAGCGTAGTTCCAAATGTAGTTTTCTTCAATAAACCCTTTAACGTTGCCAGTTTCAAAAATCCTTTTTGTATTTATCAATACCTCCTCTACTTGAATCTTAAAAATATTAAACCTTTTCCTTACGGGGTGGGATAGCATATATCCGAAGCACATACTCTCGAAAAATACGGTGTGATGTCTACAGAGATATAGTCTCGAATTCCACTTCGTTGTGACTTTCCTAACGTCTTTGCCCCCAAAGAACAATTGGGTGACATTCTGGGAACGGAGGGTCAATCTTGCCGAAAAGGACTGAATAATAATATTTTGTCGTTCTAGCTAGAGGCTATTTCTTTTCAGGCGAGAGACATCAGAAGGGCGGTTCACCCGCGGTTCATCCAGTTTCAGCCTTTTGAGAGATGAAAGAGGCACGGAGTGCCGATGAACTAATATTGAAATTCTTCTTCAATAGTAAGAAAGCAATAAGAAAACAATTAACCACTCTTTCCCCTGCCCCCCCCCCCCCCAAGCTGAATGTCCCCCACTTAAAATGGTGATAGGAAGTAGATAACATTTTCCCGTTGTAAAGAGCGATTTCGAAAAACGGACCCCGTAAGCTAAATGGCGTTGCTATGGTTACTTGACTGCGGTTGACAAAGGAAAAGATGTAAGGTACATTTTAATGTACAAAAGTTGTACATTACCCTCCACATACAAAATCTGCTCTCTCTCTTTGTATATTATTATAGAAGTATAGATACACATTGGTATCCCAAAATTAGAATAAGAGATGAAATAAAAATACAAAAATAAAAGAGGATTTTAAGTAAAGAATTTTTTTAAAATTATTTTAAGCACCTAAAATAATATTCAAATTAATATTACGTTATTTATTAATTAAAGTTAATTTTTTAAAAGAAAGAGGTGTGCTTGAAACCGTAGTTTTATTCAAAAATAAAAAAGGATTTTAAGTAAAGAATGTATTTTTAATTATTTTAAGCACCTAAAATAGTATTCAAATTAATATTACGTTAATTATCAATTAAAGTTAATTTTTTAAAAGAGAGAGGTTAAGAGATGAAATAAAAATAAAAAAATAAAAAAAGGATTTTAAGTAAAGAATGTTTTTTTTAATAACATTAAAATTTTTTTCAAATAATATTCCTAAAATAATATTCAAATTAATATTACGTTACTAAATAAGTAAATTAATTTTTTAAAAGAAAAAGGCGTTCCGGAGAAAGGCTAGGTTCGAACCACTATCGTCTGAACAGAAGCCCACCGCGATAGCACCACGCTAAGGATCGTTGAAGACTTCGGCACAAAAAGCGGTAAAGAACAGTAGCGGTAACAATGGAGATTGTTAGGATTAAGCCCCTAACTTTATTTCTACTGATCAGATATACATAATATATAGCCTATGTCCATCTGGAATAATGTACCTTTCAAACAGTGAAAGAATTTTTCAAATAGGTGCAGTGGTTCCGGAGATTACCCTCCACGTACAAAATCGCTCTCTCTCTTTATATATAAGTATAGATAATGGATTCAAAAATTTTCAACAAAAAGACTCTTAGTTTTAAAAATAATTTACTCTTTTGAGTACAGTCAATTTGACTCAGATTTCCAGGTCAAGGCCAAGATCTTACCTAAAATTATTATACTGTAATTAAAAGATCACATCAGAAATAACTGTTTGATCTTAAAATTAGAGAATTTGACATTGGGTTATTTTTACCAGAACGCAATAATTATCGCCATGCGAAATGCGCCAAACCCTGGCGGAAAAATCCAAGATGGCGGCCGTGCACACAAATCTAGAGTATCCCCCCTAACTTTATTTCTACTGATCAGATATACATAATATATAGCCTATGTCCATCTGGAATAATGTACCTTTCAAACAGTGAAAGAATTTTTCAAATAGGTGCAGTGGTTCCGGAGATTACCCTCCACGTACAAAATCGCTCTCTCTCTTTATATATAAGTATAGATATAGATTATTCCCGTATATAAGAGACTCAGAGTTAGGGCCTGCTCACATAGGAGTCCGGTAGCGGAAGCGTTAAAGTATTGAAATATATTTAACCAATGACAAACCTCCAAACGATTGGCAATGAAATTTTTAACGTCTATGATTGGTTTATTTCCGTCTCAGCGCCATCTTTTCTTTTACGCTTCAGCTACCGGACTCCTATGTGAACAGTCCCCTTAAAGTGGACCAACTCCATGAGAGTTGGTTCTGAGAAAATTTATCTTTAAGTTGAACATATGTATTGATCAACCATTGACTTCTGTGTTTGTTTCCTGCTTCAGTGACGTAAAATTTATACTCGGGACTTGGTGAACTAATGCAATGAAAAATAGTATGTTTTTACTGTATTATGGCAGTGTTAGTACGAAGTGACCAAAGAGTGGAGTTGGTTCATTTTAACTGTGAGCCTCCATATATGCAGCATAAGAAGTGAAAACCGAATGTGGCGTGTTTCTAAAGAACCTTTACAAGAACAAGGTTTCTCAAAAACTAACGAGCTAAGTGAAATAGAAAATTTCAGATTTCTCTATTCATAATATTAAATATTAATTCTTACTTAAGGTTAGAGACCTAGTCGAACACATTTTTTACTCGAGCCCCA
Organism: Dolomedes plantarius; assembly: GCA_907164885.2. Classification (NCBI taxonomy): domain Eukaryota; kingdom Metazoa; phylum Arthropoda; class Arachnida; order Araneae; family Dolomedidae; genus Dolomedes; species Dolomedes plantarius. The sequence goes on from OU015490.1 coordinate 73,305,405, forward strand.
ACCAAACTCTCTTATCTCACCGTATCTCACTACAGCAGAAAACACATAAAGCAGTATTCGTATAGGAAGCTCTTTTAAGAACAAATAAAAGCTCGTTTGAGAGCAAATAAAAGTACCACGGAAATTGATGATTCCATCGACAAAAAAAATTCTCATCTCTGTATAGAAGAATATAAATTTTTAATTTAGGTTAGAAGTCTAGACAAACTAATTTTCGTTCACGCCTAAGCACTTCCTGCTCTCTAAACAACATTTGCCTATATAATACAGTAGATGAAGCATATATTATATAGTTAATTATAGTATAATAATTTTCGTATAAAAGCTCTTTTGAGAACAAATAAACGTATCGTGGAAATTGACGGTTCCATCGACCAATAAAATTCAGATTCCTATCTCTATAAAGAAGAATATTATTTTTTAATTTAGGTTAAAATCCGGATAACTAATTTTCGGTCACGCCAAAGATGGGGACTTCCTTCTCTCCGGATAATTTATCTCTCAGTACAGCATAACCGAGGAAAAAACATAAGAGCAGCATTCATATATGAAGCTGAGGGCGCAGCGCAGTTGGCAAGGGCAGCGGGATAGTGATCTGAAAGTCACTGGTTCGATGCTCGTCGCTGACAAATCCACTGCCGAGTACACTAATGGCGGCTGGTGCACGTAAAAATCTGTCGTGGTTGCAATGTCCTCCAAGTTCTCAAAATTACCTCTGGAGGTGCGGGGGTCAAGTGTTCTGGTTTCGTCACTTAACTCAGTTCAAAATTACGGGACTGGTCCTTTGGCCAAGTCGGACTCCGACCCTTGTGGTGCCAGTCAAAACAGAAGCCGCACCTTCACCGCCCATTGCCTTCAGGACTTGATCTGATGTTGCTGTCGGCCAAGTGGCATAAGCAGCAACAACAACAATATAGGAAGCGCTTAAGAACAAATGAAAGCTCTTTTGAGTGCAAATATAAGTATCGTGGAAACTGATGGTTCCATCGAAACCCCCCTGCCCCCCCCCCAAAAAAAATTAATAAAATAAAAATTTTAAAAATAAATTAATTAATTAATAAATAAAAATCAGATTCCCATCTTTTTCAGATAAAAACACTAACTTTTAAATTTAGGTTAGAAGTCCAGACAATCTAATTTTCGCTTACGCCTAAACCAGGAACTTCATTTTCTCCGGACAACCATGTCTCTTAGTACAGCATAATTGAGAGTGGGGGGAAGGGGGGGATAATGCAGCATTTGTGTAAGAAGTTCTTTTGAGAACATATGAAAGTAACACGGAAAACTGACGGTTCCGCCAAACAAAAAAATTCGAATTTCTTAAAGTGTTCGGGGTTCTTTTACCCCACTTGGGACGGAACGCAGAAGCAGGACAGTTTCAATGGGTGCAATTCAATGGCGCACTCTTGTCGTTCGAAACACTTCATCGGAACAAAGGCAAACGCACACTGGTCATTAGAAGAAAAAAAATAAATGAATGAAAATAAGAGAAGAAAAAAACACATGCAAGGAATATCCAGAACTGAAAAGCAACTTACCGCTGAAGTGGAGTCAATCCAGATTGAAGGTCACATGAAAGAGAAAAAAAGAGAAAGAAAATTGTTACTCGAATGACAAGGCATTTTGTCGAAATTTGAGTAGGTCTCATTCTCCCAACACACTCACTCACATCACACCACGCCCTCTCTACGCACCGATACAAACGCGAGACAAAGTGTACAGTGAAACTTCTCTATAACGAACACCTGTAAGCGACGTAAAGAAGGAGGGGGGGGGGGGGGGGAGAGGATTACTATCGTTAAAATAAAGGTGGTTTGTGTGGGAGACTGTTTTGGTCATGTTAATTTTGATTGGTCTGCTCCACGAGAAAAAAAAAAATTTAACCCTATTCATTTATTTCAAAACAGAATTGTAATGCACCGTGTTGGTTAAATTGTATACAATTTTAAAAGGTTATAATAAATCTATAAAGATAATGATTGCCATATACTTTTAAGGTACCGCAGTGAGTATACAGTCGAACCCCGTTATAGGGAAAGCGGCATATAACGAACTCCTGGATATAACTAACGAAAATTTTGGTCCCGCCATTTTTCTTTTTACGTAATTTAATGAGTATCATGTCAGTTTAATGTAATCGACTTCAGTCGATTTAATTCATTAATGATCATTTTTAATAGATTTTATCAATTTTTTTTAATACAGTCGAACTCCGTTATATCGAACTTCAAGGAACCAAAGGTTTTGTACGCTTTATCCGGTGGTTCGCTATATCCGAACCGTTAAGAAAAATGCTAGAGTTCACATAATGTATAACTCATTAGTTGCAATGTGTATTCAATAATGATGTATTAAAAACGATAAAATCTATTAAAAATGATAATTAATGAATTAAATCGACTAAAATCGATTACATTAAACTGACACAATACTAATTAAATTACGTATAATAGGAAAACGACGGGACTAAAATTTTCGTTCGTTATATCCATGAGTTCGTTGTATACCGAGTTCACTATAACGGGGTTCGACTGTACATCATTATTGAATACACATTGCAACTAATGAGTCATACATTTTGTGAACTCTTAGCTTTTTTCTTAACGTTCGGATATAACGAACCACCGGATAAAGCAAACAAAACCTTTGGTCCCTTGAAATTCGTTATAACGGGGTTCGACTGTATAAAAAAATACAACGAGCGATAATTTTCGTTTCGATTTGCATAACCTCCCTCTCGCCAGACGATGGAATTTGCAAATGAAGTACGTAATATGTCACTTGGAGTTCAATTTAATTTTCAAGAGGAAAACATTTTACACCTAATTACCTCGATTTGGAAGGCTAAATGCCTTCGTAATAACTACATAACGTTCCTGTTAAATGTATATTGCGTAGGAAATAGATTATAAATAACGTGCAGATATATTTTCTGAAATTTATTTGCGACAGGACGAAAAATATTATCGACCTCGAAAGGATCCTCGCTGCAAGGCCGTTAATTTAAATAGCCGTTACATCAAACATTTATTCATTTTTTTTCGGTTGTGGAACAGACACGTTGTGGAACAGACTGCTGATTTCCTCACGTAATAAAAATCTTCTAAACGTTTTTTTAAAAAATCCACCGCAATTAAAAATACTTTTTGCGAAATACTTCCTTTACGTTGTTCGCGAGAAAACACGCTTTAACCCTTCAGCGGGCGCGCAAATTTTTGGAACACCAGAAGGCGCGCGTGGCACAAAGTGCAACGTCGCTTTCAACCTTCATTATTCCATTTGTAATAAACTTTTTTTTTTTCAAATTGAAAATAATAATCCTGCGTTTTATGACAAGATAAAAAATGTTGATAATATTGAGTTATATTTATAATTAGAGGCCAAAGAATGCAGATACAATCGCCTTATTTCAAAACTGTCCGGTTTGAAGGATCTAAGGACAACTTACGAATGGATTCCTATTATGTCCAAAAACCTAAAAAACAACGAGATTGTCCATCTTCGTGATATGCGGGATACCGTGTAATAGCTGCACGTTTGATCGACTACATCAACTCCTGCTTTTGTCGTACTGTAATCCAGTATAATCGATAGTTTACTAAGGTTAAATCACGACTAATAAATGAATGGAAAGGAATACATGCGTCAGAAAATCAGACCTGCATTAGAAAGGGCGTAGCTATAAATAGAAACTGCTTAGAACATTCAAACCTTACATGTAAAAACAAACCATTCAAAATTACGAAAATGTTTCACTTTATACACGGGCGCGCCGGTGAAGGGTTAAACGGGTGTTTGGAAAAGTCTGTTGACAAGAGGGCCGAGGTAGTCTAGAGGTAGCGCGTTGAGCTTCGGACGGGGGTGCTCGGTTTAGAATTCCATCGACGCCAATAAACACCATCGTGTCTAGGCTTGATATGGGCACGATAAATCTGTAAACCAGAAAAATCCGTCAATGAAGTCAGAGAGAGTGGAAGAAGGTACGAGCCCACAAGATATCGCCCCTGCGGGTGCTCGGTCTAAATTGCGAGGGCAGCGTACACACCGGCAGGGATTCAATCCCCGAAGGCCTTAGTTGCAATGTCATGCCCAGTCTGGTGCATTGGAAGTCTCCTGACAAGCAGTTGCATGATCCCTGCTGGTGTGACACTCCAATGCATACGGCCCTAGGACATGGCTTTAGCTTTTGTTGATGTTCACACAACAGGTTAATGGGGATGTGAATCTGTTCGGATATAATTCGGAAATGCCATTCTTTTGGGTATGGGAAGGGGCACTTTATAGCCAATAATGATCGATGGCCGTTAAGGTTGTGACGAACTTGCGACGTATTCCGCCGGTGTTGTATGTAGAGTAACGTAGCACGGCGCCTATAGAAGAACTGACAGGAGAATCTAATTATCTATCTAAAACTCACCACCAGGGGGGAAATGGCGCTGTATGCAATATTGTTAAACGAAATAAGATATGAAGACATCGGTTTAAAATGTGTTTAATCGTTTCTGAAACGTGTTACAAAGCATGTTCAATGTGGCGTCCGCCATTTTCCGAAAGCAAGCGTGTAAAGCGAATCTGCATAAATCATTTTCTTCTTCCTGCCGTAAGCCAATGCGGTTTTGCATAACCCCACAAACAGTTTCGTTTTAGAAAGTCTTAGGGCCGAATTCAGGCTTCAAAATTCACAAATTAGCGATCTGTAATAGAACGATTTCCGGAATGCGCACACTTTAAATGGTAATTTTGTTTAGGTCAATGTTTCTTAAGAGTATACAAAACGTTAAACCCGTGTAACAAAAGGTTAAGTTAGATTCCGACCCTTATTTCGTTTAACAGTATTGCATACAGCGCCATTTGCCCCTGGTGGTGATTTTTCGAAATCTTTTCTTTTTTCTTTTTTTTTTTTTTTTCGGAAAAGAAATTCTCATGAAATCCTTTAAACTATTATTAAGTTTGATAATATTTGGCCCAGTAGTTTTCCTTTTATGACCATTTCAAAGTGGAACTTTTAATTATAACCACCCTGTATATCACAACTTTAAGGAAACGAAAACGAACAGGGAAATTGTCATATTCTATGACGTATTAAAGCCTGTTATCGCGAATTTTTAAATAAATAGATAATGAAAGTATTTTTAGGGGATATTGACAAAATTAGCATTAAGGCAAATATATGAAGTATTACCCGAGAGAAAAACTTCATGATATTAGAAACGTTAATTTCATCGTATATAGAAAGAACTAAGAAGAGACTGAAATAGTGCCACTACACAGAGGAGCGACTGTTAAGCAGAAGGAAAGCATTCTCCAGATCTTCGAAGAGGAATTGATTGGTATTACATAAACTATAAATATGAGTTGTCATGTTCCACGATCAGCTCCACTAATCAACCATGAATAGGTTGATTAGTGGGGCTGTTCGTCCCTCAAAAATGCATTTAAATCAGTGGAGTAATCAAAATAACAAACATACAGGTAAGTTCACTGACTTGTGCATGCACACATTCATGACGTGTATTATATTTCCACGTGCATTCAGATACCTCACATGATAGCACATATGAAGCCATATCAGTTAAGAGTTAATAAGTCGAATGATAGCCGAATGGGTCGAGTGCTGGCATTTCGGTATCAGAGACCGTGGGTTCGAGTCCCACTGTTGGCATGGATGTTTGCAGCCGTTCGGAATCGGCTTTAAGCTGTATCTGCCGGTATAATTAGACCTCGTGTAGCAAAAAATTGACCGTAGCGCTCTGAACCAAACCAAGGGTTTAAGTAAAGTAGATACCAAACTTGATAAAACTAAATCAGTAGTTAGTCATGTTCTTCGGAAATTGGAAAAAAAAAAAAAAACGAAAACGATGACGGTTCGACTAAAGAGAAAAAAAGCACACACACTCACACACAAAAAAAAAAGAAAAACGCAACTGCTCTGCATAGAAAATTCCTAGAGTGGAAAATGCTCTGGGGTGCAAAATATAGCAAACGAGTTACACAGCGTTCAACTACCTTTGTGTTGTAATGCATGTAAACTGTTTAATTACATACGACAAAGGCAGTAACTCGCAGACGATATAAAAAACTGCTGCAACCCAGCATTTGGAGCCAGTCAAGAAGCACATCCTCTCTGACCTAAACAGACATCCCACAAATTATTATCTTATCAAATGATAATCACATGACTAGCATATGATGCATCATGTGACACCCCCCCCCTTTTCTGTAGATTTTGTTTAATTTTAATTTAAATAAACACTTACTCTTAAAAAAATTGTTAAAAAAATAATTCTCTTATATGTGCTTTTCAGTTGTATCAACATTTGTTTTAACAATTCTTTATAACGATAGCATTCATAAGCTGCAGTAACTGGTTATTAAAGAAAAAGAGGAATAAACCAAGGAATAAACAAGTGTTAAGTCCGAGCCTCAACATTATCTCTCTCTTGTTTTAAATACAACGAATATATGAAATGAATTTTTATTCTAAATACACTCGCTACCGAAAAGTAACAAACACAACAAAGAGATATATATATATCTCTTTTTATACTCTTATGAAAAAAATAAAAGTATGAAGTCAAAGCCATAATTAAATCTCATGTTTAAAACTGCAACAAACAATGTTATTTTCATACAAAGTATATACGTTATTTATGTTTTTATTCTACAGTTTGTGTTATGCTCAGTCCATATGTTATTTATCTCAGATCTTTCTGTTCATTCAGCTGAAAAGAAAATTATTATAATGCTCATTTGATGTTGCGTTTAAAACACTACGTATATCATTTTTAAAACTGAAAACCTAACTTTCAGAATACAGTAATATGCTTTTATGGAAGCTTATAATTAGGAAATTATTTCTGGCAAAGTTTCTACACTAACTGAACATGGTGTTTTTAAACCTGCGAAATAAACTCAGCACCAGTGATTACCAACCGGTGTACACTTTAGGGTGCTGCGAGATTTTTTGGGGGATAAATAAAAAAAAATATTAGTAAAGCTCTCTTAAAATAAATATTAAGTTGATATCAAACACTTGTTCTCTAAACATCTATCGCAAGTCTCACATTAATAAAACAAAACCATTCTTAGTGATTTCCATCGTAGTTCTCAAGAGTAATACTACACAGTGAATCCCATGGCTTATTTCTTTCTTTCTTTTTTTTTTTTTTTTAACTGTATTAATATATTCTATTTTGGTGTTTTGCTACCTTTCAACAAATGAATAAAATCAGCAATGGAGTAAGTATTTATTTAAACTCAAATTTGACATATTCCTGTTAAATTCCGCTTTGATTTAATGTTTAAAAAAATTATTTCTGGTAGTTTCTTCTAATGAAACTACCACGGATTATTAGCTTAGGATTACTTGTAGTTGCTTACCTCTTTTCTATGTATATATGTATGTATATGTTATGTATATATGTGAGTGTATGTATATATAGTATATATATATATATATATGTGTGTGTGTGTAAGTAAGTAACAAGAAATCGCGTCCTCCTATAAAATTACATTTACCGCGTATTCTAAATTATCTTTTTTTAAAAGTACAACCCCTTTTTCAAATTGTAACCTAAAAGTAATGTAAGTTAGAATTTATATTAGCCCTGCAGATCATTAAGCAGTCATGTGAAATATCTGAACTCAATAACATCCCCATATATCTCTGGTCGGAGCCCGAAGGCCTCATTAAATTTGTATATAATAAATAAGTCCTATTTCAAATTCTTCCTTTTGGTAAAACGCAGATCAGCGCATGATCTAGCAATTAATTAATACCCGTGAGAACCTCATTTAATATTTGCCTGAACAGAAGACTTTTCTCTCTTCGCGCCAAAATTTCATTGCTGTCAGATCTGCTGTCCACGGACGCCTGAAGTCCGGTGGTTACAACGGCTCTTCTCTTAACTTTACCATGTAAATAGCTCTCCGCGCCCCGTCCTGTTGTCTGGACGCAGGGCAAGTCCAGTGGCCGCTGCAGCTAATGCCCTCTGATAAATAAAACACGTCTTGGAATTATTGTTTCACTCCTAAATATCTTCAGAGCTTTCCTGGACCAACACTTCGCCCAACTGCACTACGCATCCATTCCCGTGTGTTAATTTCCCCATTGTGATTATTATATATATATATATATATATATATATATATATATATATATATATATATATATATATATATATATATACTAGCTGAAAACCCGCACTTCGCTACGGAGTACATTCAAATTAAATACAACGGTCAATGTATGCAATTAATGCCAAAGAAAAAATATATATATATATGTATATATATATATATAATAAATACGACGATCAATGCATACAATTGATGTAAAAAAATATATATATATTTATAAAAAAAGTCGTATCGGATATTTTTATAGACAAAACAATGTAGAAGAAAATATTCAAATTAAATCTAATAGGATATACTAAAGAATATAGTACAGTCAACATAGTACAGTTTGAGGAACATAACTTTTACTGTATTTTAATATTTATTTGGATAATGTCCAACCGTCTATCATATCAGCAAAAAAAAAAAAAAAAAATTTTTTTGTCTATTCCGTTGTCATGCACGTGACGATAAATTTATTTAAAGTACCAGAAAAAGAAATCACGTGATCAGCATTTAATAAATTAAATTCTAAAAATTAATCTTTAAAAATTCACCAAAAATCAGAAAATGAAGGTAAAGATTCGAAAAAGATTTCATATTAAAGGAATTTTTAGGATCTTTCTCGTGATATAAATGTTATAACCCTCAAATTATTATTTTAAATGCAAACTTAAAAAAAAAGTCACTAAAACAGCTTAAAAATTTAATTAAAAAAATCTATGAAGAATTTTTCAAAAATCTTTCTTAGTGCACCCCTACACTATAAGAAGAATCGCCGTGCAAAATTTCAGTCTCTTAGGTCCTGCGGTTTGGTCTGCGCGTTGTATGTCAGTCAGTGAGTCAGTCAGTTACTGAACTGTTTTATATATATAGATATATATATGTGTGTGTGTGTGTGTGAGTCAAAATTATGACGCATTTCGGTACTTTTCTGTTTAATTGCTTACTGCTTCCCCAAGCGATACAGACTGGGTTTGAGGTGCTGCCAAAATTATAACTCGCGACGCAGGATATCTGAAATTTTGCTTTCCGGAGGACCGTATTCCTACTTTAAAATTGAAAAAACTAAAATCCCAACAAGTGTGCCCCGAGTTTCTAATCTCATTCCCGAGGGTACCGCAAGCGTAAAAAGGTTGGGAATCCCTAATTTGGGACAATGCGCGAATGAAATTTGAGCCAACTTGAATACGAGTCGTTAGCAGATCGATTAGTGACTGCCAGAAAATATCTCAGTCAGAGAAAAGCGCTAATTTTTGCACGGGTCTAACTTAGATGTCCGTTAATAGATCAAATCATACGTCTCGCAAAGAATGAAGCTAATTAATCATCCGCGGGTTTCGTTCTGACCAACGGATGTCACTGACAAGATCAGTCTTCCCCATCTAAATGACAATTTTCGCGTTATCTCAGCACGTATTGTATTCAAGCAGCAAGGCTACGATTTACCACGCTACTCAGCAACAACCGAAAGGATTGTTACTAATGTGATTAAGGGATGAAATGACTGCTACGGGAGAAGCAAATAATAATATAGAACTGTTTGTTGGAAGGACTGGACAAGCTCATTAAAGCACTGCTCTATACTTCCAAGAAAACACTACCGACCTTCAATAAAGTTATGTATATGCAATCAGGTCGACCTTAATGAGCTTATATGCTAACACAGTGATTCCCAACCGGTGTGCCGCAGCTGGGTGACTTAAGATTGGCCAAGGGTGACACGAGAATTTTTTGGGGAACGAACACACACACAGACCAAAAAAAAACTAATATTTCCTTTCTATGTTCTAAAAAATTTCACGTAGTCTCTTCTAACGAAACTACCGTGGGTTATTAACGTAGGATCACTTATCGTTGCTTACCTCTTTTATATGTATATGCTATGTATGTTATGTATATATATATATATATATATATATATATATATATATATATATATATATATATATATATATATATATATACGTATGTGTGTATATATATATATATATATATATATATATATGGGACAGGATAGCCGTGCGGTGATTTAGAATAACTACTATTATAATCTATACTAACATTTAATGAATACTTATTTACAAAAATATTTACAAAGTTGCGTCGTTAATTAATAACAAAATAGGCTAATGAACATTATATAGCAGCCGTCTACTGCTATCAGACAAACGCGTCATCGTTAATCTGCGTCTACTCGCTGACTAGGGTTGCCAGATCTCTATTTCAATTCCTACTATTAGTTCACACTCTCTCTATATACAGAAGCTGTTCACACATTTTTTAGACGATGTATATTGTATTCACAAAACTAAATTACATAAAATTCTTGTGTTTTAAATGTTCTATTTGACATCCCTTATTCTGAACTATCTTTCGACACCGCAATTTCCAGGATAATAATGCCTCTTGAAGTGTCAGAAGAGGTATTCTATCCCATTCCTCCTGAACAGCTTTCCAGAGTCCTGTAAGGGTTTTCGGACGACGTTTGGATAATGCAGATTTTAAAAGTCCGAAAGCACAAAAATCCATAGGTGATACATCGGGAGATTTAGTAGGGATATCAGTGAAGGGTATGGCCTTGATACCAGTTTTTTTGTTCCATTTCTTTTAGGAAATTTACAGTGGATTTTGATGTGTGACTGCTAGCTTTGTCCTGATGGAGTCTCACAGATTGATGGCACTGTGGGTAAAGCGATGGTATTTCATTCAGAAAAATTGGCGATAAAATATGTTCCTGATAGTATTTGGAGTTAATCTTGACATTTCTTCCCACTCTCTTTATTTTTAACTTGCCATTATAAGAAAAACCAGCAACAATCACGAATCCCTTAGAAAAACTTTCTTTCGATTCTTTGAACCATGTACTTAAATTTTTTTCTCCCCTTTTATGATAATAAATGGCTCTTTTTTTGTTGCAATCATTTAAATACACCCATGATTCATCTATTGTGACAATTGTTTTCCATTTTTCTTTGGATAAGTGTTTCTCATATAGAATTCTGCAGCGTGTCCTGCGTTCAGCGATATGATTTGGAAGAAGACGATGCACATTGCGTTTTTTCGCTTTCTTAAGATTTAAATCAACGTTTATCATTTTGTTTACAGTGGACACCGAGCATTTTAATGATTTTGCAACTGTCCTTTGACTAGGGGGATTTTCTTAACATTAAACAACGTACCTTTGCAATAGTTGAAGATGTCCGTTTTTTCCTTGGATACTTGTTTGGAATTTTTGTCCCACTTGAGGCTCCAATTTGACGTTTTTTTCCTTTCTTGTTGACGATATTACCTATCGACGCTTTAGATATCACAAAACCATGACTCTCACATCGTTTTTGGATAACGGAGTATGCATATTTCTCTTCGGAAAGAGCATAAATGTAACCTTCGAACCACTGCTTTGTTAAAAACGCCATTTTGAATAAAAACAAAACTTTCAAGCCGTAGACGATAATTTTGACTTTTAAAAACATAGTACAATTGCAATTATTTCTTTTGCAGCAACCGATTTTTTATTACCGCTTACCAAAATCGTCTAAAAAATGTGCGAACAGCCTCTGTATATCTTGTTCAAATTTTCAATCGTTAATAAAAGTACTTTTTATTCATCCACTCAAGTTCAAATACAGTTTTTTAAACTTGTAGTGAATGACACTTGATGTTAATACAGTTTTTCAAATATTAATTCATTAATTAAATTTAATTAATCAATTTTAGTTTTAGACCTAGAGCGTCTCTTGCTCTTGAATAGTAATTTCCCTCTTGTTACTGTGTAAACGGTAGCACTACGGTATCGCGGGCTTCTCCCGTCCTGTAGGTTGCGAGATCGAATCCCCAACCTGACAAACTTTTTCTCTCCCTTTCCCCCCCTCCTAATCTCGCACAGTAGGCAAGGTTCCGGCAGGCAATCCTTTTTTTCAATTCCTACTATTAGTTCACACTCAAATTTTTCTTTGTTGACCTAAGTAGGAATTTTGACTTTAATTTTTTTTTTTTATATATTACTTGTTCTGTAGTTGAACTGGAACGGCGCAAACGGATAATAGTGTCATCTAGTGGAATATGCAGGTACCACTCTCCTACGTAGGCTCAGGTACCCCCCCCCCCCCACACACACACACATATATATGTCAAAATTTTGACGCATTTTGGTACTTTTCTGTTTAACTCTTTACTGCTTGCCCAAGCGATACAGACTGGGTTTGGCGCGCTGCCAAAATTATAATTCGCGACGCAGGACATCTGAAATTTTGCTTTCCGGAGGACCGTTATTGAGGAACGTAATCCTATGTTAAAAAAAATAGTATGGTCCAATTAAAATAAATATTAAGTTGAATTAATTGCTCTCACGCCCGACAGATTGTGACACAGCTTGATGTACTCCAGGGGTGTCAAACTCATAGGCTACCTTGGGCCAAACAAACAAGGTTTAACTATAGGTGAGCCGTAAAAGAAATCAATATTAATAGAAACGTAGGTTTATTTACCTAATTACAGTATATTCAACATAAATATATGCATTTTGTTTAATAATAGCAAAAAAAGAGTATCATTAAAAAAACATTTAGCGAATTCTTCCTATCTTATTATAATTTTGCGTCGGTTATTTTATTATATAATATTGTGTGCCAATATATTGGCCGGGCCGCAAAAATGTTCGTCGCGGGCCGCGAGTTTGACACCCCTGATGTACACGTTCCTGAGGATGAATTAACTACTCTCACGCTCACAACTGTTAGGCCTGATATCAAACAGCCCTAAGCATCCATCGCAAATCTCCTATTAATCAAATAAAACTCTTTTCATTGTTTACCATGGTAGCCCTCTATTTTAATACTATAGTGAATCCCATGGCTATTTCTGAAACTGTATAAATACTATAAAAACTGTATAAATACTTATAGTTGATACCTGTCAAAACATAACGGCCAGATAGTAAATAAATGTACTAATACACAAATTATACTCAACACATCATTGCCAAATGTTGAAAATCATAATAATGCGCAAAAACAAATTAATATGTTTAAGAGGACTTGTGCTTAGTGAGTGTCTATTCCAGATAAAAATAGAATTCGTAAATCATGCCGACCACTGCGAATGCATAAACGGCAAGGTTTTGTATATAAGTGGCGTTAACTAAACAAAACAACTTAAGTTCAAAAATAACATAATTCCTGCCTAGCCATACCCGTGGCAACAGACCCTCTACTAAATTTTCGAGCTGGCCCTTCCTGGTTCCAGTCGACTTTTTCCTTTCTTTATTTATTTCTGATAACAAGCAAAGTTAAATTACAATACATTTCTTCTTCCAAATAAAAATAGAATCTAATTCTAGAAAATAATATCCAGATTAAAAAATGTCACTGAGCATGCGCAGAAAGCAACTTTTTTTAAAATTGTAAATTATCGCTAATTAAACAGCCCAAAATAAACTATTTCCATGAGGTTTAATCTTCTATTTCACAAACATAATTATCATAAAAATAAAAATGGCAGAGAGAGATCTAGAGAGACTCCTCGAAATAAACGTGTTTATCATTAAAACATGTCACTGAGCATGCGCAGAAACAGTGGGTTTCTAAAGACAGATTTGAGCATGCGCAGAATTCAATTTTTAATTGCAAATTATCGATCATTAATAGAATTTGCGGTTACAAAAACAAAATTTGACAAATCTACAGATTACAATCTTTCGTTTAAGACCAAAATGATGCAGTAGTTTTCTCTCACGGACTGCCCAAAAAGTCGGCTTAGCAACTTAAATATATAAATATTCATTTCTGCTGTTTGTTACTTATAGTTTTCAATAAATGAATAAAATCAGCAGTGTAGACAGTATTTATTTGAACTTAAATTTAGCATGTTCCTGATATATATTCCACTTTGATTTAATTTTTTTTTATTATTCAGAAAACTAAAATTCGAACAACGGTGCCCCGATTTTCTAATCTCATTCTTAAGGGTACCGCAAACGTAAAAAGGTTGGGAATCCCTGTGCAAATAGTTCGACACGTGGAAATTCGGAAACACGGTTTATTGAGTCGGAGGATTCGGTCTTACCTCTCAAACTGTCATGACAGGTTTGCCATGCTTGTGAGTACTTACACAAAATCCTACAAGCCATGGTTTACATGGTTATTTTTGTTGCTAAACGGTTCTAATTTTCTTTCATTCTCTTATGTAAGCTCTAGCTTTGCCGTTGTCTGCTTCTGCATGGGCAACTTTTTCTACCTTGTGTATCTTTTCTTTTACAGCGGGATTTTTTTCTTCTTTTTGGCATCTGTCTTTAATTATTTTTTTTTATTATTATTTAGATGTGCTTGAGGGTCTGTCGTACGGAATGAGGTTGTGCGAAATATTACCGGACGACCTAATTACTTTGCCAAATGCCGTCCGACGCCTTGGGGTGTATGCTAAAGATTATATATAGATATATGTATAAATAAATAAATACATGTACAGAACGTCGTTCGCACTTTATGGAAACGATTTTGATAGTTATGTTTTACGTATAAATGCCGAATTTTCGGGGGCGATTTGATTCAATCTGATAGCCATGGTTCTTGCCAATAGTTCAACCTTGAATTTTCCATGGAAGTAAACTTTTTCTTAGTACTAACATGTTAATTTTACCCCATTCCTCTTGGATCGTTTTCCGAAGTCCCTACGGTGTTCTTGGATGCCGTTTTCCTAAGGCTCGTTTTAATAAACCGAAAGCGCAAGTGTCCATTGAAGAAGCGTCCGGTGATTTTACAGGTACATTATATGGGATACACTTTATTCCTGTTTCTGATTCTTTCCTTGCTAAATAAGCGGCAGTTGATTTAGACGTGTGACTAGAGGCTTTGTCCATATGAAGGTCAACTTTATCAATGTCCTTTCCATTTACGGCTGGAATTTCTTCTTCAAAAATTGGTTCTAAAATATTCTGCTTACAGTAGAGTGAATCAATTTTGGCTCTACTTGAGACTTTTTTTATTTTTAATTTGCCGTTGTAACAAAATACTGCAACTATCACGAATCCCCTTGGGAACTTTTCTGTACACTGACGAAACCATTTCGTACGGTCATTCCCGTCAGTTAAGCAATAGAAAATCGATCTCTTTTTATTACAGTCCCTTAAATACACCCATCCCTTAAATACAGTCCCAACACTCGATGAGGAATAATAAAGTGTTACCACAAATTTCCTTTGTTCAGCAGCTAGGTGTTTTTCATATAATTTTCTTCAATTTATTTTCTTTCAGCAATGTGTTTTGACAAAAGCAGATGAACTTCAGCTTTAAACATCTTTTTTAACTTCAAATCTTTATGAATGATTTTACTTACAGTGCCAGAAGACATTCCTAGTTTCGATGCAATGGATCTTTGAGTAGGCGGATTTTCTTTTAGGATCAAAAACTTCACTTTCTAGATATTTACCTGCATTCGAACAGTCTTAGAATGAGGTTTCGCGGTCATGTTTTCATTTTTACTCAGTTAGACTTTTTTTTCCTTTTAAATTTAATATATTATAAATACTTTTCTTTCAAATGACATAACCACGATTTTTACACCGTTTTATAATTTGTTAATACGAATATTTCTTCTCGGAAAGGGCAGTTACGTAACCTACGAGCCATCTATCAATTTTAAGAGCCATATTCAAAATAAATCTTTTATTTTACATTCCAATCAAAACGAACAGTAGCAGACGATTATTCTGTAGTTGCCAGATTTGTATCTCAATGCAAACGACAAAAATAAATTACAAAATCGTTTCCATTTGGTGCGAACGACCTTCTGTATGTATGTAAGTATATATATATATATATATATATATATATATATACATATATATATATATATATATATATATATATATATATATATATATATATATATATATATATATATATTGCTCCGATGAATAATTTTTTATCCAAAATAAACCCCTCGTGTTTCAAACTGATGCTGATTTTAATAGTTATCAGCGACTTTTTTTTTCGCGTGGAACGAGTGTCTGTCTGTAAGAAATCAGCGCACAGTAATTATTGAAATGTACACTACACAGTATATACATCATAAGCACTATGAAAGTTTCTCCTAACAGTGCACTCACGCTGGTGCAACATCGATCCAACAACTCTACATAATTACAACCGGACTGCTCGTGGCAGGTAGCAATTCTAGCTAATGCCCCTTCTGTCTGACCAGTCATTACGACAATGGATTATTGAAGCTTGAGTTGATCCAAATAAATGAGGTTTTTGTGTAATTTAAAATTAATAACGCGTAAAGTACACCGGAATGGCAGAGTTGCCGACATTTATGAGCAGCTTAAGCTTAAGACAAAATAATAATATAAAAAAATCCTAAATTCGCGAAACTGCGAGACGTAATAACAACATAAAAATCCTAAAATTGCCAAACTTCGAGAAGTATATGTAATAGTGATCTTCTATTCAAAATGTGTTCTGAGCCAGGAACCAAACTTTTCTATAACGCCAAGAATTTAAAAAAATAAAAATAAAAAAATATAATTAAGAACAATTTTTCAATGTCACATGATTACAGAATTACATCTTGCGATTCAATGTTTGTTGACCGAAACACACAAGAAGTTAATTCTCAGCATGTCCCTCAAGTTCAACAGCGAAAATTAACCCATTCATTACGGCCATTAATAGAGTAAAGAGGAGACACATGTTATATTTTAGAAATTAGGTAAGGAGGAATAAAAGTAGCTAACCGTTGAAGACACTAATGCAGAACTTCAAAACTAAATTATCGTTAAAGAATATAGCAGAAAACTTACCCCTAATACCTTTTTCGGGATTCATGGCGATATATAGCGTTCAACGTTGCGAACAAGTCTAATATACATAAATAAAAATACTGAACCCAACGGAGCAACATCCTCTCAAGACCGGAAGGAAGTGAGGCAGAAATCGACCTGCCAAAGTTTGTTTCTTTTATTGTGTAATTCCATAAACCGTTTGCGCAGAGGGGGGAAAAAATCATATAACGTGAAGTAAACTTTTGTTGCCGTAAAAAATAAAATGATAAACGGAGTGCTTTGAAAAATTGTCTGTTTTGCCAATTTTGGAGAAATTACTACCTTTCGAAGCAGGAACCCTGACTAGAAATCTCCATTACTTGCACATCTTGACAGGCGCGTCAATAAATTACTATATTTCATTTAGCTGACATTTGACTCCAAATTACAGTAAATGTTCATAACAGTTGATAGCTCTTCCTACATTATATCACAAAAACTATATTACTGGTAGTACTAGCTCTGCTTTGTATTAAATTTTATCTTGTGTGTGTGTGTATACGATGTCTAAAATATGAAAACAATAAATCAGACTGACAATGGCTTCATATGTTCACGGCAATAGATTGCTTTTAAAAGAATTTCAGTACATCAAAGTATTTTAAAGTCCAAACCCTTATTTATTACAATTAACAGTCGGTAGATATTACTTGAATCACAACAGAAAACATTTCCAAAAATGAAAACAGCATATACTAAAAATAACTATATATTTTAAAATTTCATATGGGGAGAAAAAGGAGAAGCAAGCAACAGCAACAAAACTTTCAAATGGAAGGATAAAGGATACAGGAAAATTACATACGAAGTAAAAGTACGTACGTATGAAGAAAATCTTTGAAACATACTACAGGTAAAACGTAAGTATAATGTGAACTACTTATTATGGATAGTCAAGATCATCAAATTCTATCATATGAGTAAATTTAAAAATTTAATTATGTTTATTAATTTATTTGAGGAGTGTTACAGTTTGTATAAATATACATTTGGTTTTTTAAAATTTTAAGAGAAATAAATGCAAATTAAAAAATTTCAAATACTAAATTATGAGAAGTTAGAAAGTTACTACATTTAAACTACATAATGAACAAACAAAAATAAAATAAATTGATTACATATATAAAATGAAACATTTTCGAAGACAAACCATATTTACTCCCAAGAAGTAGCACTGAATTAAATATACCATGTTTGCTAAAATCATATTATAAGAAATGGGATAGGAATCAGACTCTTTCTAGTACTGTGCTCTTATTACGACTTGAGATATTTGCATTTCTGATTTTTTCAAAATTTTCAATAAAACAAGAATTATGCCTTGGTAACTTAGCAGAGGAAGAAAAAATAATGAATTTAATCAATACCTTGGTGCATATTTAAAACAAAGTTTTTAAAAAATAATTTTATATTTAATATTCATATAGAGGAAGAAAGAGTTAAAAATTGTTCATCTAATTCTAAGAGAAGAATAGAATTTAAATTTGTCAGTCTATAGTTGCTAAACAAGTAGCATGGACAATAGGTTTCGTAGAAAACTGGCACACTTGTTTAAAAGTTTTTACTATATGTTACTTTCAAGTATTCCTATTTTTTCAATATTGTTTTATATTAATAAATATAACTAGAGGAAGATAGAGTTGTCGAAGAGAAGAATAGAGTTTAAATTTGTCAGTCTATAGTTGCTAACCAAATAATATGGATGATGGGTTTCATAGAGAACTGGCACACTTATTTTAAAGCTATGTCTGTTAAACCTATTTTTACATTTCACCTCTAATTGCCCTACCATAAAAAGGTTTTAGGATATATATATAGTACTATTTTTGTGGAAGTATACCCTGATGGGAACCTTATTTAAGTACTAAGAAAAAAATGACTGAAACAGGTAGTGAATTTCATAATTTATGATCCAAGCAATTATCAAACAATAAAAAATCTCTTTTCCTAAAAAAATTAAATTTTTTTTAGCTACAGTGACTTCATATTAACACGCATCCTTTTCTAATTGTCAAGGGAGAAAACACTGAATGTCACTTAATTATTTTTCAATTCCATGACTAAAAAAAAAATCTAGTGCAGCATTTTATTTATTTACATATATTCATTCACTTAGATAATTTAAAAAATTAAGAATTATGAAATTATTATTCATACAAATTTAAATATTACACATTACCTTTCAAAGAGAAAAAAAAATTCCAGAAGAAATCTTAAAGCAATTAAATGAAATCTTAAATAAATCAATGGATTTAAAAATTTTTGGAAGAAGATTTTAGGATTACTCAGCACTTCAGAGAGAATGAAAGATTATTTTTTGACTTGAAATGAAAGAAATTTCGCAGTCCTACAGCAGAAATGTACTTATTTGAAATGCTTGCGTTCTAAGAGGATGTGTGTCATACTTAAGTAACAAGTTGTAGAAAAGCCTAGCACTGGCCCCAAATATGAATTATCATGCTGTAAACACCAGATATCCAGAGTAAGAAAATTTTGCAATTTCAAAATAAATAACAGTAACCTTGTGTTGCAACTTTTGGACATTTTATACAAAAGATAGAACACGTGACTACAGACTTTTTATGGAAAGTTCAAGACTATGTGAATAAATATGATAAAAACAAAAAAACACAGAAGACTATGCGATGAAGAGAGCTTATGAAAAATCTTTAGATAATACACTATGTGCTTAGACATAGAAAACTATCTGCAGATTTCTAAGAAAAAACTCCCTTAGCAATTTGTTTTCCCATTTATTAAGTTTAAGCTATGAAATAATTTACAATCAAGGTTTGATAAAAAAAATAATATAAACACCTTTTTCTGCAGCAATGCTAGCATAAAAATAAAAAATAAATTCATTTTTTGAAGACTTTAATATTTTTCACCTTTTGTTTCACCAAATTTATTTTAGGAAGCCAATATTGTACCATAGGAAAATATAATTTCACTACCAACTTAATTTTGAGTAAAACATTTGGTTTTAGTTTGAAACTGATGATTCCACTAAGAATAAAAAATAGCTGCACTAAATATGATCTAACATCATACCTATCACCCATTCCAAACATAATAAAGCTTTTACATAAATAGGTAGCCGACCGGGTGGCACAGTGATTTGGCCCACAGACATTTCCCGAGTGTCTCCTACACAAAGTTATGGGTTCGATTCTAGCTTGCCGGAGGATAAGGATAAAATTAGGGAATTATGTTTGCTCATTTATACAGTGCTCCCACAATAAAGAAGCCAATAAATTCACACAGTAGATGTTCAAATGTCATAACAGACAAAGTACTTAAATTATTGGAAACAACATAACTAGCCATTCATATTAAAAATTACTAAAGAGCCATCTGTACAAAACATTAAGTAAATTACAAAAGGGATCAATGAAGCTCTTTAATACACAACATTCTGCACAGATACATATTTTCCTATATTTATTTTTATAAAAACCCTTCTAAAGTGATTAAAATATGATGCAATTTTATTTAATTTCATTCCAGTTGTTCATTTAATTAAAAGGAAAGTTTTGGAAACTTACATCAGCAATTAAAAACTAGTTGCTGTTATCTTAAATAACACCATACCACAAAATAGCATTTAGCTTCCTATCACTTACATACATATATAATGTACATGTAATTAAGTATTTGAAATAACTGAACTTACCATTCAATCTTCTACTTGCAGGATAAGCTGGCAGTTCTGCAAAATGCAACAGATTTATCAGAAATGCACCTCTGTTTCAGAAATTTACAATAATTTTTAATAAATTTATCAACAAATATTGTATTAGTACTTAAGTTTTCATAACTTTTTTTGGTAAAGCTTCAATATAGGACCCCATTGGTGATATTTTTTATAGGCGACTTTTTACATTTGGCACATCTGGTTACCACTTTTTTCTTATTTATATTGGATTTGGATTTAACCATGTCTTCTGTGTTAAGTGAAATTATGGCTGGGAAGGAACAAAGGATTCAAAAGTCAATTCGGTATGGTTCATGGTTCTCCAGTAATAAACTGAGAATGGAGGAAGTCTTTTTCTTAACATATGAGTTGGTCAGAGGAACAAAAACTGAGGATATTCAGGAGGAATACTTTTTCTCAAGTACATTAGTGGATTAGAGGCAGTTTCTAAATGAAACTATCTTAGATTATATAGAGTTGTCTTCGGAGAAGATAGGTGGTATTGGTCAGATATTGGAAATAGACAAAAGTAAATTTAGGAAGCATAAATACCATAAGGGGCATCCAGTTGAGAGGGGGGGGTTGACAGGAAATCGGGCAAGCTTTTTTAGTAGCGGTTCACGATAGGACTGAAGACACATTGTTGGGAATTATTAAGGAGTGGATTCAGCCAGGAACTAACATTTATTCTGATACTTGGAAATGTTACGATTGCTTAGGTAGGGAGGGCTTTGAACATTGAAAGATAATCACAGCGTAAATTTTGTTGATCCAGACACTGGATGCCACATGAATACGATAAAAAGTATGTGGAGGCATGTGAAAAGTTCCTTGCCATAGCATAATCGGCAGATTGATTTTAAATTCTATTTGGCTTATTACCTACTCACTAAATCTTGCAAGGAGCAAAATGTTGATTGTTTCAACAAATTTCTAGAAATTATAAGGGATGTAAAATGGGCAGAATTCAAAATTTCCGTGTAAATTTATCTATAATTTTTGGATCTACAAAGTTCATGCTATTTTCCTTATTGTATTATTTTTTAATTTATATTTTGCAAAATTAAATTTCTATGTAATTCATACGATATTAACGATGCGATGTTTGGCTAGACGACAAAAAAGTCACCAATACAAAATATCGCCAATGGGGTCCTATACCAAAGCTGTTCCCTGTTTTTTTTCCAAATATAACCCCTGTAAGAGTTAAAGAATCTAATCATATTTTAAACAAGATTGGTAAACATTCTACTGAGAATATATGTCACACTTCATAAAAAGAAAATATGGCTCAATGCTCATAACATCTCAGCAGTAAGAGAACAAATTTCCCAATCGCGAATATTTATTTAAAACCTCAAACAAATGTAATATAATAAATAAACATTACGGTTAATTAATTTGCAAATTACTGTACCTGCGATCGGTGTGGCATACTTAACTCATGCAAAAACAGATAGATATAAACAAACGTGAGGAATCAAAGCTGTTTTTAAAAAAACAACTTGTAGATCAAAGATTAAGGTAATTTATCCCCACAATCATCAGAAACACTTGTGAGCACGTCTGATATTAATACACTCAAGGATTTAAAATAATTAATAACAGTTATAACATAATTAGAATAAATAAATTTAAATTTCTGCTATCATTAATCTGTCATCACATTACTTTCCATTATAACGATCTCTATTTCTAATGCAGATTGCATTTTCAGAGAATATAATACATTAAATCTGTGCATAGAAAACAATGTTAGCACATTTGCGCTTAAAAAACAGTAACTTACCAGGTTTTTGCATGTCGTTTACGATATAATATCACGCATGGTAAGAAGCCGACTTCACTTGAGATGAGCAATTCGCGTTTAATCCCGTTACTTGAAAAAAAAATAATAATAATACAGTTAAAAAACGTTGTGGGAAAACCGCATAATATAAACCTTGACAAAAACAAAATGTAATGGGAAATTCAGCCATAATATTGTGATCTACCGTCATCGTGAAGGAAATCACAATCACAAAATCGCAATCATTATATTTGCGATTAACCCAGGTTGAAAGATTATTATTGGACTAGCGGTCGGTCCCGACTTTGTCCGGGTTGAACAATTATCTATCTTAAGTAGATTTAGGTACGTATAATTTATTGTAAAACTTCATGGTATACCACATTTTTTGTTTCGTTTATCTGAGGTTTTAAAATAAATTCATTCTCCGCATTTCCTGACCTAGAGAGACCAACATGTAATTGTCCATGAGAAAAGCAATCTTCCCGTAAGTCAAGTCCAATATATTTGTATGTTTGACCTTGGGATTTGTTGATGGTGATGGTAAAAGAAATTTTTATTGGAAACTGCAACATCAGGCACTGAATTGTGTCCGGGGCCACCCGCATGCCGATTTTTATACGATTCGGACCATAGCCTATCTGCTACAGAATCCACACAGAAAAAAAAACACGAAAAAAGCACCAAAAATGGCACAAAAAAAATGTATAACTTTTTTAATTAAAAATTCCAAAATCTGGCTACGTCAGGCCCTGAATCGTGTCCGGGGCCACCCGCTTGCCGATTTTGGTACGATTCGGCCCCATAGTCTCGCTGTCAGCGAGGACAGCCGCGGAAGCTGTCGAAATAAGCCACTTTTAGGGGCAAAATCATTAAAACATTAATTAAAAAATCTCTGGGTCCCGATTTTCAAAAAATAATATACCTATGTTTTAATCTGAACTATCAACTATATCTATACAAAATTTCAGCTCAATTGAAGCAATACTTTTTCACTTATAAATGAACAAACATAGGCCAATTCGAAATAATCAATAAATTTCACAGTTTTAATGAAACACACTGATTTTTGAATAAGGTTCAATAATTCAAGTTCGATTTACGCAAATTGTGCATAAAATTGTGCAAAAATTCAAAAACATAAAGTTTATAAGTTAAATAAAGTTCTGTAATATTATACCCATAAATTTCCAGTTGATAGCCAGTAAATTGTAAATCTTTTTTTACCTTAAATGTCCAATAAAAAGCGTAGTTTCAAATGTAATTTTCTTCAATAAACCCTTAAACGTTGCCAATTTCAAAAATCCTTTTTGTATTTATCAATACCTCCTCCACTTATCCTAATCTTTAAAATATTAAATGTTTTACTGATGATAAATGAAAATGTAGTTTGATGTGTTACTATGGTTACTTGACTATGGTTGACGACAAAAAAAAATTGTAAAGGTGAAGCATCAGCTCAACATTTAGTCCCTTAACTTTCTTTCTACTGATCAGATATACATAATATATAGCCTATGTCCATCTGGAATAATGTACCTTTCAAATAGTGAAAGAATTTTTCAAATAGGTGCTGTGGTTCTGGAGATTACCTTCCACATACAAAATCCGCCCTCTCTCTTTATATATTAGTATAGATTGTGACCCTCTGAGACCTTTTTTAAAAGATTTTTTTCCCAATGAGACAGGCTCTTGACATTCGCCCCTACAACACCGCGAAATCTTGTTGTTTATTTTATTATGGGAGCACCATTTAGGTGAGCCAACATTGCTCCCTATGATGGAACAACATGGAAACATCGAAACCTTCTCGAGATTTGAACCCAAGCCCACTAAGTGGAAGCTCATGACGATAACCACTTTTCCAAGTGTACGGCTATTTAGAGATATATTTGCCATGAATTTAGTTTTAACAGAATTCCACCACCGCCGGTCATAGTGTGTGGTCACTCAGTGCACTTCAAAAGAGGGGCAAATACCTTGGAGTTTATCTAGATAGCAGGTTAAGTTGAAAAAAAACATAGCATCCAATATCGAAAAATTTCTTAGAGCCCGCAGGGACTTAGCGAACCTCTTGTACCAGAACCAAATGAGTATGGAAAATAAACTTTTATTATATAAGTCTGTCCTTCGAACCATCTTGCTTTATGCTGCCTAGCTATGGGGATCAGCAGCGAGCACTCATATTCAAAGACTGCAGACAATGCAAAATAAAACTCTCCGTGGGATTAGGAAAAAGCCCCTTGATACCTGCGTAATGAAGTAATGCATAGAGATATGGCAATAAAACAGGCGTAGCGTGCTTCTAACTTTTTCTTTTTTTTGGGGGGGGGGGGGAGGGGAGGGCCCGAATTGAATTCAGCTAGGGCCCTCCTCAGCGCATTGACTGCCTGGCGGTCCTTAAAATATGAAATAGTATGATTTTTTTAAATAACAATAGATTTGATTTTTGAGTAGTATTCAAAAGTTATACAATAAATAAGTATAATATAAATAAAATGAGAAAAAAATAGCATCGAAATTTTGTTATGGATCATATCATTGTTAAATCTATGTAAAGGCTAAAGACATAAATGGAATCTTCAGTTTCACAGTTTGAAAAAGCGGGAAAAACCCAACTTTCTTAACAGTTTTCTACAATTTTCCGATTTTAACATAACTTCCATTAACGCTATAATTTATTTCAAGTAAAGTTGGGGGGCACATGACCCCCCCCCCTGACGCTATGCCTATGCAATAGAACCTATTCGGCACCACATTAAAGAGCTAGCAATAAACTTTTATGAAAACATCTATGCAGTTAATAATGAAGATCTTGTAAACCTACCGGAATATGACCCTACAGAGTTTCCCAGTCGTCCTAAGGCCATCATGGTTATAAACCCTGGCCTCATTCCTGTACGCAATAGTTAAATTTTTCTCTTCTTATTCTAAATTCCGAATTTCAATAGTCCAACTACTTCTGGTTTCTGACCTGTCGTTCCTGATTAATCGACCATAGATTCACCTCACGGTCAGGGCCGGATTTTCCTATAGGCTAACTAGGCTTCAGCCTACGGCCTCAAGATCAAGAGGGACCTACATTCAAATTGTTAGCAAAATTAAAATTACACTATTCTAAAAACAGTGAACACTAAAACACTGAATAAAGTTCCATTTTTGGTTTAGTTTAAGACTTAAAATTCATAATAATTCATACTTAAACTTTAAATGCGAATTATTATGAAATAAATTTATCTGAATTGAATTTGGTTTAATCTTCAATGTAGTGAATATATATAGGTTAGTACCAATAACAACATGTTTCATTTAATATATTGATATACTATATCACAGTAATGATGTATTTTATTATCTCTCATGTAATTTACAAATTTAAAAATGAGAGGTGAAAGGGCCTCATAAGTGGAATAGCCTAGGGCCTCTTTTTATCTAAATCCGGCCCTGCTCACGGTTCCCTCTCGTGCCAGCGTTAGCTGACAAAAGGGGATGATAACTCTTCCAACTAGTAAACCTTCCAATCTGGTAAACCTAGTAAGCTTCGCTATTCTTAGTAAACATCGCTACTCGCTCTTGTTGGATTTATGTCTGACCGCCCGTCTTTGAAACTCATCTTGACTGTCCGGATTTGTCATTTATTTTTCAACAATATTCTTCCAAAACACCTCTATTTTAATATTTTCTCTATGTCTCCCGGGTTTTTCGTCATTACCAAATAACTTAAAATTTGAAACTACTATTATCAACACTTAAACTCAAATTATAATTTATAAACGTTCAAAATTATAAACGTTATAATTTAAATTATAAACGAGCATTTGTTTTTTCGTGATTTCCTACACAGTGACGTGACAAAATAATCTGAGAAAGAAAAAAACAACTAGTTATAACAATTTACTTTTATTTGAGATGTTCAAACTTATCACCGTCAGTTGCAATGCACATTTGGATCTTCGTTTGAATGTCACGTTGCACACGTTGGAGCATAGAGCGTGACACGTTGGCACAAACGTCCGTAATGTGTCGTTTAAGGTCCTGCAATGTTTGTTGAGGGGTCGCATACACCTGCTGTTTCAGGTATCCCCACAGGATAAAGTCCAGTGGAGCCAGATCAGGCGAACGTAGAAGCCACTCTTCGAAACCACCATACCCAATTATTTGATTCCAAAATTCCTTGACGAGGTACTACTTCACTGGAGATGTCTTATGAGCAGGCGCGCCGTCATGTTGAAATCATATATTCCTAAGATTAAACAACAGCAGGTTCTCCACAAAATCGGGTATTACGCTCTATAGCAATTGCAAATATCGTGCACCCGTTAACGTGCCATTGCAAAATATTGGGCCGAACAGCTTGTTATTGTAAATTGCACACCAAAACCGCATTTGATGTCGAACGTCGGTAAAACGTCTAGGATTTTCCAGCGCCCAGTAATGGGGGCTTTGCCTATTGTACATGCCATTCCGTGAAAAGCATGCCTCATCCGTCCACACTATATCTGCCAAGAATGTTGGCTGGACCTGTATCTTATTCATGACGAAGTTGCACCATGCATAGCGTCGCTCGGCATCCCCGTCAACTAAAACCTGTTGAAGCGTTGGTCGGTATGGATGAACACCTAATTCGCTTAGAATTTTCCAAACCTGACTTTTGGAGAGGCCACAGTGTTGACTGATCTCTCTTGTGCTGCGTTTCGGATATGACTCATCCGTGCCTCATTCGAATATGCGAGGGCATAGGCCCTCACATGACGCCGATAGTACGTCACAATGATGAGAGTGTAAGAGAGGGGTATATAAGGAATGGTGGCAAAGAAGTAAAATTGTTCACAAGCGTTCTGTAAGCCGCTCAGTGCCATAACCGAATAGTTATGACACAGAGGAAGCATGTGGATGATTTTTGACATGGTAGAATTGTCGGCCGCTTGGAATGTGGGTGTACTCAGATGGAAGTATCCGAAGAACTTGGAATTGCCCAAAGTGTCCTCTCTAGGCTTTGGCAACGATTCCAAGGAGATGGAAATGTCAGTAGTACAGGTCGCCCTCGAGTTACAACGCGAATGAACACCGGTATTTGGCAGTTAACTGCCAAAAGAAGCAGACGGAGCACAGCCTCCGACCTGTCTCGTCAGCTATCTGTAGCCACGACTACCACAGTTTCAAGGCAAACCGTGTACAGACGTTTGGGAAATATTGGTCTATATGCTCGTAGGCCTGTCAGATGTGTTCCGCTCACGGTAATTCACTGTCGGCAGCGATTTGTCTGGAGTAGAGAACATGCAATGTGGACATCCTCAAAGTAGGCTTGTGTGGTGTTTTCCGACGAGTCCAGGTTTAGCTTGCAGTCTGATTCACGTCGGACTTTCACATGGAGAACGCCAGGTACTCGTTACCACCAAGACAACATCATTGAACGACACCGTTACGGTGGTGCAGGATTGCTCGTTTGGGGTGCAATTATACTGCGCTCCAGAACAGATCTGCATGTTCAAATCGGAACCATGAACGGCCACATTTATCGGGATATCATTCTGGAACAACATGTACGTTTGTTTAGGGGTGCCATGGGCGCAGAATTTGTGTTTATGGATGATAACGCCCGTCCTCGCCGAGCAAACATCGTAAACGAATTACTTCAATCTGAGGATATCCCCTGTATGGAATGGCCAGCATTCTCACCTGTTTTGAATCAGATAGAGAATGTGGGCGACATGCTTGGCCGACGAGTTGCAGTCCGTCAATGACCTCCTACATGTGTACCGGAACTTGGGAGAGCACTGCTTGCTGAGTGGAGTAATCTTCCCCAAGATCAGCTCGATAATTTGATACTCAGCATGCCTAGGCGATGTACTGACTGTATTTCATCGCATGAGAGACATACAATGTATTAACCACCATACCAACCATGTAATATTAAGTTTTTGTAAAGGAGATATTTTTTACAATTGCTTTAGGGAGCAAAAATCGTAGTTTTTATGAATGGTATCATACATACACCATCTTTTTTGTTCTTTATCTTTTGTTTAATAAATGGGCTTTATGAATAAGTCACGTTTGTTTTGTTTCTGAACCTTTATTTGCAGGAGCTGGCATTATCCTTAATTTATGGACATGAGTGTAATATGTTTAATTAGCGTAAGAAATAAAATTAAATAAATATATATAATTGAGTTTTATTACCACGTTTTTAAATGTCGCCTTTTTATACTACTTTGCAAAAATTCGATTCTAGTGCGCCACCTGAAGATATAATTAAAACAGGTTGAAATTTTGCACTTTTGCATTTTAGGCCATGGATCAATGATTGATGATACAGGAAAGAAAAAAATAATAAAAAAGTCTTTTCGCTCCACCCTAATGCACACCCCAGTAAATACACCCTTCCCCGCAAATAAACTAAATACTTAAATGCTATCGATGTGAACAGAAGTGTAATCTTTCAGTGATTTCTTGCGTTAAATTTGCATGTCTCCTCAGTAGATACACGATTCCTTAGACTAGTGGTACACAAATGTTTTTATGGTCACAACCCAATTTTTAAAATAAAAAATCACTTGACCCTAATGAAAATTTTCTGGTAGTGGCAAATTATAAAAACAAATTAGTAAAATGACGACAAAAAATAGAAAAAATAAAATAGGCAAATTTTGACACACTATTTTAAAATTCAATGAATTGCCAATAATAATAAAAAAAATAATAAAAGTCTTGGTTACATTCTGCACGTTTTTTTACCAAATCTCTTGTGATTAAAACTTTATATTTAAATATTGATATGTATTTATATTTTATTTGGGTAAAAATCAACAAAAATTTAAACAAGTAATATATAAAAAAAAAATTTAAAGTCAATTCCTACTTAGGTCAACAAAGAAAAACTTGAGTGTGAACTAATAGTAGGAATTGAAAAAAAGGATTGCCTGCCAGAACCATGCCTAGTGTGCGAGATTAGGAGGGGGGAAAAGAAAGAGAAAAAGTTTGTGAGGTTGGGGATTCAATCCCGCAACCTACAGGACGCGAGGAGCCCGCGCTACCGCAGTGCTACCGTTTACACAGTAATAAGAGGGAAATTACTATTCAAGAGCAAGAGACGCTCTAGGTCTAAAACTAAAATTGATTAATTAAATTTAATTAATGAATTAATATTTGAAAAAACTGTATTAACATCAAGTGTCATCCACTACAAGTTTAAAAAAATGTATTTGAACTTGAGTGGATGAATAAAAAGTACTTTTATTAACGATTGAAAATTTGAACAAGATATATATAGAGAGAGTGTGAACTAATAGTAGGAATTGAAAAAGGGTATGATTTCAAAAATTATAAGCTTCATACATACACACACGCAAACACACACACATATATATATATATATAACTAAAACAGAAAAAAAATTTAATGAGAAGGATGAGCCTGAACCTCAGATAATATTTGGTGAAATATGTGAGACGCTTACTCTATCATATTCCGGACTAAGCCTTGATCATTGTTCGGTTTTTATAGCTACTTATTTTGCAAAACCAATCTCATACAGATAGGTAGAAGTGAATGGAAGCAATGTAAATAAAGCCTTGGAAGAGTGATACCTTATTTAACAATATCACATATTTTTTAACATATAAATATAAATAAAAAATATTAAAACTATTTATTTATAGAGAATTTGAAGCATATTTTTTAGTTAAATAATTCAATATGATATAAATGTACTTCAAACTATCTGTGACACCTCCTATTTTTATCCTAACCTACTGCCCTGGACAAATGAAAAAAAAAAAAAAAAAAAAAAAAGAGCTATGTTTAATCCATCTAAACATTTAAAAAAAATTTAAACCCTCTTATTTCTAACCATACACAGAAAATAAAAATTTAATATGAGGAGGAAAAGGCTATGAAATTATCATGATATAGGAAAAATTTTTTTAAATTATTTATTTTTATTTTTTGGCTGAAAATCACTGTTTTAGCCATTCCTCATTTTGATACTTTATTTACGGAATTTAACTTAATAAACTGCATTAAACTTACCCTTTTCCATGTTTTCTCAAATAACATTAAAAACATTCTTGAACAATCTGGAATGGTTTGGAGACGTTTTCTCAAGAGTTAACATCCTCCGGGTAATCTAATTCCATTACTTCATTATCATACAGGAATACCTTAAAGCAAATAATTAATATGAAACAGCATGAAATTAATACTTTAGTTATGTTAATGATGATTTATGAAAAATTAAATTAATGATTTAATTTTAATCATTAATTTTAATTTAATTTATAAAAAGTTAAATTAAAATTAATGATAATTTATGAAAAATTAAATTAAATATTTCTTAGAACACAATTTTACATATCTATATACGCTCTTGAATAGTAAAAATTGTCCATCAGTTGGTTTTTCCTAAAACACCTACAATGCATGCAGGCTGGACCTTAGACTAACAGTTTTCTGTATATGGAATGCCAAAAGGTCAATGAGTATTATAAAGAGGAAAGACTGAATATTGCCATTCCTGCTATAGGTATAGAGTCGCATGATAGAGTAGAGATACACGTGTATCTCTACACTATGATGCTCCAGTCACCAATAAATGGTGGCATTTGAAACACAGCATAATGTTGGTTTTATTTTCCGCAAACAGAACTGCAGACAGGAACTTTTTCAGATTTATCACTATTCCACGAGTTTTATTAAAAACACTTGAAATTTAGATTTAGAAGGACGTGAGAGTATGGGCCTGTTCACATAGCGTTGCGTTAAGGAAAATATGACGTTGAGACGAAAATAAACCAATCATAGGCGTCCGAACGATTAGCAATGAAATTTTTAACGCCTATGATTGGTTTATTTTCGTCTCAACGTCATCTTTTCCTTAACACAAACGGATTTCTATGTGAACAGGCCCTAATTATAAAACAAAGGAGTAACCAGAATCCCTTATTTTATTTTAAAACTA
Source organism: Dolomedes plantarius (assembly GCA_907164885.2). Taxonomy (NCBI): domain Eukaryota; kingdom Metazoa; phylum Arthropoda; class Arachnida; order Araneae; family Dolomedidae; genus Dolomedes; species Dolomedes plantarius. The sequence continues at coordinate 73,336,786 of OU015490.1, forward strand.
GGGTAAGTATAATGAAGATAAACGGAATTACCTATTAGGGCCTGTTCACATAGGAGTCCTTTGCTTTGCGTTAAGGAAAAGATGACGTCGAGACGAAAATAAACCAATCACAGGCGTTAAAAATTTCATTGCTAATCGTTTGGAGGCATATGATTGGTTTATTTTCGTCTCAACGTCATCTTTTCCTTAACGCAACGCAACGAACTCCTATGTGAACACGCCCTAAGGCTACAGTTTTTTAAAGTTTCAGGCAGAGAGGGAGCGGGGTATAATCCCCTTTACATGGTGGCACCACTGCCAGTACCGGCCTTCTCTATAAAGGGGCCTGGGTGCAAGAAACCATTTGGGGTCCTAAATTAAAAAAAAAAATTACAAACACAATGTAACGTCTTGGCCCTTTTAGGGGAAAAGGACCACCCAAGCAAAAGCCCTCCCTTTACTCTCCTGCGCGGTTCCAAGAAAACCCTCGTGGGTCGCTCCTGCGTCCCCCGTCCAGCTGGGAAGCGGACGAGAGATGCTGTGCCTGGGAGTCTTCCCCTTGAGAGAGTGGCTGGTGTTGAGCCTCGGATTTTTCCGTCGACAAACGGTGCGGGAATGCGCTGTTGCGGACCGAGGGCCTGAAAATTTTTCTCCCGGCTCCCGGGTTAGTCCTAGTGACTGTTGGAGAGATACATCTCTGTTGAGAGACTTCTGAAAGATATTTTGTACCTATAAAATCTCTCATATGCAGATGAACATAGACTCACTGCCTTGTAAATAGTGCACATATTTAGTTGTTAAATACAAACTCTGTGTGGTATATTTGTCTCTCGTGTGTTTTTTCTTCCACCGGGGACGTTACAACGAACATATATTACTAATGCATGTTTATTTAATGAGTGATTTTGTTTTTACTAATACATTAATTACTTCAGAAAAATTACAATTTTTTTACAATTTCATTTTTCAATGCTTAATATATCAAGCGCATTTAAGCATTCTGCACACATGCTTGACCGAAGATAATTCTTTATTAATTTTAATTTGCCGAAAGAGCGCTGAGCACTTGCTATAGTAACTGGCAACGTAAAGAAAAGTTTTAACACAGTTAATACATTTAAAAATAACTAATTATAATTATTATTTAGTATGTACTGCAATATATCTTGTGCGTTATTTACATCCCTTTCATTCAAAATCAAATCCCGTAGCAAACCAATTTCCTGGATTAGGTTTTCATCTACATCTTTGTTATAAAACTTTGCGAAGTTTTTGGAACATTTTACTAATTCATGTTTTTTCGTCATACTGACAATAATAGAATATTATCAAGTTTTCACGTGCATAGTAAATTATTTTAGTTCTTGTTTATGTTGGGCCCCCTCAATCGCGGGGCCCCGGTGCATAGCATCCGCCGCCCCCCCCCCCCTGATGGCCGGCCCTGACCATTGCTATGACACAATACCATAGCATTAACCATCCCATAGCATTGTTTATTTCTTGAATTTTGATTTACGGAAAAAAGTTTGAAAACATGGTACTAGTACAGAATTTATGACATACACCAAACAATGAAAGTATTAAAAATCCTGTGATCATGAGCGAATAGTTCCTTGCGATTATATGGATTTTAAAAAGGATGCACTCATCTAGTTAATTGTTCCCAGATGATCAATAAATAATTACAGAATATGGAATTGTTTTATTATAATTTAAGTCTTCATTTAATGCAGTTTACACTCTTAAATAAAATTTTTAAGCTTTTTAAGATACCACACTGTTTGGATGAATAAACCACGTATACCAATTTTGTTTCCTAACAATTACCAAAAATGTTATAAAATTACAAATCCCCTTACCGCGCAAGACTTCGTAATAATTTCTAAAGTCTAACTTAACCTCAACATATAGAGCAAAAATCATTTTCAGTTTAACAATCTAATTCCATCTATTTCACTATAATTTAATTTACGAAATAGGAGGTAACTTTTTAATAACAGAAACATGTTAAGAAGTCATGAGTATAAATATACTATGATAAATAAAATAAACAAAAGAAAATTAAAAAATATATATCAGTCAGAAATGTAGCAATAGCAAACGTGCGGTAAATCCTATTAAGTATACGCTCGAACGGTCAGAAATACCGGAGAAAAAATTCGTGAACTGTATTTTACGATTTACTGGATCGCTTTTGTATGTCAGCAACCCTTTTGGAGCATCGAACAAGAATATCGCCTAGACGAGCTTCTGGCCCTAGCGGTAGGTTAGCCGAAACACCTACCACTCAGAGCCCGACTTTGACCCAATGGGGCCCTGGGCAAAGCAGACTTTGGGGGCCCCCTCCAAGGACAGATCCAGAGGGGAGTACATGCCCCCCCCCGGACCAGATTTCCACATGATCATGTGGGACATTCACCCAGGTTCCCCATAAGTTGGGACCGGAAATTCAAAAAATTTTCGACCAAGAAGTCAAAAATTTGAAAAATAATTACAATAATAATAATAATAAGAGTTAATTTATTAATTTACTTTTTAATGTTAATAAATAAAGTCATGAAATTTTCTTTTGAAATTCAAAATAGATCAATCTAAAGTTATTACACCCCCCCCCCCCCAAAAAAAAAAAAATAAAATAAATAAATAAATAAATAAATAATAAAAAAAAATGAAATAAATAAACCAGAAACGCTTAGGATGTAAGTATGTTTTTTCTATAGTGGGTGCACTGTGCTCCACCCAGGATTTTTTTCTGTATCTCCCACTGCCCCCATTTACTGTATAAACCAAAAACCACATTTTCAAAAATATGTACAATTTAATATTAAATTAGGTGGGCCCCATAATTTTGGGGGCCCTGGGCAAGTGCCCCACTTGCCCATGCGGAAATCTGGGCCTGCTACCACTGGACATATTTGATGCTACATAAGTATTTAAAATTTTAATAGCAAGTCTTGTTATTATAAGAAAATCAGTTTTAGCCACTTATGAGCGTTAGGTTGTTCTTGTTACCGCTTCTCTATCGCTTGGCGCCATTATTGTTCCCCCTTCTGTATTCTTCCCCTTGGCGCTAATTTTGCTTTGTACGGCAACCCTATGGATGCCGAAGTTCATTCACCTCGAAGCTTGTTCGAAGTTTGTTGTTCGGAGCTATGTCTCGTCGGTGCGTTGTATGCACGTTTAAAACTCTCGTTTGTTGAAAATAAAAACATTTCGAACCAATTTACAGTCCATCAATTAATTATGTTCACGAACCAGCAAAGTTTAAGTGGTAAATCGTACCATTGATTTGGTCCGCTCTCTCGGAGATCGAATCTTTTAATTTGAGCTATATTTAGCCATTTCGTTTTGTTCTCGGATTTTAATTATGGCGGATGAAGATATTACATCGTTGAATAGGAAACGTGGTGGAATCAAAGCGCAAATAACTAGACTGCAATCATCGATAAAGGATCAAGAAACTAATGAAGATGTCGAAATAGAAGAAATCAAAGTGAAATTAGATAAAGTTCGTAGATTAAACGATCAGATCGAGTGTTTGCGTCTGGAATACTACAAAGTCGTTAAAGATGAAGATTTGAATGAAATCGAAGATAGTTTTGCTGAAATAGAGTCTGATATTCTGAAACTTGAGGTAAGCCTCAAACGTATTTATAATAATTGTATGCATAATAATGTTGAAAATAGTAATGCTAGTACTCAAATTAAAAGTAATAATGTCCAAATTAAACTACCAGAAATTCCATTACCGAAGTTTTCGGGTAATATTGAGGAATGGAACTTGTTTAAAACTCAATTTGATTCATTAATTTCGTCGAACAATCAACTATCTGAGTCGCAAAAACTATACTATTTGCAGTCATGCTTAGTGGGAAGTGCGGCTCGGATAATGTCAACTGACGACTCCTTTTGTTCTTTATTAAATGCTTTGGAAAATAGATTTAATAATAAGAGACTTATTGTAAATACCCACATTTCAGAATTACTTTCGATTGAAAGGTTACACAACGAATGTGCTAAGGATTTAAGATCACTAATTGATCAGCTATATAAACATTTAAGAGCTTTAAAATTATTCGATTTGGATTTGGATAAATTAAGTGAAGCCATGTTGATAAATATTGTTTTGCAAAAGTTGGATAAAGAAACACGCAAACAATTTGAAATGACTTTAACGTCAAATGAGTTAACAAATTGGAGCACGTTTACAACCTTTATTGAAAAAAGATGTCAAATTTTGGAAAATCTACAAAATAATATCACCCAACCACCAAAATCGAAACTGAATTTTCAGAATTCCAAAACGCGCACTTTCGTAACGAAAATGAATAATTCTTCATCTAAGTGCCCAGTATGCCATTTATCAAATCATCCTATTTATAAATGTAAGAATTTTCTTGACTTGAATGCTATGGAACGTTATAATATGGTTAAAAATCTCTCGCTTTGTATCTTATGTTTAAATTCGGGGCATAAATTGACTTCTTGCCGCCAATCTAAGTATTTGTGTAAGATTTGTAATGGTCGTCATAATTATCTCTTACACCGATATGGAAATCCCTCTAACGAAGAATTGAATATTGCGCAAGCTGAAACAATAACTAAAGAGCTGAAAAATGACTCGCCACCTGCAGATACTTCTTCCTCTGCTTGTTTGTTTATAAAAAATAAAAGTGTTCTCCTTTCAACAGCTGTAGTACTTGTGCAAAATATTTATGGCCAATTTATGAGAGCAAGAGTAATCCTTGACAGTGCTTCTCAGTCTAATTTCATAACTAAGCAATTTGTTGATAATGCTAATTTAAGGAAACAAAAAATAAATATTTCGGTTTCGGGATTAGGAGGAACACCTACTCCAATTGAATTTGAAGTTTTTGCTAACATAGCAAATGGTAATGGATCGTTCTTTTCGTTGCAAAACTTTTTAGTCGTCGATAAAATTACGGATATGGTTCCGGCAACAAATTTGAATTTAGAAAATATAGAAATTCCACAAGTTATGTTGGCAGATCCTGAATTCACCAAGCCATCCCAAATTGATATGCTTTTGGGAGCGGAGACTTTCTTTGAAATTGTTAAGGGTGAACAAATACGTTCATCTGTAAATTCATTAATATTTCAGAATACTGTGTTTGGTTATGTCGCTAGTGGCTATGTAAATACAAATAATCAAGGGCCATATACTAATTTATGTAGTTTAATTTGTCAAAGTGAAAACATAGAAAAGATAGTCGAAAAATTCTGGTCTGTGGAAAATATTAGTGAAGATCAGACTATCCTTAGTAAAGAAGAAGAGTTTTGTGAGTCACATTTTAAAGAAACTCACAAAAGAAATAAAGATGGTCGCTTCGTAGTTAAAATGCCCATGAAAGAAGGATCTTTGGGTGAATCTAAGGCCTTAGCCAACGTTAGACTTAATCAATTAGTCAAGCGGTTGCATAAAAATTCGATGATGCAAAATTTATACAAAGAATTTATAACGGAGTATGAAAATTTGGGCCATATGGAAAAGGTAGATAACGATCAGAATTGTGAAGGGTCGTATTATCTGCCGCATCATGGTGTTTACAAACCTGAAAATTCGACCACAAAATTAAGGGTTGTATTTAACGCCAGTGCTCCTAGTACTTCGGGACAAAGTCTAAATGACTTGCTTCTTGCCGGTGCAGTGCAAGAAAACATTTGTGATATAATGGTGAGATTTCGGACATATAAGTACGCCTTTACTGCTGATATTAAAAAGATGTATCGTCAAATATTGATTGAGGAATCTCAAAGAGATTTACTAAAAATATTATGGAAAGATAGCATAAATGAGTTAGCAACTACATATCGGCTTAACACTGTCACCTACGGCACAAAATCGGCCCCATTTCTAGCTATTCGTTGTTTGAAGCAGCTCGCTTTGGATGAAGCAGACAAATTTCCGCTCGCCGCTGAAGTTACCCTTAATGATGTTTACATGGATGATTTTGTCTCGGGTGCTTCTACTTTAGAAACTGCACGAGAATTGCAGTGCCAGTTGACGCAAATGCTTCACACTTGTGGAATGCAACTCCACAAATGGAAGTCTAATTCCAATGACCTGTTGAATAGTGTTTCGGAGAAGTGTCCTGAACATAAATTTACTTCGGGTTTAGATCCAACTGTTAAAGCACTCGGAATAATTTGGAACCCTCAAGAAGACATATTTTGTTTTAAAGTAGTGATAAATGAGAAATCTTCTTACACTAAACGTGACGTCTTGTCAACAATTGCAAGATTGTATGATCCTCTTGGATTGATAGGCCCAATCATTTCTAAAGCTAAGATTTTTCTGCAAAGGCTATGGATTAGAAAGCTTTCTTGGGATGAACCTTTGCCAGAAAACATTTTGTTAGAATGGAAACAATTTGTTTCGTGCCTAAGATCTGTTGAAGAAATAAAAATTAACAGATATGTGTTGACTGACAGTGCCGATAAGATCATACTTCGAGGGTTTTCTGATGCTTCCGAATCTGCTTATGGATCAGTTATATATCTAATTTGTATTGCTAAGGACAATACTGTGTCTTCACATCTCATAGCCAGTAAATCTCGTGTTGCACCATTAAAAACTATGTCTGTGCCTCGTCTTGAGTTATCAGGATGCCTACTCTTATCGCAACTGATAGTCAAGGTTCGCAATTCTCTAAAGTTGAAAATTGATGAAGTTTGTCTTTACACAGATTCGACAATTGCTCTGGCATGGATCAAGACACCGGCATATAAACTTAAGACTTTCGTTGGAAACAGAGTTTCTAAAATTCAAAACTTAACGGAATCGCATCAATGGAAACACATTTCTTCATCTAGCAATCCTGCTGATATTATTTCTCGTGGATCTTCGCCCCATGAACTTTCAAGTTTGTCGCTGTGGTCGCAAGGTCCTGGACTTGTAGAGGAATCCATTGGTACCCCCATCTCAGTTGATGTGCCTCTTCAAGAATCGCAGCTTTACCAAGATGAACTTAAAAAACTTTCTGACATTAACTTACTTAACACTAAAGAAAATACATTTTCGAGTGATTTCCTTAATTTGTCGAATAACTACGTTAAATTAATCTGTATTTTTAGTTTTATTTGCAGGTTTGTATTTAATGTTAAAAACAAAATGAAAATAATCGGCCCAGTTACAAACGAGGAATTAGAAAGGGCTAAAAAGAAATTAATTAAAATTATTCAGGTAAGTGAATTTGATAAGGAAATCAAAACACTAAAGAACGGTGAATCGGTGAAGAAAGGCCAGGTAAGCCACTTAAATGCTTTTTTAGATGAAGAAGATTTGTTAAGAGTAGGTGGTCGTTTGGCTCATGCCAATATAAGTTATGATAATAAACATCAAATAATACTACCTAGAAAACACAAACTGACTACTCTCATATTCCAGCATTATCATTTAAAGAACTTTCATGCAGGACCTCAATCGTTATTACATTTTGTTCGCCAAGAATTTTGGCCCATTGGAGGTAAAAATATCGCAAGAAAGGTAGTGCACAACTGTGTAACTTGCTTTAGACACAAACCTACTACTTTAGATCAATTAATGGGAAATTTGCCTCCAGAGAGAGTCAACCCCACTCCTGTCTTTTTTAACACAGGTGTAGATTTTTGTGGTCCCTTTTACATTCGATATAAGTATCAAAGAAAGGGTAATTTACACAAGGTGTATGTAGCTATTTTTGTTTGTTTAGTTACTAAGGCCATACATCTTGAGATAGTTTTCGATCTAACTTCACAAGCATTTATTGCTTGCTTGAAGAGATTTTTCGCTCGTAGAGGAAAATGTTCAACCTTATTTAGTGATAATGCTAAGACCTTTATAGGAGCTAGTCTAGAATTGAAAAAACTCGCGTCACTTGCTAATTTTCCTGATGAATGTTTATCTAGATTTTTGGCTACGGAGAATATCTCCTGGAAATTCCTTCCCCCTCGAGCCCCGAATTTCGGTGGACTCTGGGAGTCAGGTGTCAAGTCCTTCAAGCATCATCTAAAAAGAACTGTTGCTGATGCCAAATTATTTTATGAGGAATTTTTGACGGTTGTCACCCAAGTTGAAGGCATCTTAAATTCAAGGCCAATTTCTCCATTATCATCTCATGCCTCGGACTTAGAATCTTTAACTCCTGGACATTTTTTAATAGGTCGGCCCATAAATTCGATCCCTGAGCCTCCTTTAATAAATGAATCAGACCATAAATTATTCCGTTGGCAACGATTAACCAAAATGGTTGAGCAAATTTGGAAACGTTGGTCCATTGATTATTTAAACCATTTGCAAGAACGGAAAAAATGGCAATTTGCTAAAAACAACATTAACGAAAATGCAATGGTTCTACTAAAGGAAGACAACCTTCCACCCTTTAAATGGTATCTTGGCAGGATAAGTCAAGTCATTCCAGGCAAGGATGGCAAAATTCGAGTAGCAATTGTAAAAACTAAAAATGGTTACTTTAAAAGACCAATTTCTAAAATTTGCCTCCTACCCATTGAAAATTGACCTCTTTGAAGTTGTTATAAACAAAATAGATCTGTACGTATTTAATTGTATATTTTTCTGTATATATATTTACTTTAACTTTATTTTTCTGTACAATTTTATATATATTTTTCTGTATATATTTACTTTCACTTTATTTTCTGTACAATTGTATATACTTTAATATTTACGAAAAAAAAAAAAAAAAAAAAACGGAATGTCAATTTGTTGCATTGTGCTGAACTTCGAAAAATTATTGTAACTTGTCTTGTAATTTGTGTTGCATGTCATAGACAAGCAACGCGGGGCGGTATGTTACCGCTTCTCTATCGCTTGGCGCCATTATTGTTCCCCCTTCTGTATTCTTCCCCTTGGCGCTAATTTTGCTTTGTACGGCAACCCTATGGATGCCGAAGTTCATTCACCTCGAAGCTTGTTCGAAGTTTGTTGTTCGGAGCTATGTCTCGTCGGTGCGTTGTATGCACGTTTAAAACTCTCGTTTGTTGAAAATAAAAACATTTCGAACCAATTTACAGTCCATCAATTAATTATGTTCACGAACCAGCAAAGTTTAAGTGGTAAATCGTACCAGTTCTCAAGCAGTGAATCTGGGTATCAATAACAGGTGCATATAAAATCGCACGAACGAGTGTGATGTCCTCAGTCAAGAAACTGTTAACTGATACTAAATATTCTAGTGATTTCTGTTCAGACACTCGGGCCATACGAAAAGCAAAAGCATTCACATTCGAGAAACGTCAGAAGTGACGTCACGATGAGGACGTTCTCGCGCGCTAGAAGAAAATCGGTAGTTTCCGGCTATTTCTCGAGGAGTGGATCGAATCGAGATTTTCTAGAATCGAGAGCAAACGTTTGCTCGTCTGAACTGTTTTGGCGCCATCTATCGGGATATATGATAAACATTTTATGATTATATTTTTATGCACATTTTTAAAATAATAAAAATTCAGCATTGATGAATAATAAATTTTGAAAGCTTAATCAACCTGAATTAAACTCGAAAATTTCCCCCCGAAGTAAATGATAACATTCATAACAGTTTAAATAAAGTGTTAGACATTTGTAGAAGTAACATGGAAAAAGAAAAAAAATGATATTTAGTTAAAAGAAATTGTAACATAAATGTACGAAAAAAAAAATTCAGAAACAACAAGGATACTTTTCTACCAAAAAGAAGTTATCTAATAACAGTACATTTTCTAATCCTACTGTTAAAGAATCAGAAAATAAAAAGAAAAGTTTACTGTCAAATAATGAAATAATTTTTATTAATACAGACTTTGATAATTTGTACTCAAAAAAGTGATAGCAATTTTTCAAATGTAAATAAATTTAAAACAAATTTTTTTTTCAATAAATGAGTTTTTAAACCTTCTGATTTATCAAATTCTTCTTCTTACCACATACACTTTTCATCATTAAAAGTCACCTAATTCGTTAATTTTTTTAAATGTACTAGTATGATTGAAAATAATTTTAATCCCATTTTCTACTATCAAGGTATATATATAATATTTATCCTAGAAATAATAATAATTTTCATGAGTTTAATTTAAGCTTTCAAGCTTTTCTTTAAATTAAGCTTTCAAAATTTATTATTCATCAATGCTGAATTTTTATTATTTTAAAAATGTGTATAAAAATATAATCATAAAATGTTTACCACATTTCCCGATAGATGGCGCCAAAACAGTTCAGCTGAGCAAACGTTTGCTCCCGATCCACTCCTCATCTCTCGGATGCAAAACTCGCTTCGTTTCGTATTTCTCACTTAGCGTGGATAGCTGGCAACGGAAACGCTTTAGCGCGTTGTTTATGTTACTTATTGCATTCAATTCTCTATAATCTTAGCAATTATTAGTAAGGAGTGGTGCCCTAGCCGACAAACTTTCTCAGCTTTTGGAATAGATCGCGTACCACAGACTGAAATTACATTGATCTAGATGCTAAAAAAAAAAAGCTAATCAAGTAAATTTAATTTACAGGTATTTTTTTTCTATTTTGTATTATACAACTGTTTTGCTAAGATGTGAAAATTATATAAATGATTTCTACATTTTACGCTATTTTTTTGTGAGTGAAGCTAAATGCTAATACGATACAATACAATACATATAACTATTAAACTGTTATAAACTACATGTTCAGCCATGGTATGTTGTTTTTAGCAAATTAGTAGATTATTACTTTTTGGTCAACGTTGGCGTGCTATTAATATATACTCTCCACAATTTCAAGCGATTGCTAAATGTTACCAATCTGATTCCTCTAATAATTTTATTTACAATTTTTTTTCCAAAATTTATAAATATATGGTTATGTGTTATACAAATGTTTTTGAACTGTTATTAATTGCGGTAAAATATAAAATACACTGGGATCAATTCCATATCCTGTGCCGTTCTGCCAAAAGTTGTCAAACTCCCTCAAGTGGAGTTCTCCTAAATTTAAGAAAATACTATTTCTTACTGTTTTAAAACTGTTAGCCTGACAATCCATACTTTGTATGAAATTCAACAATAAGTAGCTAATAAACAACATTAGAATATTTTAATAAAAAAAAAATATTGAATGCAGCATTTATCTGGAGTAAATAATTAAAACAGCCCAAATATTAGGAAAGGGTCCGGGACGAGTCTAGGAAATGGGGCCAGGTCGGCCATCTTGGATTTTTTTGCGCCAATGTTTACGATTTTACTGTGTTTGGCAAAAGTGGAAAATTTTTCTCGCCAACGTGTTTATGTGGCAAACTTTTACAAAGTTAGCTTTTGTTTACGTTTCGGTAATCGCTTGTTAGCTGGTTATTTCTTCAGTTTTTATATTATTTTCACGATTTTTACGAGTGTATTATTTTATGTATAAACTTAATACATTTTTTAATTCTTAAATATCAATCGAAACGCACAAATAAGAGTGTGAAATTCACTTTTACAAAGTTATTTACTTTTGTTTACGTTTCGGTCATCGCTTTGCTGGTTATTTCTTCATTTTTTATATTATTTTCACGATTTTTACGAGTGTATTATTTTATGTATAAATATAATATATTTTTTAAAGCCTAAATATCAATCGAAACGCACAAATAAGAGTGTGAAATTCACTTTTTACAAAGTTAATTACTTTTGTTTACGTTTCGGTCATCGCTTTGCTGGTTATTTCTTCATTTTTTATATTATTTTCACGATTTTTACGAGTGTATCATTGTTATTTCTAATGATTTATGTGATAACTCAAAATGCTGAACAATTAAGTTGTAACACAATTATTCATATTGATTGTCTAAGAAATATATTTTCTCTTAGTAGATTAGTAGATTTACTACATTAGTTTTTAGTAGATTTGTATTTTTGTTTGTTTTCACACTTTACTCTGTGCTGTCAAAAATGCGATAACATGTGTGTGCTACTTAAAATGTGCTTAGTGTTGTGACTGTGAAAATCAAATATTAAAACTTGAACTTGGAAACCAGTTAGGGTTTTCATACAGTTTGAAATTGACATGTAGTTACTGTGAAGAAAACAAAACAATGATGAATTCCTCTTTGAAGACTGGAATTGCCAGTCATGATGTGAATTTGAGAATTACCCGAGCCTTTTCACATGCTGGGAAAGGTTATACAGGCATTGAAAAATTTTTGTATGGTGATAAATATTCAACCCTTTTCATCAACAGCATATGGTAAGTGTGCAAGACATTTAGATGGTGCATATGCTTTGGCATCTGAAAGTATATTTACTGAAATCTATAGTGAGATTAAACAGGCATATCAAAGTGGTGCTTCTAGTTCTGCTGAAATTTTAGATATAACATAATTTTAATAGAACATGGTTAACATCAGGCCATACATCACTCATAGGTATAGGATGTGTTATCGACATCCTCACAGGATATGTTATTGACTTTTTAAGTTATGAGTAAGTTCTTGTGTAAAAGACTGGCGTGCACAAGGTATTACTCTAGGTGGTAAAGTGCATGGTAGCTTGAAAAAAGCTACAGTAAATGTTGTGTAGATAAATTATATTAAATAATTACGATAATAGTAAACACTGAATTTAGTAATATAATTTTAAATAATTAATTTGGTCCATGTCCTGGCCCTTAACCTCATCTCTTTAGTTTCTAAAATGTCTGCAGATGGTAATTTTAATTTCTTTTTTTTTAATATTTAAGCTTTAGGTTTTTTTTCTTTTGTTTTACCAACCGCACCTTTGAGTTTTATATTTTTCTTCTTGCACTATGAAATTGTTAATTGATGTAATCGGCAGAGGTAATAGAGTCCTCTTGAAATTGATAATTGATTTGATTGGCACGTTATTTTATAGCATAGTTTCAAAATAATATCCTAAAGACCTTGTATTTGTTGATCATATTATGTGTTAATAAATCATGTTATTTTTATTGTAAAGTTTCGTCATGTCATTCTATTGCCGTGTAGTTTTTTCTTTTAGTTTCCTTTATAGGTGATTTTTATTTCAGGTTTTCTTTTATCAATAAGGAAAATCAAGTTTAATTTTAAATATTTTAATTCACGATTCATAACCTTCACTGAGGTGCATCCAGCAATCGAACTTAGTGCTAATTTTATTGATTCTTTGGGTTATTGCATTTCATTTTAGACACAATGCTCTTAATATACTTAATTGTTCTAACCATTGATTTTAATACTAATGATAGGATTTAAATGTGGTAACGATTTAGTATAATCAAGTCTTGCTCTGTTAATTTTAATTATCCCAATTTAATAATCGTTGCATTTAATACATTTCGTTATGCATTATGCCCAATTTAAGTCAAGAAATTAGACTGAAAAAAGTCAAAAAGATATCAAGAAAATCATCTGTTATTGCTTGGCTCATCAGCCGTGGGTAAAGCAAACAGACATAATCAAACACAAGTGGTTTCGCCAAGGTGTCATATTCAAAATAAACTTTTATAATTAATATGCCTGAATCAGATGACAAAAAAACTATAAGAAATTGTTATGACACGACGGTCATAGGTAGGTGCTACAAAATAACCGCTTATAAAAGTAATATGAGCACCACCCCACGGTGGTGCTCATATTTCTTTTATAAGCGGTATCTTTCCGTGGGGTGATGCTCATATTTCTTTTATAAGCAGTTATTTTGTAGCACCTACCTACGACCTTCGTGTCATAACAATTTCTTTTATACGCATATATATGCATATATATATGAGTATATATATATATATATATATATACGTATATATATATATATATATATATACTCATATATATATATATGCATATATATATATATATACTAGCTTAAAACCCGCACTTCGCTACGGAGTACATACAAATTAAATACAATGGTCAAGGTATGCAATTAATGCCAATATATATATATATATATATAATAAATGCGATGATCAATATGTACAATTGATGTAGAAAAAAATATATATATTTATAAAAAAATCGTAAGGAATATTTTTATAGACAAAATAATGTCCAATCGTCTGCCGCATTAGCAAGAAAAAAAAATGTTTTTGTCTATTAAGTTGTTATGCACGTGATGATAAATTTATTTAAAGTACCATAAAAAGAAATCACGTGATCGGCATTGAATAAATTAAATACTAAAAATGAATCTTTAAAAATTCACCAAAAATCAGAAAATTGAAGTAAAGATTCGAGAAAAAGTTCATTTTAAAAGAATTTTTACGCTCTTTCTCGTTATATAAATTTTATAACCTTTAAATTATTATTTTAAATGCAAACTTAAAAAAAGTTACTAAAACAGCTTAAAAATTTAACTAAAAAAAATCTAAGAAGAATTTTTCAAAAATCTCTCTTAGTGCACCCCTACACCATAAGAAGAATCGCCATGCAAAATTTCAGCCCTTTTGGTCCAGCGGTTTGGTCTGTGCGTTGTATGTCAGTCAGTCAGTCACGGAACTGTTTTATATATATAGATATAAATGCATATATATAAGCATATATATATATATGCATATATATATATGCGTATATGTGCATATATATATATGCATATATTATATATGCATATATATATATGTATATATATATGCATATATTATATATGCATATATTATATATGCATATATATATATGTATATATATATGCATATATATATATATACATATATATACATATATATATATATATATATACACATATATATATTATATATATATATATGCGTATATGTGCATATATATATGTATGCATATATTATATATATATATATATATATACATACATACATATATACATATATATAATACATATATATATATATATGCATATATATATATATATATATATACATACATATATATATATGCATATATATATAGTATATATATATATAGTGTATATATACATACATATATATATACATATATATAATACATATATATATGCATATATATAATATATACATATATACACTCAAGAGCCAAAACATTATGACCACCCCTACATTTTGCAATGAATTCGCCTGGATGACGTGGAGGCACGTGATCAGGTGGAAGTGATATTTAACTGCTGCTGGAGAGTCTGAAGAATTATTCTTTCACTTACTTCTGTGTGTGATGGGAAAGGCTGCGGATCTAAGCGACTTTGATAGAGGGCAGATTGTAATGGCTCGATGGCTTGGAACAAGTATTTCCGAAACTGCACGACTCGTGGGTTCTTCGCGACCTACAGTTGTTAGTACTTATGCAAAGTGGATGAATGACGGTGAAACCAGCAGTAGACGACATGGTGTTGGACGTCCACACACTATCAAAGAAAAAGGTCGTCGGAGACTGTCTCGCATGGTGAAGCAAAACCGGAGCCTGACAGTGGCTCAGCTGACAGCCCAATACAATGCAGGGCCAAGTAGAATAGTATCGCAGCACACTGTTCAGCGGACACTGTTGGATATGGGACTACGTAGCAAACGTCCCACTCGTGTGCCTTTGCTGACCAAGCGTCATCGCCAACTCTGAACATCGCGACTGGTCCATGGATCAGTGGGAGAGAGTTGCCTGGTCAGATGAATCAGGGTTTGTCATTCATCACGCCGATAGCCGTGTCAGGATACGCCGTCTTCCAGGCGAACTGTTGCTCCCTCAATGTACAGTAGGTCATATACATGCCGGTGGTGGCGGTATTATGCTTTGGGGGACGTTCTCTTGGGCGTCTCTGGGACCCGTGGTTGTGGTATAGCAGACCATGAATGCTACAGGGTATCTGAACATCATTGCGGACCAGTTACACTCTTACATGGCCTCTGTTTTTCCAGCTGGAAATGGAATGTTCCAATAGGACAACGTCCCGTGTCACAAGGCTAAAATTGTGTTGGAGTGGTTCCAGGAACATGATGCTGAATTCCAGTTAATGTCATAACCGCCTAACTCACCGGATCTCAATCCGATAGAACACATTTGGGATGTCATGGGACGGCAGCTCAGAGTTCAAAGACCACCAATTCGCAATATCTCGGATTTGCGTGACCGTTGCTTAAACATCTGGTACAATCTGTCTCCGGCCATCTACCAAGGGCTTGTGGCATCCATACCAAGCCGGTTTGAAGCTGTGTTGCGCGCCAAAGGTGGGCCAACTCGTTATTGACAGGTGGTCATAATGTTTTGGCTCTTGAGTGTATATATACAGTGCTGGCCACTGTAAATGCAACACCCTGAAGGAAACATGCAAATAATATGAAATTTACAACATGCATTAGCGGAGGTGAGATATGCAAATGATTAGAATTTCAGCGCAGACGCAGATCATGCGCGCCTGTGGCGCCACTTCAAAGCGCTATTTAAGGCTTGGAGATTTCGACGATTTCAAGTTCGGCAATTGTGTTTTTCTTGTGGTTTTTTCAAAAAAAAAACGATCAATTATACCTCGTCGAAAACAGCGACCATCTTTTGATCAAGTATCCGAGTTCGACAGAGGAAGGATAGTGGCCTACCGAGATTGTGTATTATCTTTCAGGGAAATTGGTAGTCGTGTTGGACGAAACCAAACAACTGTAATGCGGATATGTGATCGTTGGATGCAGGAGGGTACGACGTACCGGCGTGTTCGATCGCATCTACCTCAGCACACCACTTCACATGATGACAGGCAAATTGTGCGCATTGCAGTGACGGATCGCTCAGTTACATCACGAACCATAGCACAGCACATGCAGTCTGTAACGCATCATCCAGTGTCTACGCGTACCATTCGACGCCGTTTACAGCAGAGTGGTTTGTCGGCAAGACGTCCATTGCTTTGTCTACAATTGACGAAGAACCACAGACCTCTCCGCCGCCAATGGTGCGACGACAGAAGGATGTGGACGGCAGAATGGAATGAAATTGTCTTTACTGACGAGTCACGCTTCTGTCTGCAACACCACGATGGTCGCATTCGAGTCTGGAGACACCGTGAAGAGAGGATGCTGAACAGCTGCGTTATGCACCGCCACACTGGTCCTGCACCGGGTATTATGGTATGGGGTGGTATTGGATATCACTCTCGCACACCTCTAGTACGCATTGCCGGTACTTTAAACAGCCAGCGCTACATCTCCGAGGTGTTGGAGCCAGTTGTCCTTCCTTACCTTCGGGGCTTGCCCACAGCCATATTTCCACAGGATAATGCACTACCACACGTGGCACCCATAGTCCAACGGTTCTTCGTCAATCGCCAGATTGAATTTCTTCCCTGGCCGCCTCGCTCTCCGGATCTTTCGCCGATAGAAAACATGTGGTCCATGGTTGCTCAACGATTCACCCAGATTCCATGCCCAGCTGCCACTGCAGATCATCTTTGGCAACGTGTGGAAGATGCTTGGTCTGCTGTACCCGAAGAACTCATCCAAAGTCTCTTTGAATCAATGCCGAGGCGTGTGGCAGCGGTGATCTCCAACAATGGCGGGTACTCTGGCTACTGATTTTGGCAGGAACCACAATTCACAGAAGTCTATAAATTTAATCATTTGATACTTGGTTAACATGTTATCTACAAAATAAATTTTGTTGTGATATCTCTTGTCTTTCTTGGTGATGCAATTTGGGTGGCCAGCAGTGTATATATACATACATATATATATATACATATATACATCATACATATATATATATAGTATATATATATATATATATATATATATATATATATATATATATATATATATATATATATATATATATATATATATATATTTATATATGTTTCTCAGACAATCAATATCAATAATTCTGTTACGACTTCATTCTTCAGCAATCTTAGTCATCACAAACGATTTTTTTCAAAGTTTAAATAATTAAATATAAAGAAAAATAAAAGTTGAACCGAAATTATATTTCTTTTACCTTAAATATATTATAAATTTGCTAGATCTCATTAACTGTAACCGATAGTTTTATCGACGCAATTTCATTGGCCAGAGAGGTCTCTAGCTGGGTTTACTAGTATGCAATAATTATCGCCCAACAAAACGCGCCAAATCGTCGGAAAATCCAAGATGGCCGACCTGGCCCCAACTCCTAGACTATCCCCAAGGGTCCAAATGTATAAATCGGTTTAAAAAAGAAGGTCAAAATTTAAATATTCTAAAAATATGTCATAGGATAGCTTGTAGAAAATGTTCTTGTGGAAAACAATATTTTCAAAATACAAGAATTTTGTTTTTATAAATAATCTTAAAAGCTAGGAAATAAACATTTAAATATAGTGGCTTTTAGCAAAATAAGTAGAGCAAGGTAAATAATAGATATTTCATGCTGAACAAAAGGCTATTTATTATTTTTCATTCTTTCGTTGTGTAGATATTTGTTGTTCAAGTTAGCGGTGTCAGCAATGTCCAAATATTAACGAAATAAGTATATTTGTATTATTTGTTTTAGAGTAACAGATGTATGTTAAATGTTCCAAAAAAGTTTTTTCCCCTTTGCCTAGGCCCTGCTGAATATTTTAGGACCAAAAAGACATGTAAAAAATAAGTTCGCTGCACTTTCCAGGCCTTAGCTCTTCCAGGAACACTAATAAGTCATCATCTGTCATTAATTTTTTTTTTCTAGTACTGTAACTTGGTGCCTTAGATGAAATGCAAGGGTTTGGTAGGCATAAAAATCTTCCATTTTGCAATTTTTTTTTGTAAATAAAAACTATACATAACAGTAGAACAAGAATTTTCCTACAAAGTACACTTGAAATTTTTTTAAAAAAGTTAAATTTTTTAGGGTTTTAAGCGTTCTCACTTATCCCACTTCACTCTACATAACATTTAAAAGTCTGTAGCAAGGTAATTGCAACGTATATAGAAGAATGAAAAAAAAAATGGTGACAATAGTATTATCAGTGGCGTAACTAGGGGTGTGCGGTCCGCACCTGGCGGCACATATTTTGGGGCATCATATTTTTATTTAGTATTATTTGCAAAAACCACTTCTTCAATTCATAATTTTTCTGTTCGATTTCTACGAATTATGAATTACTATATATTTCGAATATTTTTCCTCATCGTCAAGTCAATGTAGGGTTGAAAATATTATCTCTAAAAATTTTGCTCGGATACAGACATCAATGGTGCCGACGTCGAGTAGAAGTTCTATGTACTACTCCGTGATCGATGTTTATTGAATGCTTAGTACCACTGTTACCATGGAGATGACGCGGCCTCCTTTATTACTGCCTAATTTAAATATGGCATCCAATGGTAAAAAAGTTCCCCACCTATAGCTTGTCTCAATTTCAATTATTTATTTATGTTTATCAATTTATAAAAACCACCAATTGATTGACTTAGAAAGGGCGGCAAATAAGAGACCGCCCCGGGCCGCAAAAGTTCTAGCTACGCCACTGAGTATTATTTGTGAATTCTTAGAACAAATAGAAAAATAAATTTGTAAAACTAAGTAGAAAACCGAAATATTTTAGGAAATTTTAAAAAATTAACTAAAATAAAAATTGTGAATATTCATTTGACAAAAATTAGAATTCAAAAGCACTAACAAAGGTGAAGTGATGTACCAGATGTACTCTGGCCTGGAGTAAGACCTATAATCCAGATATGAATAACCAATAGTAAGCTTTCATCTTCTGGATTTTATTCCTTGTAAAAGAGGAAAATAAAATGTTATGAAAAGAATTCAAAATATTTTTCATTCACTGAATGTATAATTCATTATCTGAAGCTAATTTCGAATTTCATTGGCTAAACACATCTTAATAATCATCATTTAAATTTAGTTGGATGAAACACATAATCGCTGACCATTGGTGATATAAGAGTGAAGCTTAGCTGGATCAGGTTTGCAGCCTATTAATTCATTAAACTGAATAATAAAACATTTATAATTAAGATTACAATCCCATTGTTGCAGAAATTAAACAAAGAAACCACTTATATTATCACCAAATTTGTTGCTGTAAAAAAATCCAGTACTTTTCCCCAATATTCATGTGTTTGGTGTTTTTTAAATTTGATTCCACGCTTAAAATATATTAAAATCATTAAAATATCTAAAACTTATCAGAGTTAACAAACCATCATTTATGTGCATTAAATTTTTTAAAATTACAATGAAATCGATATACACTATTAGTTTCATGGGATTTTTATAGATATAACTGATTAAATAATTAAATTTTCTACATAAATGATGAACTGGCATGAAATTTGGTGAATTTTTACAGCTTGGCACTATGAGCATCAATATGCAGTTTAGGCATTACTTTTATCTTTCACTCTTCTGTTAGAGAACTTTTTATTTGATTGTATTTGAAATAATTTTTTTTTGTGTTTGTTTCTTTGTTCATTCAGTGTTAAAATTTTTGATAACAATATTTAATAAATAACATTCATGCTCATCATTCATTGCAACAAAGATAACAGCAACAGCATTAAATGCAATATGCCTATTATTCCTCATTTTAGGTATATCATTCATTATAATAAGCTTATTTAAAGTTTTAAATCATTGTATTTCAAACATGATGATTTAAAAGTAATGCTTGATATTTGATATTGAAATTCTTATTAAAGCAAAAATAAATTATTTAAGAATTCAGAACTGTACACAATTAGTTATTTAAATATTAATATTATACAAATGTTTTATTTTCTCTGCACCTTGCATTCTAAAGATTTCTTCATTAGAAACATTTCAAGATTTACAAAAGCTGTACTAACTGATATTTATGACAGCCTTGTTATGATTAAAAAAAAATTTCTATTGTTAAAAATTATACTTCAGTCAGTTTAGAACTGGATTTTTGTTGTCTTATTTAATCCCCCCCTCTTCCCCAGAGGTAAAAAATATTTAATGAAAAAACCATTTATGTAAAAGATAACTTTGCCCAAAGCATGAAAATATAAGTTGGTAATAAACAGAAAATCCGACGTAAATAAAGCACAAATAGCAGTAAGATGCAATTATGTTGCAAAATAATTGCATCTTACTGCTATTTGTGCTTTATTTACATCGGATTTTCTGTTTATTCGTCGAGCACAAAGGTTTTATCTTTTCTTTTCATAAATTGGTAAGTTTTCATTTTGCATGAGGGAAATAAGCATAAAAATTCTGTACAATTTCTTTTATCAAAACTGCTTGAAAAAAATCTTCTGAATAGAAGTCAATCATTTACCAGAGGATTTTTCTTTCCTTTGTTGTCAGTATTTTCATAGCTTTGTATTTCATGTTGAAGTTTCTTACTCACTATCTCTTTTGTTGACAGTCAGTTACTTATAACTTTGTTTTAAACATAATTTATTGAAATCTGATAAATAAGAAAATTTAGAGATTTTGTGTGAATTCTGCATTTTAATATTTAAAAATTTGGAATTTTATAAATTGATGAAATTTTAATGTCCTTGTTTCTACATGCTCTATAGACAGTATTGCAAGTCTTTTGAGTCTCTTCTGTGATATTGTTGACCTCAGGTATGTTTTAAGTAATTTTTATGTAGAAAAGCTTCTTCTTCCCAATGTTACATGAATTGGTAAAAATATACTTAAAGATATAAAGGCATTTGAAAAGCCAGTAGCTGTCATTTGTAGCTATTGTAGATTTTTTATAAGGTTTCCAAAACAATAGGTTGTAATTCTTCCATTTCTTTGACCAGCTTATAGTTATTTACATCTTCACCTTTTATAGACTTCATTTGGTCATAATTCTAAATCATTTTTATAACTGTCAAGGTAATTTCTTGTACTGATGCTTGTTTTAAATGTTCATTCTGTGGAATCATCTAATAAACTTGTTCAGCCTGTCTATCTTTGTATAGTATTTGTTAAAAACAATGTACCTCAAACATTTCTTTCCAATTATTGATTGGTTTATCTGCATTCTCATAATCAAATATCCTTTTTCATTTGGTAAATGTGTTTCCTGAAATTCTAAAACTTCTTCAAAACCAGATTGGCTATATTTAGTCAGGCATTCTAAAAGGTTTCAAAATGATCACAGTATTTCCTTTCAGTCATATTTTAAATTTTTCTTTGAGTGGATCTCTGTACTAACACACGGCCGAATTGTGTCCAATCCGATTAAAGCCAGTCCTTCCTTTCATAATTTATTCTTTATATCTTATATTCTATCCTTTTATGCATAGTGTTCCCAAGGCTGTCTCATGATTATTCATATCATTTTAATTCCACGCTGAACTGTGGTGAGTTTACTTCCACAGATTTTAAAAATTTTTTAAAGAGAACACTGACTAGTAGCCAAAATTTGTTGTGTCAATGTTGATGGGCAAATCTGCTCGGGGCAGAAATATTGTGAGTGTTTTGTATCTTTCACATTGTATGTTATCTCATTGAATCATCATTTGGTAAGTCAAGTTTCAGTAGGTGTTTTTCAGAAAGTATTTCCTTTCAGTCATATTTGAAATTTTTCTTAGTGTGGATCTCTGTACTACCATGGGGTCCAATAAGTCCAATCCAATTAAAGCCACCCCTGCCTTTCATAATTTATTCTTTACATATATTCTATCCTTTTATGCATAGTGTTCCTAAGGTTGTTGTATGATTATTCATATCATTTTAATTCCATGTTGAACTGTGGTGAGTTTACTTTCATCGACTTTTTAAAATTATATAAAGATAACACTGACTAGTAGTTAAAATATGTTGTCTCAATGTAGACGGGCATATCAGCTCAGGGCAGAAGTATTGTGGGTATTTTGTATCTTTCACATTGTATGTTATCTCATTGAATCATCATTTGGTATTCAGAAGGTATTTAGCTCTATTAAACCCTTCAACTATTTAAAAGTGTTTTTCAGAAACTTTTAAAGTTTGCAGGTCTCTTTTCATAACAGAATCTGTGTAGTTGATCTGTTTCAGCTTCTGATTTTAATTGCTCTTAACTTGCTACTAGAATAAGCAATAGCTTTTTAGCCTGAACAAACTTACCTAGCCTCTACATTTCTTTGCAATTTGAATACAATGATTTCTGATTCATCAAGTCTGTTGTTAAAAAATATGTCTTAAGTACAATATTTGCAGTAGTGAGATTTTACTCCCAAATACCAATTTTGGCATTTTTTCCTTCGATTCTTCAGTTTGTTCTGTAAAAAAGCTATACACTGTAGGCATGCAAGATGCTTTATATACATAGCAGTGAAAATGCTGGGACAGGGATTTTTATTATTGGATTTTTGCGATTATTAAATTTCCTCTTGCTTCTCACCAATACATTAGAATTATTTCTCACTTTGCTTCTGTAGGAATAAATATAGATGTCAGAAGGTTTCCAAGACATAAAAAACCAAGGCAAGGAGAAGAAAAAAAAAACTATCAGTTGTTGGGAAATCAGATAATTCTGAATTATGTGTAGTACCTCCTTGAAAAATCTAACATGTCTTAAGCATTATAATTTAAAATGGTCAGAATGTGATATTTGTATTCATAGGTATATATGCAATTGGGTTCAAAACTTACTTAGGTACTTACGTATTATAGCTGAAGCTTTGCGGTTTGGCGAAAAAGCGACAATAAAGCGCCAATTATGCGCCCCATCCTTGTTGATAGTATTGTTTTCGCCATTCATTGCTTTTCGCTACCGTTCTAAGTTTCGTTTTGAAGATTTTCTTTATTTTTTTAGGTTATGAAAGTTATAAAAGATCATTGTCAAATAAAAGAAGTTTGACGAGAAATATGACAGTGTAATACCTCAACTTTGATAAAAGATAACTTTTATAAAAGTTGGGTTCTTCGTCAAAGTTTTATAAAAGATTTCGGTGCCCGGATGTTATAAACAACATTTCGAGCAACAGCATGTTAAAAAAATACAAATGTGTGGAAAACGCGGGAGATAAAGAACAAGATTTCGATTTGAAATAGTTTTAGCTCTAATTAAAAATTGCGCACTAATGACAAAACAGAAATACACAAAAAATATTCAAAATGAGTATGTTAAAAACGCAAATCTTTCAAAGGAAAAGTCTTAGGATGCTGAAATTTTGCATGGTGATTACTCCTAAGCTCTAGATGCCCACTAAGAAATATTTTTAAAAAGTACAAGTATTAAGGGGTTTAAAAGGGGCTTAATCCCCTCCCCACTGAAAAAAAACCATTGTATCTCTGAAACCATAGGACCCAGGAAGTTGAAATTTCTTATGGTGGTTCCCCTTAATCCCTAGGTGCCCACTAAAAAATCTTTTTTAAAAATGCAAATTTTAAGGGGGTTAAAAGTGGCTTACCCCCCCCCCCCTCTAAAAAAACCCCCATAGTATCTCTGGAACCATAAGGCCTAGAAAGCTGAAATTTTGCATGGTGGTTCCCCTTAAGCCCTAGGTACACACCAAAAAATATTTTTTAAGAGCTCGAATTTTAAGGGGTTTAACCCTCTCCCCCTAAAAAATCCCACTGTATCTCTGGAACCATAGGGTCTAGGAAGCTGAAATTTTGTATGGTACTTCCCCTTAAGCCCTATGTACACACCAATAAATCTTTTTTAAGAGCTCGAATTTTAAGAGATTTAGCCCCCTTAGATAGAAATAACTTTTATAAAAGATCTTTGTCAAAGAACTTTGATAGTAATAGGGGTATTTTGAGGTTATAGCATTTCTTTTATGTATAACTGTTATAAAAGATACAAATAACTTTTAAAAAATATATTTGTCAAAGAACTTTGATAGTGTAATATAAGCCAAAAGGAAGAAGATGCAGTGTCATTTTGCCCGGTCAGCGTGTATGCCCTAACTTTCACAACATGCGTGCCTATTTTAATCGACCAGTAACAGAGATGTCATATTAAAGATTGCGGCAAAACAGTCAGAATTCACAAGGAAAACTGGTTCTACGGTTCCCGATTACCATTACTTTAAAATCACGATTGCCAAACTTTAAATATTTGCATTTTCCGTCGAAACCAGTATGCATATCAATTTGTGTCTAATTTTCATTACCCCTTCTTGACGCGTCGCTTTTTTTTTGGTCTAAGAGTGTATTCCTATTTTGTCTTTAATATGAAATTTTTAATTAGATCTAAAATTATCTATAGCGAAATCATGTTCTTCAGCTGCTTATTTTTTTAAAACTTTTCCATGTGTTTTCCAAATACTTTTTTAAACATGCTGCTGCTCAAAATGTTGATGCATGTTTAATAACTGCTTTCGTATATTTCATACACGTGCTTCGCCACAGATTACACGAGTGCCATGAATTATGTCATTTGGTTCATTTAATTTCAATTAACTTTAGCAGTAAGGTGGGGTCATTTCTCATAAGGAGTTCATCGCAGAATTTAATGACAGTGATCCGAATTTAAATACGAGTTTTGGATATTTCATTTTTATTTTAGGGATTTAAAACCACTTTACAACCTCCTAAAAAGTTGCTTTTTAAACATCTTTCTTGGCCAGCACCTAGAGGAAACGCCATGCAAAATTTCAACTTCGGCCTTATTGTTCCAGAGATACAGTGGGATAATTTTTTTTTAAAATTTTTTTTTTTTTGGGGGGGGGGACTAAACCCCTTAAAATTTGAATGTAAAAAAAGATTTATTGGTGTGCACCTAGGGCTCAAGGAAAACCAACCAACAAAAATTTCAGCTTCCAGGCCTTATAGTTCCAGAGATACAATGGGTTTATTTCTTTTTTTTTTGGGGGGGGGGCTAAACCCCTTAAAATTTGAACTAAAAAAGGAAAAAATTATTGGTGTGCACCTTTTGCTTAAGGAAAACGAACCAACCAACCAAATTTCAGCATCCCAGGCCTTATGGTTCCAGAGATACCGTGGGTTTTTTTTTTTTTTTTTGGGGGGGGGGGGCTAAACCCCTTAAAATTTGAACTTAAAAAAAAAGATTTATTGGTGTGCACCTAGGACTTAAGGGAAACCAACTAACCAAATTTCAGCTTCCCAGGCTTTATGGTTCCAGAGATATAGTGGGTTTATTTATTATTTTTTTGTGGGAGGGGGCTATACCCCTTAAAATTTGAACTAAAAAAATTATTAGTGTGCACCTAGGGCTTAAGGAAAACCAAACAAACAAATTTCAGCTTCCCAGGCCTTATGGTTCCAGAGATACAGTAGGATTTTTTTGGGGGGAGAGGGGTCAAAGCCCCTTAAATTTCGAGCGTTCAAAATGATTTATTGGCATGCACCTAGAGCTTAAGAGGAACCACCATAGGAAATTTCAGCTTCCTAGGCCTTGTGGTTCCAGAGATACAGTGAGTGTTTTTAGAGGGGGCAGGGGGGTTAAGCTCTTTTTAACCCCCTTAAAATTTACAGTTTCCAAAAAAAAGATTTCTTAGAAGGCACCTAGGGATTATGGGGGAACCAGTATACGAAATTTCAACTTCCTAGGCCCAGTGGTTCCAAAGATACAGTGGGTGTTTTTAGAGGGGGGCAGGGGGTTAAGCTCTTTTTAACCCCCTTAAAATATACAGTTTTAAAAAAAAGATTTCTTAGAAGGCACCTAGGGATTATGGGGGAACCAGTATACGAAATTTCAACTTCCTAGGCCCTATGGTTCCAACGATACAGTGGGTGTTTTTAGAGGGGGGCAAGGGGTTAAGCTCTTTTAACCCCCATAAAATATACAGTTTCTAAAAAAAGATTTCTTAGAAGGCACCTAGGGATTATGGGGAATCACTATACGAAATTTCAGCTTCTTAGGCCTTATGGTTGCAAAAATACAGTGGGTGTTTTTAGAGGGGGGCAGGGGGTTATGCCCTTTTTAACCCCCTTAAAATTTGTATTTAATAAAAAAAATCTTATTGGGCACGTAGAGCTTGGTAGTAACCACGTTTTCCACACATTTGTATTATTTTAACGTTTTCTGCTCGAAATGTTGTTTATAATTTCCGCGCAGGAAATAGGTTGCCACTGTGAAGTTAGGTGTTGGCGAGCAGATATTACGCCAAGGGTTAAAGGCTGCCAAGCTTCAGCTATAATACCTAAGTACCCTTACTTAATACAAATTTGTGTTAGCATATTCATGGTGTTGTGTGGCATTTTCTTGCATCTAGTTTTACCAATTTTATATCTCCTGATCTACTTTTAAGTGATTATTTTGTTCAGATACCTTTAAGTGGCTCTGAATTTTATCCAAATCTCTTAAAGAAAACATGAAGTTTCTAGATAAAGTTAATGAAATTTGAATAAAATTCCTTTCTCTTGATGTTCTGTGATGAAATGCATGAATGAATGTTTTGATATATGTGTTGGCAAAGTTATAGATAACTAAGAGCAACCTCCACCTCTGGTACGTGTTATTAATCTAGCCTGTGCTGAACTTCTAATTAATTCATTTTCATTGAAGGCAGCTAATAATTAGTCTCTTGTATTCTGTAATCCATCACAAATTTTATTGATTGCAACTCTCTACCTCAACAAATGAGTGGCTATGTTTTAATAGTTTCAGATGCTCCTAATCCAAACCCTACACCGGAGACATCTTGAGTTTTATGATTCTTTTGCATTCTGGTATAAGCTCAACAATCCAATATTATTAACTGCTTTATACCAGTCTGTAAATATTTGATACTCCAATGAGATTTATATAAAAGAATTTTGCTGGACAATTTATTTTGAAAGTAACAATAGCTCATTTGTTAGGCAATATCATTTTCTGTTTGTCACATTTTCTCAAAATAAAGACAATAAATGTTTTGCCAGTATCCTTAACTGAGCTTATGTGTACAAAATAGAGAAAAATTACTTTTTCTTATTCCTTTCAAGTTTATTATTTCTAAGGATTTATATTTTCTATTATATTATATAATATGCAAAATTTCCTTAGTTTGAAAAGGAAAAATAGTTTATGGGAAGCAATTTATAAAAATACTATACCATGTTTGTCTATGAACTAAACAGTTTAAATTTCATCACGTAGGGAATTTTATGACTGCAGATTTTGTTTTTAATTTACTTATCCTAAAAAAAATTTAATTTGTGTAAGTATTACTGTTTTGTATATTATGTAAATGTGTTCTTAAATCACTGTTTTGTAAAATATGGTGTTGAACTTTTGCAGTTTCTCTCAGAGCAAACATTTATGACTGAAGAATAAAATACTTCATACTCTATCATGAAAAATTATTTAAACTGACAACTGCTTTTCTATCTCATTGTTTATGAAGAGGTAGGTGAGATTTTTTTCTAACTAAGAAGTGTTATAATAGGTATAGCTTAATCTTCATCTGA
Organism: Dolomedes plantarius; assembly: GCA_907164885.2. Classification (NCBI taxonomy): domain Eukaryota; kingdom Metazoa; phylum Arthropoda; class Arachnida; order Araneae; family Dolomedidae; genus Dolomedes; species Dolomedes plantarius. Next base: position 73,364,910 of record OU015490.1, read on the forward strand.
TTTCTTGTAGCACTTAACTGTATTGTAGAGTTCTGACCAAAAGAATTACATTCTCTGTGGATATCTTGAAATCATTTGACTTAATACACAAAATGAAAAATTTTATGAGATTACCTTATCCTGTGAGAACAAAATGGTTTTCCGATATTCTCTGAATTATATAACTGTTTTATTTATTTTATTATCCAGTATAAAGCAGGGTGTAAATGATTTTAATGAAATGATTAAAAATCATGATTTAAATTGAATGATATTTTTTAAAATCGTCAATTTTAATGAAAAAATTATTTCATGCATTACTTCGAACATTTTTTGTATTTTTTCCTAAGGGTATTAAATTTAAATATAGACAGGAAAGAAAGGAGACTTTTATGTATATCTTTCATCTCATTCATATAATTCAGCTCCTTGTATAACTCATTTACTTCTTGGAAAATTTTCTATTTTGTGTATTGGTCTACTTTATTTATCAATCTGGTCACTGTGATAGTACACTTACTTTATCTTGATTGGCCAGATTTGTTTCTGAGAATAAGTCAGACAACTAATCCTAAGTACTCTTGGATCCTAATTATGAAGTGGAATGTTTAACAATAAACGAAAAAGACCAAGCTTTAAACTTTATTACAGAAAAGTATGGAGATACCTCCTTATTAAATATTTTACTAAAATTCATTGGGTTCTCTCCTCGTTTTAATTGAACTTTGTTTGATAAAAAAGCTTTAAAATCAATAAATACCTTACAGTGGTGGAAATCAATAGCAATCCTAAAGAACTGTATGGATCAGAAAGAGTTTAATGTAATACAGATGTTATGTACTGCAAAAGGAACAACTGCAGGGATAGAGAGGATATTTTCACTTTTGGACTCGTACAGAGCAAAATGCAAAACCAATTGGGTGTAGGAAAGACAGCTAAATTAGTGTCTTTCCTAAACCCAATTAAACACCTAAAGCTAATTTTCAAATATTTTGATAATTATAGATAACGAAATAAAACTAATTATTTTCTTTTTTAGTTTGAAATTATTTTGTTATTGGTTGCTTTTATTTTATTTTATTTTTTGTTTTAAATTATAAAATTTTTTTAATGACATTGATCAGCAATGTTTGAATTTGAAAATGTTTACTTCCTATTTATGCATTAGTTATACAGAAGGTCATTCGGACTGTATGGAAACGACCTTGATAGTTGAAGTCTTATGTGTAAATGCCGTATTGTTTGCAACGATTTGCTTCTATCTGATAGCCATAGTTCTTGACTATAGCTCTAGCTCGAATTTACCATGAAAGTAAACTTTTTCGTAGTACTGTCATGTCAATTTTACCCCATTTCTCTTGGACCGTTTTCCAAACTCCTTACAGTGTTCTTGGATGTCGTTTTCCCAAGGCTCGCTTTAATAAACCGAATGCGCAAAAGTCCATTGGAGAAGCGCCAGGTGATTTTACAGGTATTTCTATAAATGGGATACACTTTATTCCTGTTTCTGATTCTTTCTTTTCTAAATAAGCGGCAGTTGATTTAGACGTGCAACTAGAGGCTTTGTCCATTAGAAGCTCAACTTTATCAATGTCTTTTCCATATAAGGCTGGAATTTCTTCTTCAAAAATTGGTTCTAAAATATTCTGCTGATAAGTAGAGTAGAGTAAATTTATTTTGGCTTTACTTGAGACTTTTTTGATTTTTAATTTGCCGTTGTAACAAAATCCTACAACTATCATGAATCCCTTTGGGAACATTTCTGTATATTGGCAAAGCCATTTCTTACAGTCACTCCCGTCAGTTGAGCAATAGAAAATCGATCTTTTTTTTATTACAGTCGCTTAAATGCACCCATGCTTCATCGAGTGTTACCACAAATCTCCTTTTTTTTTTCAGCAGCTAGGTGTTTTTTATATAATTTTCTACAATTTTTTTTCTGTTAGCAATATGCTTTGGCAAAAGCAGATGAACTTTTGGGTTTAAACATCTTTTTAATCTTCAAATCTTTATGAATGATTTTACTTACAGTGGTAGAAGACATTCCTAGTTTCGATGCAATGGATCTTTGAGTCGGCGGATTTTCTTTTAGGATCAGAGACTTCACTTCATATTTACCTGTGTACAAACAGTCGTAGGATCAGGTTTCGCGGTCATGTTTTCATTTTTACTTTAAGTCAGACGTTTTTTCCTTTCAAATTTAATATATTGTAAACACCTTTTTCTGAAATGCCATAACCACGATTTTTACACCACTTCATAATTTGAAGCGAATATTTCTCCTCAGAAAGCGAAGTTACGTCACCTTCGAGCCATCTATTAATTTTAGGAACTATTTTCAAAATAAATCTTCTATTATACATTCCAGTCAAAATAAAACAGTAGCAGACGATTATTCTGAAGTTGCCAAATTTTTATCTCAAAATGCAAACAACAAAAATAAATTACAAAATCGTTTTCATAAAGGTGCGAACGACCTTCTGTATAGTAGTATAGTATATAATTTTAGATCTATGATATATATATATATATATATATATATATAAAATAGTTTATGTCACATAAAATTTAAAAAATCGTGATTAAAATAAAGAAATCTGATTTAAATAAAAAAAATCAATTTTTTACATTTTTTTTGAAAAAATCATGATTTTTATACACCCTGGTATAAAGGTAACTCAAGATAATCAGAATGTAATTTGAATTATTTTTAATGTCATTTTTGTAATTTTTTAATTTTAACTCTTAAGTTTTCTAAATTTATAGCATAACTATTTCATTATTATCGACAAGTTTGATGAGTGTTTAAAAGATAATATGTTGTCCCAGTGTACATTTTTATAGGCATGCCTATTTATTTCTAGTGCCTTTATTATGTAGTAGTAGTCCCCTTTGTGCTTACATAGCTCGCTCAGATCAGAATGGGAAAAATGTTTACAAATCTAATCACTTAATCTTAAGGAATGTCATAAATCGCTAGCATTTCTCTTTAGTCATAGACTTTGTTAAAGGCTCTTTGGCCTTACACACACTGTGAATATAATAGAAAATAAAGAAATTTTATCCATAGAAATGCATAAAAGAGTATTTTTAAGAATTAACGTTAATTTAGAAGCTTACGTAACCATGAATATTCATCTCGCATAATAGATCAAATTAAAAAAATTAATTGCACATGAGAAAGATATGGCGAAGTCAGGATATATAAAATTGTTTGAAAAGTTTTGCAGCAATACAAAAATTCAGAAAACATATTTTTTTTTAGAAAAAACAAACTGATTAAAAACGCTATTTAAATTTAAACACTTCCCACGACTCCCCAAAAATTATTAATAAATTTTTAAAAAATTGGTAACAAAAAAGAAAAAATATAAGAAAATTCGAATATACCAATACTTTTAAAATATAGAATTATAAAAAAAATACCAAATTTTTTTCTAAAAAATTCTTTTATTATACTACACTTTAGTTAGCAGCAATCTCCCAGCACTCCAGCATCCAGTACAAATAAAGCATTAAAAGCACTGGACGTACATCTCATAGAGTACAAGAGATCCACAGATAACTGTTTTGAAATGTTTGATTCAGGTTATTTCAAGACTCGCATTAAAGCACTTATTGTACAGTAAATGAACAGAAAGAAATCTGAGGAATTTACACTATTGTCAAATCTAATGTATTATTATATACACAACATTCGATTTAAATGTGGAGAGAGCGTGGTGAAAAATATCTGTATGCAACAAACTACAGTCCAAGCAAATATGCCGAAATAAACCTATAAGCCACATATTTGTTATTTCCTGTAATAATTTTGCATATGTTTTTAGTAGATTTATGAACTTTTTAATCTGATGGTAACCGAGCTTTTTATCAGATGTTAATCTCTGGAATTTCTCGGAGCATTAAGGTATTCGACTACGTTGAAAAGTTTAATTTGGGTCAAAAATAACGATTTTTTAAATCCTTTAAGTGGATAGATCAGTTATTTAGCTTTACAAAACAGGTTTATTTTTGTCTATACGTTAATTAGAAGCCGAGATATTAAAGGTTTTATAATGACTAGAAACCGGAAGTGGAGATTTAAATCACCGGAAGTGGCCAATTATTAAATGACCAGAAACCTGTTGACAATAAGTGCAAACAGAATTTCATTTTTTAATATAATTTTAGTAAACTTTTAATGAAATAATTAAAGCAAGAACATTTTTGCCAACTGTGTGGCAACGTTACATTACTTCACATAGCTTGTAATTATAACCACATGTAAAACTTAAAATGCATTTTTCTCAAAATTGAGATATGACCAATTTTTGCTGACTTCAAAAGTGATAACTAAAAATATTATTGAATTTTTGTGAAATTTTGTGTGCCTAGTCTATATATTGTTTTCTAGAGGATGTACTAAAATAATTTTGATTGAATATTTTCCAATTTATGACCTTTTATATCAATAATGTTGTAAAATTGGCAAAAATTTCATAATATTCGATTAGTTGTAAAATATTCACTTCTTAATATAACTTCAAACTTTTAGTAGGTTCTCTAGATAAAACCATGTAGTTTATTTTGGTATAACTTTTATTCAGATGAGATTGACTGTTTTTAATGTAGCATTTTTGAAGTTTTTTAAAAATTTACTTAAAATTCTGCACATTAACCATTTTGAAAAAAAAAACATAGAAGTTTATTTTAAAAATTGACACTCTCTCATTAATCTTAATTGGAATTAAATCCAAAAATGTATTTAAAGTGTGCCTACACCATGTGTTTCTAAAAAAGTGCTCCGAATGTAGTCGGATACCTTAAACTTAATGATGAAATTTTAAATTACGGACAACTAAAAGGAATATAATTGGAAGAAGTATTAATATTGCTTATTTATTATTGATGGCGCCGATAGCAGTAGTTTTCTAGAAATCCCAAAACCGAAACATATCAAATCTGCACGTCTTTGTTATGATCTATTAGGACAAATGAATAACGATGTCTAAGGAACCTCGTGGTCTAATTACAATGAATTTGAAATGCTCAGTAGTTTAAAGAATTCAGAACATAATTTATAACATCTTAATTTATAGATATCTCATTTCCTAGCCCGAACAAACTTTTATATATTGCTATCGGTTTCACGTGATAGCGCGTACAGACTTGCACAGCGCTCTCTGCCTATTCTAGTGATTTATGTCTCTGTACGCTGTTCCCTGCGTCGGATCGCTCGCTCTGGCGGTCCGTATGCATTGCATCAAAGGCAAACTCGAGGTCCCGGGGGTCAAATGGTGACAGTGGGGGCGGGGGACAGTAGATCAAGAAACACGAAGTCTTTGGCGGCTTGAATGGGGGGGGTTCTAAATGGGGGAATATCTGGAAGACACGTGTTCATTGGAATGGGGGTGGTTCTAAATACCGTGTCTAATGTTACCGTGACTAATGTTGACAGGAGAGTCGGGGAGAGAGCTCTGTCCAATGTGAATGCACCATGAAACATACGAAAAGGCGTGATTGTACAGTGTTAGTATATCTCATTCAATTTCTGCTCTCTTTACAGGTGACTGGTACAGATTGTTACAAGCGAAACTAAAATGTTTGTGGTGACCACAAATTTAGAATTTAAACGTATTGGCGACTGTTAATTTTCTGATTATCGTGTGCAAAAACGACGACATGCCAGAAGAGCAAATGGCAGGCACTTCCAGTATAAAAGGACTTTCCAAAGACAGCCATTCCTGCCAGCAGAACTCTGCTGAAGCCGAAGATGAATGCACTCCATGTGACACACGTAGAATTAGTTTAAAAGTAAAAAGTTCCTGTGCACAGATTCTCCCTGGCATCGAAGAAGGAATTTTCGAATCTAATTTATGCGAAGGAACATTTTCACAGTTGGACGCCTTAAATACTCATCATTCGTACCACATTGCTGATGATACTTTCTGTACCCACACAGGAGAGAAAATTTTCGCCTGCTCTGTATGTGAGAGAAGATTTTCTGGACAGAGTGCTTTAAAAACACATCTCCGCACACACACAGGAGAGAAACCTTTCGCCTGCACTGTATGCGGTAAAAGATTTTCTCGACAGAGTGCTTTAAAACTACATCTCCACGCACTCACAGGAGAGAAACCTTTCGCCTGCACTGTATGTGGGAAAAAATTTTCTGTGCAGAGTGATTTAAAAAAACATCTCCACACACATACAGGAGAGAAAATTTTCGCCTGCACTGTATGTGAGAAAAGGTTTTCTCGACAGGGTGATTTAAAAACTCATCTCCGCACGCACACAGGAGAGAAACCTTTCTCCTGCACTGTATGTGAGAAAAGATTTTCTCAACAGGGTCATTTAAAAGAACACCTCCGCATACACACAGGAGAGAAACTTTTCGACTGCACTGTATGCGGGAAAAAATTTTCTGTGAAGAGTGCTTTAAAAACACATCTCAGCACACACACAGGAGAAAAACCTTTCGCCTGCACTGACTGTGGGAAAAGATTTTCTCGACAGTGTGCTTTAAAAATACATCTCCGCGTACACACAGGAGAGAAACCTTTCGCCTGCACTGTATGTGGGAAAAGATTTTCTCGACAGAGTGCTTTAAAACTGCATCTCTGCACACAGACAAAAGAGAAACTTTTCGCCTGCACTGTATGTGAGAAAAGATTTTCTCAACAGAGTCATTTAAAAGAACACCTCCGCACACACACAGAAGAGAAACTTTTCGCCTGCACTGTATGTGGGAAAAGATTTTCTCGACAGGGTGATTTAAAAACACATCTCCGCACACACACAGGAGAAAAACCTTTTGCCTGTACCGTATGTGGGAAAAGATTTTCTGTGCAGAGTGTTTTAAAAACACATCTCCGTACACACACAGGGGAGAAACATTTCGCCTGCACTGTATGTGACAAAAGATTTTCTCAACAGGTTCATTTAAAAGTACACCTCCGCACCCACACAGGAGAGAAACCTTTCGCCTGCACTGTATGTGAGAGGAGATTTTCTCAACAGGGTAGTTTAAATAGCCATCTCCGCACACACGCAGGAGAGAAACCTTTCGCCTGCACTGTATGTGGAAGAAGATTTTCTCAGCAGGGTAGTTTAAATCGACATCTCCTCACACACACATAAGAGAAACCTTTTGCCTGCACTATATGTAAGAAAAGATTTGCTTTACGGTGGAATTTGAAAACGCATCGCCTTATTCATGGAGGATAGACTTTTGGTGTGCACTATATGTGAGAAAATGTTTTCTGATCTCGATTATTTAAAAAAACATTTGTACCCATACAGAAGAGAAAGATTTCGATTGTACTATATGTTAGAAAACATTTTCTGCAGAGGGAAATTTTAAAAGAAAATCCTCATTAGCAGGGTATGAGATCTCCTTGCCCATTCAGGGATGTAACCAACTCTTTACTATGGTATGAAACATGATTTTTGGTGCAAAAAATGTTTTAGCTCTACCGTAGGGAAATTGTCCTTCAAATTTTAAATTTAAACTCAGTTTTGACGTAATTTTTTTTTAAAAAGGAGATACTGCATGACATGATGTTTTTGGAATTAATTTAATGTTTTCTGGCTATTTTTCCTTTGAAAATTTTTAAAAATGTATCAATGTGATATCTGTCCTGACCTACGATTCTTGATGGGGATACTTGACCCACCAAAGTGGTTGAAGTAAAGAAAATATTGCCATTGATAAATTTTTTTATCGTTATATAATGTTCCTTAAAAAATTATGAAAGTGTTATTATATACTTGTTTACATTGCAGGGAAGGGTGTCATGAAATGCCAGCTATGCAATACTTCTGGTGTTTGATTTTGCCTAATATTTAATTATAGTTTTTTAGATTTTACTGCTTTTATCGACATTTGCTGTGTTCTGTAAATGAGGATATAAATATGCATAATGATATATAAATATTTTTATGGCTTAATTTCGAGACTGAATTAATTTTCGCGTTTGTGTCTTTTAATTACTTTAAATTAATTTAGATTTTATTAGGTTTTTTTTTTGTAATGTGCAGTCAATATAATATTTGACGCATGGAGCATCTAATTATTCTTTTATGTTAGATGTCTCAGATTTTTGTGTACGAAATGTATAATTTTAATTTTGAAGTCAACTCTTGAAAAATGTTTAAAGCTTATAAGTTACACCAAGTCTCGTCTATCGATTAATGGACTCTAATGAGTCTTGCAAGATATTGAGCTCGGAAATGTGATTATCTGCTTTCACTCTGAGAATGGCACCGGTAATCCAAAAAGAAACCTTTGGAAGTGACTGAGCGCTCCCAGGAGCTATTTCCTTCTTGGCTGGTTGCCTTGACAACCGTAACGCGCTGCTCTAGCGCGTCCTTTTTAATAAACCGAAAAATGGCATTATAATGATTTGTTCTAAATTTATAGAGATTGATATTGTATTTTTCTGATCTGTTATATAAATAAACTGTTAATGCAGTGTGTGTGTGTGTGTATATTCGTTCCTGAGAACGACGAGTGCCCTGTTGTCTTCTCTTTCCTTTTCCTATAATTTAGAACTTTATACAGCCCTACGGCATTTTACTACTATTATTTTTACAGTCCACTGCTTGTGTAGCTCGACGGTGACGTTTCACATTATAAGACGAATTTTGATTGGTATTTAAAGCAAATTTTCATGAATTTATTTATTTAGCCATTTGTTGGGCAGCTGACATGCGATAAATTTTGTGCCTTACATTGTGCCTGACATAAGTACTCTTTTAAAAATATCTGCATATAGCAATCGTACAATGCATCTAGAGAGTTTATGCGCCTGGACCCTTTACTAAGAATCCCACACATGTCCCAACCGCGAGCCAGCCATCTTATTGTCCCTTTTGTCCTCTGTGGCGACTCCATCACCCCCAATTCTACACTTGTCAATTAGACATTTTATTTATCCTTTATATGAGATATTAAAGATGGAAATCGGCCAATAAATAACCGAATTAAATCGCATTTTCTGAAACTTATGGCGGCCATCTTGATGACGCCATTACTGCTATACGCCACACACCAGAGTGTGACACCATGGAAATTATTCATCTACAAGTAGTTTCTAATGAAAAAATATTTTCCCATCATTAATACCGCCACGGGACTACATATGCTCTCCTACTGTTAATCAAATCTATATATTTAAGTTGCTAAGCCGATTTAAGTTGCTTAAGCCGGTAAATGGCAGTCCGTGAGAGAAAACTACTGCATCAATTTACTTCATTTTGGTCTTAAACGAAAGATTGCAATCTGTAGATTTGTCAAATTTGGTTTTTGTAACCGCAATTTCTATTAATGAGTGATAATTTACAATTAAAAATTGATTTCTGCGCATGCACATTGGCATGATTCAATCTGTATTTAGAATCCCACTGTTTCTGCGCATGTTCAGTGACATGTTTTGAATGATAAACACGCCTATTCCGAGAAGTCTTTCTAGATCTCTCTCTGCCATTTTTATTTTTATGATAATTATGTTTGGGAAATATAAGATTAAACCTGATGGAAATTGTTTATTTCGCGCTGTTTAATTAGCTATAATGTACTATTAAAAAATTGTTTTCTGCTCATGCTCAGTGACATTTTTAAATCTAGCTTTAGAAACTCACGAAGCACGAGGCCGCTTAAACACATTAATTTGTTTCTGCACATTTTTTACCATGTTTTTATTAACTCGCTTTCTTGTTTGTTTGTCTGTGTGTTTGTCCAGTACAAATCTTTCAATCGATTTTTAACTAACTTCCCGACTAGCTAGACATTTGAAACTTTTAGAATAGCTCAGAACACGATGGCAATGCATTCTTTTGATACTTTTAGCCATCTTTAAGCAGCATTGAATTCATTTTCAGTTAATTTTGTTTTGTAGAATGGTGCAGCCATCTATCGGCCGGGACGGGAACGAACAGTTAAACGCAATTGATTACGCATTTGATACCTCTTTATTACGCCTTTGATCATTTTCTTTCAAGTTGATGGGATAATTCATCAAAAAAATTTAAAAAAAGTATTAATAGGGGAACCCGGGGTAGAACGAGGTTCGGGCGGAATGAAGTTCGACGTTTGTAGTTGTCAAGGAGGTGCTGTCAACCATCGGCAATAACTACAACTAGACCAACGTATTGCTACTCAACTTCGATAGCCATTTTAGTATAGTTTTCTCGACCGTTGGTGGGTGCAGTTTTCGTTGTGTGATTTTTTGCTCCTGTATTGTAACTTTTGGTAATTTTGTAACCAAGGTAAGGTATACATACTGGTTTACATCACAACTATAGTTACTACATACTTGAATTACGTTTAATTGTCTTTAGTTTCCTGTAGTTAAATATTTGTTTACGTATGTTTCTCGAGTGACCTTACGTCCCTAACCTAAATCGTTTCCCTGGGGCGGAATGGGTGGGGCAGAATGGGGTACTACCCCATTCTGCCCCGCAATGTTTTAACTAAGAGATCGTTTTTGGTACGCCCCTAATTTTATTTCTTTCGATTTCGGATGGTTCGAGAATATAAGAAAAAACAAATAGGCAATCATTGTCTACTGAGGCAATGAACAATGTTGTCGCGGCGGTTATTTCTGGGAAAATCTGGGTATTTGAAGGCTTCGAACTAATTTGATGTTCCCCAGTCTACTCTGGAAAGATACGTTAAAAAAAGGAAAGAAAACCCTGACTACAAAATCGATAAAACGGCTGGAAATTTTAAAAACGTATTTGCAGAAGAGCAGGAACTTGTGCCCGTTAACTATTTAAAAACTATTGAAGCTAGGTTATTCGGTCCAACAATGAAGAACTTGCGTAGCTTAGCTTATCAGTTGGCAGTAAGAAATGGCATTGGTCATAGATTTAAAAATGGAATCGCAGGCCAAGATTGGGTAGATGGATTCCTTAAGAGACATCCTACTTTATCTGTTCGCAAAGCTGAAGCAACATCTGGTGCAATAGCCATGGGATTTAATAAATTAGCTGTGGATAGTTTTTTTTTTGGTTAACGGCTTCTCAAATATGATATTTAATTGCAATGAAACGGGCATTTCAGTGAACCCTAAAAACCAATCAAATATCATAGCTTGCAAGGGGAACGTCAAGGCGGATCATTAACATCCTCAGAAAGAGGCGAAACTGTAACCTGCCTTATTTGTATGTCGGCAAGCGGAGCTTACATGCCCCCGATGCTCATTTTTCCTCGAAAGAAGAAGCAGAAAGAATTTGAGTTAGGATTGTCACTAGGAGGTTGGGCTGAGGTGCACAGCAGTGGATGGATGACTGATGAGTCATTTCTTGTATGGTTTCGAAAATTTGTGGAATTTTATAAGGCATCAAAAGACTTCCCGGTTCTTCTTATATTAGATGGGCACTCAGCACATACAAAGAACCTTGAGGTTATAGACTACGCGAGGGAGAGTGGCTTTTCGTTGCTATGTCTACCACCACATTGCTCTCACACTTTGACTCTCACTCTTGACTTTAGCCACTTGATGTTTCTTTTATGAAGCCTTTAAGTCTTCATTACAGTAATGAGCTTCGAAAATAACTACGAAGCAACCCAGGGAACGTCGTAACTCTCTTTCAAATTTCAACGCTTTTTGGATTAGCTTTTATCCAAAGCACATCAATGAAAACTTCTATTAATGGTTTCCAAGCTACAGGAATATGGCCAACTGGCCCATACATATTCACCGACGCATATTTTCTCTGAGTAGACACAACTGACATCGGATTTGGTAGGCCTTCAAGTGAAGAGTTGATAACATCCGGAGCTGAACAATTAGAATTGCCTTCGCCTAGCACACCAGTTAAAAAACACATGCATATCAGGTTGGATGATAAAGCTTATGATGTTTCAGCCAACTCTAATAATGACACGCCGGTTAAGAAGGTCCAATTTGATGACGCTAATTGTGCCACTCCTGGCTGCTCTTGGATGAAAATTTACAACAGGACCTGTTCATTTCATGTTTCATCTGAAATTCTAATGCCTATTCCAAAAGTTAAAGAAAGCGTGAAAAGGACGAATAGGAAGAGGGGGAAGACCGCTGTCTTAACAGATGCACCATACAAAAAAGAGTTAGAAGCCGCTATTAAGGAAAAAGAAGAAAAGAACTTTTCTAAAGAAGAAAGAGCAAGGATAAAAATATTTAAGAAAGAGAATAAAATTAAGAATGAAAAAAAAAACAAGGGTAAATGCCTGAAGATAAATGGAAAAAAGAAGGGGCTGAAGAGATAACTCAAAAACTAACGAGAGTGATTTTAGGGATTCTTCTGACTGTGAGTGTTTATATTTCGGTGAATTTTACTCAAAGTCAGTTGAAGGTTGGGTCGATTGTTCCATGTGCAAAAAATGGGCACACAATTCCTGTGCGGCAATAGATAACGGAGATGAGGAGGCTGCCCTAGTGTGTGAATTTTGTGAACAGGCTTAAGAAAAGGACACAATCAAGGAAAACCGTAACTTTAATTAAACCTTTATAATCAATTAAAACTAAATAAATATAGAGCAAACTTATTTTTTCTGCATTTCCACTAGTTTATATATTTTTAGAAATTAATTGTCCTTACAAATGACATAATTTTCTGTAATTGAAAAAAAAATACTGTTCTTTTATTTTCTTACAATATTATTGTATTTTTGTGATTATTACATTATAATGTATTCATAGAAAAATTTGCAGCTCTCTTAATTAACCCTTTTGTATTTTTAAAACCCATTTTCGTACCCCGTTCTACCCCGGGTTCCCCTACATAGAATTGCTAAGTTTATATGATTCAACAGAAAATTTAAAAACATGGTATATAAAAAGTTCTTTTTATCTTGTAATTATTACGATTCTCAACATTTGACAATGATATGTTGAGTATAATTTGTGTATTAGTACATTTATTTACTACCTAGACGTCATGTTTTGACGGGTACCAACTAGTTAAATTTAATCTTGTACGCGAAAATTCGAGTGTACCTAAAATTCCATAAGAATGTGGAGGCACCAGTTGTAAAATTTATTTTGCAAGACGTGGTCTGAAGGAAAGTACTGACTCCTTTGGAGAAATTTCTAAACTTTAAGAACATCATTTCCAACTTACAGTTAGACACGTTTGAAGAAAAAAAAGGGTTTGTAAAAGATTTAGGCCGTCCGCACACGGAGCGACTCAAAGGAAACTCAACTGGTTAGCGACTGAAATTGCTTATCGGTTGCAAACTCGTTAGTGATGCGTCTCCGCACACGGGCCGACTCAAAAGTGATTCAAATCAATAGTTTGGGACCTGTCATGGAAGGAAGAACATCATTATTCAAGGCATTATTTTTAGTTAAATTATTATCAGAAATTAATTTATTTTAAAAAATCGTCACAATAGATTGTCTTTGATCAATCGTTTAAAAATGGACTGTATATATGGGCGCACATATTCCATACAACAAAAAAACGTTAGAATTTCATTTCATCGCTAGGCAGAAGTCACGTGACTCGTGTACGTCATTTGGCAGCTTGCCAAAAGAGCGGCTGTAACATAGATTGTGTAATAACACGCACAGCGCAAAAGAAACTGGCGACTGAAGTTCCTAGCGACTCGACACGTTGAGTTGCCTGCGACTGATTACAAACGCGTTGCTGACGGGTTTGTAACCAGTTGCGCCTTATGCGTGGCTCCATTCAATAACATAGGTTACGACTCAGCACGGACTGGTTTGTGATTGGAGTCGGTTATCAGTTTCTTTTGAGTTGCTCCGTGTGCGGACGGCCTTAAATGAATGTTTTTGAAACAACCCATGCAAACAAAATGTGAATAACAGGTGGATATTCGGTATAACAAATATAAATTGACGAAATGATACATTTAGCTGAACTAGAAGAGGATTCATTAGTAGAATTTTCATCTCGCAGTTTGTGAGGAATTATAATTTTTTTTTTTCGTTTTCGTTGCCAAATATTTTCAGAAAACTTTATTAAGGTAGAATTTCGCTTTTAGAGATTCCCTCCCACCAAGCTCCAAGATGTGCTTACAAATCTCTACACCAACAAATTATTTCTGCGCGACATTCGAGTATCACAACCCTTCAGCTGGCGCGCCCGTGTTTAAGGTGCAACATTTTCGTAATTTTGAATGGATTGTTTTTACATGTAAGGTTTGGATGTTCTAAGCAGTTTCTGTTTATAGCTACACCCATTCTAATGCAGGTCTGATTTTCTGGCCCATGTATTCCTTTCCATTTATTTGTTAGTCGTGATTTAACCGTGGTAAACCAGCGATTATACTGGATTACAATACGACAAAAGCAGGAGTTGATGCAGTCGATCAAACGTGCAGCTATTACACGGTATCCCGCATATCCCGAAGATGGACAATCTCATTGTTTATTAGGTTTTTTGGACATAATAGGAATCTATTCGCAAGTTGTCCTTAGATCCAAAAAAACCGGACAGTTTAGAAATAAGGCGATTATATCTGCATTCTTTGGCCTTTAATTATAAATATATCTCAGTATTATCAACATTTTATATTTTGTCATAAAACTCAGAATCATTATTTTCAATTTAAAAAGAAAAAGTTTATTACAATAGGAATAATCAAGGTTGAAAGAAACGTTGCACTTTGTGCCACGCGCGCCTGCTGGTGTTCCAAAAATTGGAGCGCCCGCTGAAGGGTTAAGACTCAAGACGAAGGGAGAATACTGTGGTGACGCTACCTACCACGAGCGTAAGGGCCTGTTCACACAGAATCCGTCTACGTTAGCGTTACTCGTATTGAAATATATTCAACCAATTACAAACCTCCAAACGATTAGCCACGAAATCGTTAAGGTCTCTTATCGCTTTGAAATATGAGGCGGTGAAAGGCAAAGTGGTGTAAGTCAGTAAGTCAAATGGTGTATATCAAAAGAGTTTTACTGCTAAAACTACAAAAGATTCCACCCTAAATTGAACAAATTACAATTCATAATAATCATTTTAATAGTGCAAATAATAATTATTTGCAATTCCACTATGAACTGAACATGGAGATTACATTTTTGCCCTCAAATAAAAAAAGTTGAAAATTTGACTTACACCACTTTGCCTTTCACCGCCTCATATGTCAATGCGAGTAACGCTGACGCTGACGGGTTCTATGTGAACAGGCCCTGCGTGTGCGGGACAGTGGTCACGTGATCCACCCACGCGGCCTTGCCACGATTCAACCCCAAATACTTAACAGGTATATTTAAATTTACCGGTTATACACTTGGTAGAAATACAGTAGATATATCTAATGCCTTGCTTTGACAGAAAGAATTTAATCTTACATTTATGCGTGTATACACAGTATGTCCCAATGCAAATGGCTATAGCTATAGCCCCGCCAATGGATATTTCAAATGGCTATAGCTATGCAATAAATCATGTTTTAGAAACAAGTCATACGTTAAATGAAAGAGAAACACTCCAAGTTTATGTGCGCGAAAGCTTACGCAGTAGACTCCGGGACTAGCGCCGGAAAACTCCGGAGAATTCCATTTCCCAGTTAGACGGAGCTAATCCACATTTCGTTACAATCGTGCGGGAATTTCTTAACGAAACCGGCGATGGGTCGGACGCGAAGGGTAGATTGTTTGGCCCCCCACGGTCTCCAAACCTTACCGCCATGGGTTTCCATTTTTGGGATTATGAAAAAACACAAGTGTATTCCATTCAAGTCCGAAATCTGGACCATTTAAAAGAAAGGATCACTAAAGCTGTTTCGTCTATCACGCCGGATGTTGATGCCTCTGCCGTGTAAGGGAAGAGATTGAATATCGTCTTGACGTCTGCAGGGCATCCAAGGGAGCACACATCGAAGTCAGCTGAACAGATAAGAAACTTGGCTGTAGATTTTCTTTTCAATTTCACGTATATTTCATCTCTCTCCATTGCTTTGTTACTGTTATTTCCCCCCCCCCAAAAAAAAACAACAAAAAAATATGCCTTGTCAATTCATATAAGGTAAGAGTCACTCACCTTTCATTCCAGGCTGCCACGAACGGAAGTAATCCTAATTAAGCCACACACTCAAAGAACGACGGCAGATCTTGATACACAAACAAATGACGTTTAATAATGACGAGACGACAATTTACACAGAACTTATCATACATATATTAACGGATCTTATCCAGTTTACATCAAATTACCGAAGACCTCCCTTGTATCTATGGAACATAACCGAAGGGGGTCTTGTATTCCGTTCAACTGTGTGATGTACATGTACAGAAAAACAAATGATTACAATTTGAGAAAAATTGGATGATTTATTCAAGAGACAGAGCTTCACAAATAGCCCAGTCAAAATAGGTTTTATGGCTAAAAAAAATATGAAAGTTTTGAAAATTGATGGAGATGTTTGTTTAGGCATGCTAATGAACATACTAAAAGTCCCCACAGATCAGACTTGAGCTTTCGCCGCCATCTTGGAAAATGTGTATATTTTTTTGGATTTTTGGAAATAACTTTAAAAATATTGATTTTATAAAAAATAATTAAATACAAAAATTAAAGAACATTAAATTATGAACAAAAATCCTTCATAACATTTTTTTATATATCTAACAGGAACAAAGATAATTGACTTTGAAAAGAGCGCACTATCACACCTGGGACGTGCAAGCGCTGTTCCCCATCGCGGTGGGGGGGAGATACCCGCGCATGTGCATACCATAATTAGCCAAATTAGTTTTAAACTAAATGGGAAGGTTTTTTGTATTTTTTCAAATAACTAGGGAAATATTAACTTTACGTAAAAAAAGTTTATTTCAAAAATTAAAAAAACATTAAATTATGTACAAAAACGATTTTATACATTCTTGTCGTAAACCTAGCAGGAACGAAGATATTGACTATAAAATGCGCGTTGATAATGGAGGTAGCTTCAAAGTCTCGTTGCAGGCGCTCTTCTTTGAATTTCTAACCTCTCCCACATTTCGGCATTCTTTAAACACAAGAAAATAGACTTTAATGTTTTTGGCTATGTAGATAATTAATCATTATTAATTTTATACATGAATGTAGTAAATTTGGGGGTATTCACTATCATTTCGATGGCTCGTATTTGAGTGTGTGCGTTTAAGGTTTCTTGCGATGGTGGTTCAGTAGCAAAATCTCGAAACAACTCACAGAGATTTTTACATTCCAAATCCGATATGTCCATGCCGTCAAAAATTATTTTTGCTAAAGCTGTTTGAGTCAATAAATGAGTTCGGACGGCCCTAGCGTATGCATGGCCAGGTACCATTTTTTCTACTGACTTAGGTGCATAAATCAAAGTGAGTATTTCTTTAAACCCACTTCCAGTCATTATGTACCCAATGCAGCCTAAGAATGACATTAAAATATGGAATCCACCAAGCCTCACAATTCAACTTGATAATAATGGATTAGATGTTGCTGCGACTATCTCTCGAGCTTTAATATACAGTGGTTGGTCAAACGTGAGTATGTAAGACTTTTGGTGCGTTTTAACACACTGCTGGGCAGCATATTTCAGCGCAGTGAAAATGGTGTCATACTTGCTTGGTGGTGAATTAACAAAAGGAAGGGGTATTACTTTGGTCTTTTCACAAGGCTGGTTTCTGGTTATACAATGGAAAAATCCTTTCCATTCAGGTATCTGTGGAAGACCTAACCACTTAGCACACATCCAGGAGATATCAGATGGCTTAGGCAGTGGTAAATCTTCCGCTAAAGGATTTAAGACATTCAAATCTTCGATAGTAATTGTTTTTAACCCAGACCCTCGAAAATTTTCAAACGTTTCCAGAGGAATGATTCCCATTTTGCCTACGGTCGATGCGGATGTAAGTTCGGTTAATTTTTTTATCTTCGTCCCGGGTTCCACTGCTTACGCTGGAGTAAAACAAGCAACGCCCCCATGCTATGAAATGTATTCAGGCCATCGATTGTCGACACATTGAAATCTGCATTGTCAAATACGAATTGGCAGAATGATCCCTCGCGCGTTTGGGGTTGCGGATGATTTATGGCTGACATATCAAGTGTTTGGGCTTCATATTAAGAAGAACAAAATCCCAAATTCGAGAGTATTGTTATTAAATTCTTGGAACAGAACTTTTTGTACAAAAATAAAGCAAGACCATTGAGCAGAGGAGACATAAATGATCGTGGCCTTAGCGCTGATATAATGACGTGAGCTATTGAAGTGACTTTTTTTCCGCCGTAGCAGTCTTTTTTTTAATAATCAAGTGCTCCAAAAAAGATTTTAAGCTTTCTGGAATACCCTTGTTCACATCTCTGAAAAAGTTATCACTTGGAGGGTAGCAATCAGTGTCATAAACTGGTGTCTGGATATCTTCTTTTATTATGGCTGCAGCAGTTTGTACTATTCGTAGACGCTCCTCACGATCATTTCGTATCCTTTTGTCGTACCAAGAGTCTGATAAGACTTTCATTCCAGTATTACGTAAACATATGACAGTAACTTTTTTGGAGTTTGAAGCAAAAATAATGCCATACCCGTATTTTTGTTTCAACTTATTTCTCAAAGTGATGTAGTCTGGAAGTAGCCCTGTAATTTCAGATTTGAGTTCGGGTAGTGAGAATTGACAGTCGTCATTATTATCATCAAGGAAGAAGGATATTTCGTCTACAGCTGCTGAGACGTAATCCGACTCTGGCCGCCCTCTCTTTTTGATTGGTGCAGTGTGTAGAAAAAAAGTCATGAAGCAATCTTGGTGATAAATCGCAGCAGCTGCAACTAAATCAGCAACGTTTATTATACGACACTGAACTTCCTCTCCCTACTGGTCATGTCTATTCTCTGCAGCTTCAAGAACTTTGTTTTTCATTTCGAGACTCCTAACTTCGTATATAGTTCTTCGCCTGTCAGTTGGTTTTTTCTTTTGTCTTGCTTTGAATTCTTCGTCTATCACTGCCGTACAAAAGAAACATTTTGTCCTAAAATCGAACTGAGGTAAAAAAGATCGTAAACTTACCGCGCGCTCTTCACTTTGGGATGTTGACGCGATTTCTGCATTTCTTTTTAAATCAACTTTTATACTTCCTGGTCTGGTGTAATTTCTCCGACACAACGAATGAACCGAAACAGATTTTAAATGTTCCAACTGTTCATGCTTATTGTCTTTTCTTTGGACACTAGCTCTCTTTAAAGCGTCGATCCCCTTTTCTCCTACATTCACGAAATCATCATTTGACATTAATTTTTTACATATAAAACATAGTTCCGTATCAGCCATTGTTCACAGACGCACACGGAACGGTGACTAACTATTAACTGTCTAGAAAAATACTAGGGAAAGACCGATTTGGCACCTTACCGTATGCACATGCGCGTCCCTGGTGTGATACTGCGCTCTTTCAAAAGTCAATTATCTTTGTTCGTGTTAGACTTATAAAAAAATATAATCTATGTTTTTTGTGCATTGTTTTTTGTAGAAGCTACCTCCATTATCAACGCGCTTTTTATAGTCAATATCTTCGTTCCTGTTAGGTTTACGACAAAAATGTATAAAATCGTTTTTGTACATAATTTAATGTTTTTTAATTTTTGAAATAAACTTTTTTTTACGTAAAGTTAATATTTCTCTAGTTATTTGAAAAAATACAAAAAACCTTCCCATTTAGTGTAAAACTAATTTGGCTAATTATGGTATGCACATGCGCGGGTATCTCCCCCCACCGCGATGGGGAACTGCGCTTGCGCGTCCCAGGTGTGATAGTGCGCTCTTTTCAAAGTCAATTATCTTTGTTCCTGTTAGACATATAAAAAAATGTTATGAATGATTTTTGTTCATAATTTAATGTTCTTTAATTTTTGTATTTAATTATTTTTTATAAAATCAATATTTTTAAAGTTATTTCCAAAAAACCAAAAAAGTGTACACATTTTCCAAGATGGCGGCGAAAGCTCAAGTCTGATCGGTGGGGACTTTTAGTATGTTCATTAGCATGCCTAAACAAACATCTCCACCAATTTTCAAAACTTTCATATTTTTTTAGCCATTCGTCAAAATCGGGTCTATTTTGACTGGTATAAAAGTGAAAAAGTGAATAACGCGTTGGTTCACCTCTGGCCCTTATGCAAGCAGTTGTTTGGCTTGGCGTTGATTGATAGAGGTGGCGGATGTTCTACTGGGGGATATCATGCCAAATTCTGTCCAGTTGGCACGTTAGATCGTCAAAATCCCGAGCTGGTTAGAGGACCCTGTCCATAATGCTCCAAAGGTGCTCAATGGGGGAGAGATCCGGCGATCTTGCTGGCCAAGGTAGCGTAGCGTTCATCGGTTCATGCCGAGATTGTTGATGTGGTCTGTGATTGGTTTGACATATCACGTGGTCATTGCGACGAACTCTGACTGGTTAAAGTTTTTATCACTGACGCTCGGTTCCGGAACAAGGCCTTACTCTTTATTATTCACGGAGGTTAGAAAATCAAAATTTGTTAACAGTTCATTGAGGGTTTTTAGAAGTTGATTTTTGATTAAAATGTCTTGTGACGCCCGTTTAATGCTGCACTCCTGTTCCTTTTTTTATAATATTGATCTTTTTGTGCTTTTATTTCAGTTCAGATGTTCATATGTGTATGGTTTATTTAAATATTTTATCTTTTCCCTTTCTATTTGAAAAAAAAGGAATAAAGATAATTCTTTTTTTGTATTAATAGCAAAAAATTTTATGTCTTCGTTAAGCATTTTCAAGCTCTGATTTCTCTCTTTCCATTTAATATCGATTCAAACGTGTTCTCTAAAATAAAATCAATGCCTTAGAAAATTGAAATGTTAAAGAAAAACTCACCATTGCAATTACGTTAATAACCTTAAATGCATTCGACAGAAAAATGATCTCTTGAAAATGGTTCTGTGACACGCCTGGGGAACAAACACTGAGTTTATATTGAAATAGCTTTTTATTTTTATGATTCGTTTTCTATAGCAACAACAATGATACAAACTTGTAAACGTTTGTAAATAAAATACGTGATTAGGGGAGTTTCAGATTTACCATTCCAGTGTCTGGACATGAAAAAGATTCATAAGCTGCAAAAGTGATGCACATTTATGTGGTAATTGTGTAAAATACCAAGCGTAGGAACAGCAATTTTTCCATCTGGAAATCTTTGTTTGTTCTCAGAGTGACTGAATATGAATTATATTTTTATGAATATCAAGGGATGAGAAATTTTGCAATCTGACATTTGGATAAAATGAGGGTAAAGGAAACAAAGAAGAAATAGACAGCATGAAACAAAAACAAACGAAAAAAGGCGTCAGAAAATCGGACAGCATTGCCTAAGAAATCTCGGAAATTAAATTAAAATTGCATTTTAAGATACATATATGTTTTACATCTTCTTCAAAGGGCTCACCCTAAACCTAGTTCAATCACTCTCCCAGTGACTGAATGTGAATTGAATTTTAAGATACATATATGTTTTGCATCTTCTTCAAAGTGCTCACCCTAAACCTAGTTCATCTACTCTCAAAATTACTGAATATGAATTGAATTTTAAGATTCATATATATTTTGCATCTTCCTCAAAGGCCTCACCTTAAACCTAATTCATCGAATCTTAATTAGATTGCATGTGAATAGAATTTTAAGATACATATATGTTTTGCATCTTCTTCAAAGGGCTCATCCTAAACCTAGTTCATCTACTCTCAAAATGACTGAATGTGAATTGAATTTTAAGATTCATATATGTTTTGGATCTTCCTTAAAGGGTTCACTCTAAACCTAATTCATCGAATCTCAATGAGATTGCATGTGAATTGAATTTTAAGATACATATATGTTTTGCATCTTCTTCAAAGGGCTCACCCTAAACCTAGTTCATCTACTCTCAAAATGACTGAATGTGAATTGAATTTTAAGATTCATATATGTTTTGGATCTTCCTTAAAGAGCTCACTCTAAACCTAGTTCATCGAATCTCAATGTGATTGCATGTGAATTGAATTTTAAGATAATATATGTTTTGTATCTTCTTCAAAGGGCTCATCCTAAACCTAGTTCAATTACTCTCAAAATGACTGAATAGGAATTGATTTTTAAGATTGATATTTTTTGCATCTTCCTCAAAGGGCTCACACTAAACCTAGTTCATCGAATCTCAGTGTGATTGCATATGAATGGAATTTTAAGATGCATATATGTTTTGCATCTTTTCCAAAGGGCTCACCCTAAACCTAGTTCAATTACTCTCACAGTGACTGAATGCGAATTGAATTCTAAGATTCATATACGTCTTGCATCTTCTTCAAAAGGCCAACCTTAATCTAGTTCACCGAATCTCAAAGTGACTAAATATAAATTGCATTTAAAGATACACATGTATTTTGCATATTCTTTGAGGGGCTTAGTTTAAAAATATATCGCAATGATATTTCTCATGTCTCCGAGGCTCATAAAAGAAACCTACGACATATATACCCCGGCTATGTTCGCAAAGGTAATAAACTGAAAACAAGTGTACATAAACATTGAAAAATAAACACTAGGGTAGAACCAAAAGCGAGTAGGAAATTTATAATCGAAGAGTCTCAGAAACGAGACCTATAGTATTTTCATATACAATCTAATAAATAGAAACTGTAAATAAATTCATAAATGGAAACCACGTTAAAAAATATAAATTCTATTTATAAAAAAGCTCTTGCAAAATTACCTTATGAAAACTATATATCTATTTATATAATACAGTTCCGTAACTGACTGACTGACTGACTAACATATAACGCACAGACCAAACCGCTGGACATAAAGGGCTGAAATTTTGCATGGCGATTCTTCTTATAGTGTAGGAGTGCACTAAGAGAAATTTTTGAAAAATTATTCTTAGATTTTTTAAAAATTAAAATTTTAAGCTTTTTTTGTAACATTCTTTAAAGTTTGCATTTAAAATAATAATTCGAGAGTTATAAAATTTACATCACGAGAAAGATCATAAAAATTCCTTTATGAAATCTTTTTCGAATCTTCACCTCCATTTTCTGATTTTTGGTGAATTTTTAAAGATTAATTTTTAGAATTTAATTTATTAAGTAATAATGACGTGGTTTCTTTTCTTTTAATTTTGCGTCACGTGCATAACAACTAAATAGACAAAAAAAAAAAACTTTTTTTCTTGCTAATGCGGCAGACGATTGGACATTATCCAAAATATACAGTAAAAGAAATGTTCATCAAACTGTACTATATTCTTTAGTATTTTCTATTAGATTTAATTTGAATATTTTCTTCTACATTATTTTGTCTATTAAAATATCCGTTACGATTTTTTATAAATATATTTTTCGTTTTTTTACATCAATTGCATACATTGATCGTTGTATTTATTATAAATATATATATATACATATTTTTGGCATTAATTACTTACATTAACTGTTGTATTTAATTTGAATGTACGCCATAGCGAAGTACGGGTTTTCAGCTAGTAAGTATATAATTAGTAAATAAAGAGCTCAGTTGCGACCTGAAAATTGGGATCCCTACAAATTTAGGACATATACACATAAATAAAAACTGTTGTGTTAATTTAAACTGAACCTACATATGTAAATTATAAAGATAAACAAAAAGCTCCATTTCAAAATGAACAAATGACAACTGTCCACATGTATATAAATTTTATCTAGGATAAACATTGTTACGAAATTAATTAAAAAAAACCCGTGTGAAGTTCCAGGAATTCTGTGTACATGAGTATCAATCAAACATAACAATACACTATTTCGTGTTCATTCAAACTGATATTAGACAATTTTACAATTTTAAATTCATATTTTTCTCTCCTGAAACTTAAGATGGAATACGAATCCTTTCTCAACACGGAGAAAAAAAAAATCTCCCTATGATAGCGTAGGTCAAGCAAAATAAATATAATTGTTTAAAAATACTCAGTTAAAGTTTAAATAAATAATGCAGAATGCTGAATATAATTGGCTACAAGAGTCAGTGACTCTAAATCAGTTATGATACTGTGACGCTCCTAAGCAGGCGTCTCTTCAAAATTTTGTCTGAAGTGGGTTCGTTAAGAAAATTTCGGTACACAGCCACAATATTTATTTCAATTAACAAGGACAGACATCTTCAAACTTCAGAGGCGCGCACAGCGTCCTCTTTTACCGAAGTTCTCATTGGCCGCACCATGGACGTACCAGCTGAGAACGACAGGCTGCGTATATTTTGGTTCCTTCTCACGATGGTGGGAATTGACACTAATTATTCCAAAACGTCAAAGAAAGCACGGGTACTTTCCTACACTTTCCTCACCATATCCGCATTATGTACGCTTACGGTGGACTTTAAAGATCTATTTCATGCTGAATCACCGATAGGTTCTGCAATGTCTGTCATAAATAGGACGGCAACCGTTGCTATATATTTCAGTTTATTTAGCCAGAAAAACAAGCTTAAAGCACTGAGGAAAACGATGTGCCGTTTCGCACTCGGCGGCAAAGTAAACGGTGTACACTTTGTGATCTGCGGCGTGATCCTGTTAACAGTCGTAAAAGAATTAACGGCCCCATTTCGCTTTTTAATTTTTTCTAAGGGAATAATTGAGTACGTCTCCTTCAGATCTATAGCAGACGAGCGAGTAAGAATTTCCTCCGGTGTGATTAATTACATCCTATCTGCCCCGACAAAGGTATTAATCCCAGTGGTCCTGAACTCCGTCTTTTGCGCTGTTTGCTATCACTGGGCAAATATCATATCGTCTATCGGACGCAAAATACAAAGTAATGGAAGCGAATTTTTTCATAACATCCAGACGGGTGTCGCGAGCGACTTACTGCAGATGAGTTTTACAGTGTGGCACTGCACGGACCTCATGAGAGAATTGTTTTCTCCATTCTTGTTTTTCGTAGTTTTGAAATACATCGCAATGATATTTCTCATGTCATCGAGGCTTATAAAGGAACCCTACGACATGTATACCAAGGCAGAGCAGGCGGTAATGCTGGGCGCATACATGTTTCACTTCACCAGTGTCGCGTACCTGGTGGCGAGGATACCTGAGGAAATGGAAAAGCTCCAAACGATTCTGAGCAAGATATACGAGGAAAACGCACTCCAACCTCACGAGGTAAAATACCGATTACTGCACAAGAGAATGAAGTTCATAATGAGGAAGAAACCCGTTGCTTTCTCCATCGGGGGTTTTACTGATTTGAAGAAAAGTTTCATATTCGTTTTCTTCGGTAGCTTGCTGACTTACGGGCTGATTTTGATACAACTCGCTTGACTCAGACTTTTGCTGTACCGCGAAAATTTGCGATTGACTGGAGCACAAAAAGTTTGATTGAGATTTTTTTTTTATGTTTCAAGGGAAAAAAAACACCTTAGTAAGTTTAATAACCGAAAATTTTGATAACCTATAGATTTAAGGATTGGATGCAGTACAAAACGTCCGTATCCGATACTTAAGATTCGAAGAAAGAAACTTGCTGTTTTATCTATATAATTTGAAGAAGAGTTTCATAATCGTAATCTTTGGTAGCTTATTAACTTATGACTTCATTACAAAGCAAAATATTTGACATAGACTTTTCAAGTACCATGAAGAAAAAAACATTTACACATTACGTTGGAATGCTATCCCTTTTGAAGGAAAGACTTATAACAGAAAAATGTGACTCTCCTTTATAACATGCTATATCCAAATCAGACTTACGGGATGATTTAGATACAACACATTTGATTCAGACTTTTGCTGTACCGCGAAGATTTGCGATTGACTGTAATACAAAAGTTTGATTGAGATTTTTTTCATGTTTCAAGAAAAAAAAAGACACCTTAGTAAGTTTAATAACCGAAAATTTTGATAACCTATAGATTTAAGGATTGGATGCAGTACAAAACGTCCGTATCCGATACTTAAGATTCGAAGAAAGAAACTTGCTGTTTTATCTATATAATTTGAAGAAGAGTTTCATAATCGTAATCTTTGGTAGCTTATTAACTTATGACTTCATTACAAAGCAAAATATTTGACATAGACTTTTCAAGTACCATGAAGAAAAAAACATTTACACATTACGTTGGAATGCTATCCCTTTTGAAGGAAAGACTTATAACAGAAAAATGTGACTCTCCTTTATAACATGCTATATCCAAATCAGACTTACGGGATGATTTAGATACAACACATTTGATTCAGACTTTTGCTGTACCGCGAAGATTTGCGATTGACTGTAATACAAAAGTTTGATTGAGATTTTTTTCATGTTTCAAGAAAAAAAAAGACACCTTAGTAAGTTTAATAACCGAAAATTTTGATAACCTATAGATTTAAGGATTGGATGCAGTACAAAACGTCCGTATCCGATACTTAAGATTCGAAGAAAGAAACTTGCTGTTTTATCTATATAATTTGAAGAAGAGTTTCATAATCGTAATCTTTGGTAGCTTATTAACTTATGACTTCATTACAAAGCAAAATATTTGACATAGACTTTTCAAGTACCATGAAGAAAAAAACATTTACACATTACGTTGGAATGCTATCCCTTTTGAAGGAAAGACTTATAACAGAAAAATGTGACTCTCCTTTATAACATGCTATATCCAAATCAGACTTACGGGATGATTTAGATACAACACATTTGATTCAGACTTTTGCTGTACCGCGAAGATTTGCGATTGACTGTAATACAAAAGTTTGATTGAGATTTTTTTCATGTTTCAAGAAAAAAAAAGACACCTTAGTAAGTTTAATAACCGAAAATTTTGATAACCTATAGATTTAAGGATTGGATGCAGTACAAAACGTCCGTATCCGATACTTAAGATTCGAAGAAAGAAACTTGCTGTTTTATCTATATGATTTGAAGAAGAGTTTCATAATCGTAATCTTTGGTAGCTTATTAACTTATGACTTCATTACAAAGCAAAATATTTGACATAGACTTTTCAAGTACCATGAAGAAAAAAACATTTACACATTACGTTGGAATGCTATCCCTTTTGAAGGAAAGACTTATAACAGAAAAATGTGACTCTCCTTTATAACATGCTATATCCAAATCAGACTTACGGGATGATTTAGATACAACACATTTGACTCAGACTTTTGCTGTACCGCGAAGATTTGCGATTGACTGTAATACAAAAGTTTGATTGAGATTTTTTTCATGTTTCAAGAAAAAAAAAGACACCTTAGTAAGTTTAATAACCGAAAATTTTGATAACCTATAGATTTAAGGATTGGATGAAGTACAAAACGTCTGTATCTGATACTTAAGGTTCGAAGAAAGAAACGTTGTTTTATCTATATAATTTGAAGAAGAGTTTCATAATCGTAATCTTTGGTAGCTTATTAACTCATGACTTCATTACAAAGCAAAAATATTTGACATAGAATTTTGAAGTACCATGAAGAAAAAACATTTACACATTACCTTGGAATGCTACCCCTTTTGAAGGAAAGACTGATAACAGAAAAATTTGACTCTCCTTTATAACGTGTTTTATCCAAATCAGACATACGGGATGATTTGGATACAACACATTTGACTCCACCTTAAGGTACCACACACACACACACACACACACACACATATATATATATGTATATTCATCCAGATTTTTAAATTTTAATAAACAACTACATATTTAAATACCACTTCAAATAAAAATAATAAAGTAGAAGTATTTTTAAATAATTTTAACATTATAAAGAAATACAATAGAAAAATAATAGTATTAAATTATAAATAACTGACATAGCAACAATTCCTAAAACAATTATAAAATCTGATGGAAAATTTAAGCTAGTGGGATATTTGCATTTGTTTCTTGCTTGAAAGTAATTGAATATTTGGATTAAGCTTCGTAACGCGGAGCCTGCGTACATACATTCATGCCGTTCTTTATTTAATTCCATTGATTTGCAAATTGTTGTAATCTATAAAATTAAGTATTAATTAATACAAGTGCTAGCTTTTATGAAGGCCGCACAAGAAGATCACGCAGGCCGCGCGTTCCCCACCTCTGACCTATTGTATTCTTTTGTCTGTGAGTCCTGTGTTACTGAAAATAAATTTTTTATTTCAAACTTATTTGTGACTAGCCGGGCTCCGCCCAGCTATCGAATCACTTGACACTCGAATCACAGTTCACTTGAATTAAAAATTTTTTTTCGCTTTCAATTGCCGAAAAATCCCCCCAAAATCAGTACACCTTCAAATGATCTATTTATGGTTAAAAAGTTTGAATTAAAAGTATGAAAGATAGAAAAAGAATTAAAAATTAGACACACGATGAAGCATTTCTTTTCAGTGATTCATGTTTTAGCGAGAATCACTCTGTGAATGTTTCACGCTTTGTTTACATAGTCAAAGATGGATGATCTCCCAGGAGACGTCTCATTAGAATGCGAATAAATCTAAAACTATTGAAGTAACAGATTAAGTGTATGCAGAAAAAATTATCAGCTTTTAAAGCTCTTTCTAAATATGTAAAATTTATGTGTTTTCGTGAAAAAAAATACATCGATTTTAACTTTTAAAACATGGCGGATTACATTTTGTACGGCCAATTGTGATCGGTGGTATATGCATTTAGAATTGAAATATCTCTAAAACTATTAAAGTAACAGAATAAGTGTACGAAGAAAAAAAATTATCAGTTTTTATGGCTCTTTCCAAATATGTAACATTTATGTACTTTCATGAAAAAAATACATCGATTTCGACATTTTCAAACATGGCCGAATTTCATAACGGATGCCATTTCGGAAACGGTCTAGTCGGAATTGTTCCGCCGACCGACCAACAAAGTTTTTCTTTTATTTATATAGATGATTAGATGATCCACAAAATACACAATCCGCTGTACAGATTTTCGGAAATTTAGCGTAGCTGTCATTAATATGATATTACAGAAATTGGAACCAGGTTGCCTTCGCGTGGACGTGAATCACGCTGTCGATTTGGTAAGTGCGGGCCCTTTGACATGTAGAGTGTGATTGTTTCATATGTTGTAGATTAAATGTGTTAGGTTCTAAAACATGTTCCTAAACAACCAGTTCACGTCACGTCATTTTAAGTTCAAATGATGGAAAGTTCGCAAGTGCTAAGAAAGGTTAATTACCTGCAGATTGAAAACTCAGGAGGAAGAAAACCTGCCTGCCCAAGATGGAAAAGCCAGAGTAAAGAATTTTCCCTCTTTCAATTAATCTATTATTAGTCTTGAGAAGGTCCTAATTTTCCATTAGGCCCGGACCTAGGGGACCCCGAATGTTGGGAGCCCCCCAAAAATTTTCAGTTTAAAAGAAAAAAAAGAAAAAATTCCCAATTCAAAAATTTTTTTAAATTTTACCTTTTTTAATAGCAATTTTTTTACATATATCCTTTCAAATTTGATTGATTGGTTCATCATATGTACAGTTATATGTATGTTTTCATCATATGTATGTTTTAGTGTATATAAGGGATGAATAAGTTTTTCTGGTTGCACTGTATTGATGTTTTAATGATGAAATTAACATGTTGTATTGCATTTTGTTATTTGATAATGTTCTAGACTTCTACGCTTCAAATAGCCAATTGCTGGTAAAATGGTACTTTCACAATGATTCATTATTTTTTTTTTGGTGTGTGTCAATTTTTGAAATTTTACGCCCACATCAGTGTTAAGGGGGGGGGGGCATCCCGAGTTGTGCCTATAGTCAAGAATTTTCTAAATCGGGCCCTGGTCTTCAGGTTGCAGCGTACTAACCATATTGGATTCTCTTACCTCAATGTTAACCAGTGGAGGAAATGTGTCCAAGGATTGCCGACTTGGATTGAAAGATATTTATTTTTAAAATTGTACTCCGTAATAGAGAAAGAAATTTTACACCTTGCGGCATTTTTCGTTTAAAAAAAATGCAAATCATATTTTAAATTTAAATTATTGTGAGAAAAAAATCTGGTATAGTGTGTTTTAAACGCTCATAAATTTCTTTAGTGGTAGACATTTATAAAATGAATCCTGTTGCAAGATGCAGAAAAGTTCAGGCTACCTGAAAATACCATTTTTTATTGGATTATCAGCATTTATGTAGCTGTGAGTAGAAGGCATATTTTGTCCATAGGTTAACATTGAGGTGAGAGAATCGAATAAGGTTAGTACACAACATCCTTAAGGCTGCTGGGAGTAGCTATTTTGGATTCGCCCAGCTTAGTCAGTGTTAACACATTGTTACGAATTTTGTAAATTAATGTATGTCTTTAGCTTAAATTACCGTTAAAATTGTTATTTTGCTTGTAAAATAATGCATTATTATCGTTTGTTCTATGTAAATAGTCATATGAGCTAAATTTCTGCAGTACCATGCGTTTAACATAGGGTTTCCTTGGTATCTCGCCAAATTGGCGAGATATTGGCTTGTTGGCGACTAAATTTTTGGCGCCCAGTTTGGCGACTTGGTGTCAAGTTTGGCGACTTTTGCAAGCCTGGAATTTTCTGGAACATTGCGAAAATCCCCAGACTTTCGGGAAGTTATAAATACAGCTTCGATTCGGGGTGGGGTTCAGATTTTAGTTTTGAGTGTACTTCGAGCCTGTCAAAAGCGCCGCTGTTAGTTGTGAGATTTTCATCCGAGAATTTCTGAGATTGATGCCACGATAAGTGCGACTTCGTGCGTCGTCTTTTGTGTTGATGTTTTCCGTACTTCTGTGAACTAGAGATTGTGTTAAAAGCAGTGTAGTCAGTTTCTGGCGATCTGTAAGCTGTAGTATTTCGACTTCCTGTAAATAAATCTTTGTTTTTACTCTGTCTTATTGAATGTCCATTCATTCGCCGAACCCAAACTGGGAATTCGTAACAATAGAAATTTTTCCAATGATTGTCGACTTGGATTTAAAGATTCTTTTTTTAAATTGCATTTTGTAATAGATAATTTTTTTTTTTTTTTTTTACTCTGCTATCTTATTTATCACTCAGCATAATGTTAACCTATGGAGAAATTTTTTTCCATGAATGGCAACTTGGATTTAAAGGTTTTTTTTTTAAAAATTGTACTGCATAATACGGAAAGAATTTTTTTTACTCGGGGTATATCTTTCATTCTTTAAAAGAAACGCCAATAGTTTTTTTAAATTAAAATTATTCGGGCAGAAATGGGTACACCGCGTTTTAGACACATATCATTTCCTTTGGAGGGAGAAATTTCTAAAATGAATAAGATAGTAGATTCAAAAATTTCTTTCTCTATTACGGAGCACCATTTAAAAAAAATTGAATCCAAGTCGACAATCTGGAAACATTTTCTCCATAGGTTAAAACTGAGCAGAGCAAATCCAGTAGGGCTGCTGGATTCGCTCACCTCAATGTTAACGTATGGAGACAATGTGTCCAAGGATTGCCGACTTGGATTGAACGATTAAATAATTACAAGATAAAAAGAAATTTTTATATACCATGTCTTTAAATTTTCTGTTGAATCATATAAACTTGACAATTCTATGTATTAATAAATACTTTTTTAAAATTTTTTTGATGAACTATCCCAGGGGTGGCGAACCTTTATGGATCAACGTGCGATTTTTTCTAAAGAAATGTTTAATGATGCCATAGACGTGCCGTCAAATAATTTTGACTTAATGATTATTAGGAAAATAATAAAATTAAATACTAAACAACTCAAAACTGTTTATTTACTAATTTTAAGAATGTTTGTTGTTAACCAAAATCAATTTAAAAATTAACACAGTATAAATAACATAAAAAATATATGTGAAATGTTATACACGTCTCAGAATTTCAGCCTTTCATCATTTTAATACTAAAATCTGAAAAGTAAAAATGTCAAATTCTCTAATGTTTGTTAACCAAAATTAATTTAAAACTAAGCACAGTATAAATAACATAGAAAAAAAACCTTGTGAAATCTATAAATCTATAAATTTATAATAAACTCCTCAGAATTCAGCTAGAATTAGCCTTTCATCATTGGGGTAAAAAAAAGCTGCAATTACAGGTTCAGCAGAAATTTCCAATAGAACAATGATATGACTGCAGCGTTGCCTCTTAAAAAAATGAAGTGTTTGATTGAGGGCTGCAAACCATTCAACTCCTCTCCACATTTAACTCCTATAAACATCCTCTACATATTAAATTCCTTTTCTCTCCATAATAAACTCCTCAGAATTTTGGTATATTCAGCCTTTCATCATAGTACCACTAAAATCTGAAACATCCTCTCCAGAAATATAAATTTATTAATTTCAATAATTAAACACACACAAATATATAAATTACGCAAAAGTTTTTTAACCAACATTTGAATAATTCGTAAATGAAAAAGCATATGAAAATAAAGATAAGAACTTCCGGAATCGAAATTAATTACCCTTAATTTTTAATTAATAAAAAACCAACATAATATGAACAAAAACGATAGTTACTTAAAACCATATGAAAATAAAGCTATTATAAAGATGATAATAATAAAAAAAGCATAAGAAAATAATGCTCGCGCATGAAGTTAACGTTACGATATAAAGATAGTAATAATAATATAAACCGCGTGCATAAAATATTTAGCTTTTCAAGCGAAATAAATTGATTTTTAGAAAAAAACTACTTTTAATCGAGAAATTAAAATACATTGCACAAAATTTTAATTTTACCAACTTTCCAACCTACAATTTACACCCTACTTCTTTTAAATAGGATGTAAATATAAAGTTTTAACAGCCAATTGAATGCCAGTTAAAAATAATGTGTGCGCATGAAGTTAACGTTACGATATAGAGATAGTAATAAAAATCTCTATATATAAAACAGTTCCGTAACTGACTCATTCATTCATTCATTCATTCACTGACTGACTGACATACAACGCACAGACCAAACCGCTGGACCTAAAGGGCTGAAATTTTGCATGGCGATTCTTCTAATAGTGTAGGGGTGCACTAAGAAAGATTTTTGAAAAATTCTTCTTAGATTTTTTAAAATTAAATTTTTAATCTGTTTTTGTAACTTTTTTCATCTGTTTTTGTAACTTTTTTCTGTTTTGTAACTTTTTTGCATTTAAAATAATAATTTGAGGGTTGTAAAATTTATATCACGAAAAAGATCATAAAAATTCCTTTAAAATGAAATTCTTTTCGCATCTTTACCTCCATTTTCTAATTTTTGGTGAATTTTTAAAGACTAATTTTTACAATTTAATTTATTAAACGCTGATCATGTGATTTCTTTATCTGGTACTTTAAATAAATTTATCGTCACATAACAACGAAATAGACACAAAAAAAAATTAAAATAGTGGCGCCATCTACTGTACGCTTGTGAATCGAGAGTTGTTGGTTATTTATTAATTAAAAATATTGGAAAGTTCTTGTGGATCTGTAAATATACATGTGGTAACAGTTTTAAAATTTATAAATTATCAACCTACACAGGTGATAATTTATCCGGCGTTGCCCAGGATTTTAAGAATGTTTGTTAACCAAAATCAATTTAAAAACTAAACACAGTATAAATATCATAGAATAAAAAGCATGTGAAATGTTATACACATGAATAAAAAGAAAACCCAACATAAAAAACCATAAATTTACAATAATTTCTTCAGAATTCAGCTAGATTTAGCGTTTCATCATTGGAGCAAAAAAACCCTGAAAAGTAAAGCATAAAATATATACATTTATAATAAACCACTAAAAGGTGAAAAGGAAAAATGTCAAATTGTCTTTAGGAAAGTAAAGCTGAAAAGTAAAAATGTCAAATTGTCGAATGTTTGTTAACCAAAATCAATTTAAAAACTAAATACAGTATAAATAACATAGAAAAGATTTAGCCTTTATCATTGGAGCAAAAATTCCTGAAAAGTAAAACATAAAATACATAAATTTATAATAAACCTACCAAAATCCATTAAAAAAATAAACACAGTATAAATAACATAGAAAAAAAAGTATACGAAATGTTATACACATTAATAATATGAAAAATAAAATAAAATAAAAATAATAATTTTTAAAAATAATAAAATAAATAAAAATAATTTTAAAAAATAATAAATAAAAATAATAATAATAATAATTTAAAAAATAATAAAATAAAAGCTGAAAATACAGGTTTAGCAAAATCTGTACGATCCGTATTCGAACCCGCTTCGTGTAGTGTAGTAAATGAACGCTCTTACCGAATGCGCCACAATAACATGCTGGTGTATTGTGTAAATAGGAGAATATTTGTACTAAAATTACTGGAAAGTTGCTATGGGTTGGTGAATATACATGTATTTATGGAGTAAGAGGAGTTTTAAGTTAGAAATAAGTTAGCAGGATAGAAGCTTAGTCTTTAACTCTTCAATAGACACAAAGACATAAGCGAGGGGGTTGCAGTAGCGATTAAAAATGATCTTGTGACACTTAGCGTGGTTGATTCGAATTTTCCATCGCGTGTGATAGTGTCAATATGCCGTTGGATCCGATTTATTTTAGAGTATAAAATCTGACTTGAAAGATTATTATTTTCATTTATTATTCTGGCTTAATATGTAACTTGAAACTTTTTGATTTTATTTATTTTTATCTTTTCGCTCGCTGTTCGCTTCAGCTAACCCTAACGTGGACGCCATATTCAGAGGGGTGATTCCACAAAGTGTAACATCTTACATTTAGTTTCAAAATTTTTGGTTTTTTATTAATTAAAAATCAACGGTAATTAATTTCGATTTTTGAAGTTCTTCAGACCCTCGGCTGTTTTTAAAGACGCCTGTATGTAAAATTTCACGATCGTTGCTCCTAAACTGTGGATTTCTATACAATTACAGAGATACAAACATTCATTTTTATATATTAGATAAAGTGGAGACTAATTTTGTATGTAGTCAATAACGTTCAGAGCTCAGTTTTAAGGAGAAAATAAGTAAAAAAAAGGGCGCAGACACAGGGTACTTGGGACATTACAAACGCTTGCGCTGTCGGTAAACGCACGGCGCCAGATGGGTAGGCAATTATTTCTCACACACCCAAATTCAGCAGTTTATTTAAAAGAATAGCCTAAATATTTGTTTATATTTGTGCATTTTTTCGAATTTCGTCATATATTAGACTTACTGAATACCCTTGCTTCGCTACGGAGTATTTTAGGATAATTACAATGAAAAAATAGTGAAATAGCTTTTCAGAGAATTAAATTCTTAGTTAATTTTCATTAAATTCTTAAAAACTTACCCTTTCTTTTCGTTCTAGAAAATCTTACTAGGTTTTCACAAAAATGATTTAAAAATACGCTTTAGTTCTCAATTTTTCCAAAATGCAGATAACTTTAATCATATTACTGTTCTGATACGACTCTAACCCTCTCTGGGTCAGGTGAAGAATCGCCCACATATTTCGCGCTTTTTTTTGGCGCTCTTTACGAGATTCAAAAGCGCGCCAACTGTGGTATCTAAGCCGATTTGGAATAGTATTTAACAATTAAGGTAAGTGAAATAATAGTTTACAATAGTTTTTCTAATAGTTTTTTACATTAAGGTAAGTGAAAGTATTTTAATCTTTCTGTGTTTTGTAACGATTTTAAGTTTTAAAAATTATTATGTTTTTTCAACGATTTTCAGTTTTTAAATTTTTTTCAACTGCCTTTTTTGTATTTATTTTAGTTTTTCGCCATCTTAAATGTCGCGCTCTTGCGTAGTGTCTTCTGGAGAAATTGCAACTCCAGGAGACAAGACGCGAGAGCGCGCCAAGTTGACGATTTTGAAAATCGCGCCAAGCAGTGGGAGATTCTTCACTTTCCCCTCCTCTCTGACCGGATAGAGGGACTTCCCGGTTTACGGGTTGAACGGGCCCCTAATCCGGCCTAGACACAATGGTATTGAATGGTGCTTGTCGGGATTCGAACTGAGCATCCTCGGCTTCCAAAGCCGATGCGCTACCTCTTGGCTACCTCGGGCCCGGTAAATTCTATTACTGTTAAAAGACCGCACACCGTGTGTGCTCGGTCTCATTCGAGGTGACACAGAGGAGCGATGTCGATTTTCGTATGTGGTGCTCTCATTAGAAGAAAGCAAAGACTTTTGCGGTAATTCGAGGGAATGTTGAAAGACAACGTGCCTACCGCATTGGAAAAAAGATCTAGGTTAATATGAAGAACTTGATACGGTCGCCAACCTGTAGAGATATGGCGCCAATGTGACATTACAAATCGAAGAACAATATAGTGTAAATTAACACTGCTCTTTCTGGCAAACCCACAAAACAAGCCAAATATTTTGAGCAAAAAACAGCTTGGCGAGAAACCGTATCCTGTTCTTTATATTTACCGAAAATCTATAAAGAGATATGTGGATAATTTATTTGGGAAAATTGCTTGGTAAATATGAAGAACATGATAGGTCTCTCGCCGAGCCATTTTTTATGCTAAAGGTGTGGCGCATTTCTGGGTTTGCTAGAAAGAACACTATTAGTTTTCACCATATGGTTCTTCATGTTGTAATGCCACACTAGCGCCATATCGCCTCAGGTTGGCGACCGTATCATATTCTTCATATTAACCAATAGCTTTGGAAAGACCCATCCAGTTCCGCATGATCCTTGCGGTATCAAGAACCTTTAGACACAGCGTTAGCATAATTCTTGGATTTAATTGAAAATTATTGTACAACAAGCAATTTTAAAACTCCGATTTTAGAAAACAATGAGTGTTTAAAAAGAACAGATTTTGAACGCATAACATTGTTAAAAAACCCATTGAAATGATGATCGGGATACAATGTATATTCGTTTTTCTCTGCATCATTGTTGTGTAACAATACTTCTTGCAAAGTAACCAGCGCCATCTTTAGTCTGATATTGACCCTCTCAAAGTGCTGTTCGCTATGCAGACCTTTGGGCGTTTTTTGGTTGTTGGCGGTGCTATTGCCAGCGGCTATGTTTTTTA
Organism: Dolomedes plantarius; assembly: GCA_907164885.2. Classification (NCBI taxonomy): domain Eukaryota; kingdom Metazoa; phylum Arthropoda; class Arachnida; order Araneae; family Dolomedidae; genus Dolomedes; species Dolomedes plantarius. The sequence goes on from OU015490.1 coordinate 73,401,771, forward strand.
TCAATTTGCGAAGGAATGGTGGAACCCCAGAGTAAGTCTTTGAATCGATATCGACAGTTTCCTGACCAAAATTCCACTTTAGAAATTCACAGGTCTACCAACTAAGACGAATAGCTTTTCACATACCTACAAATCTATGATTTTCTCCAGTTGTTGTAACTGAATACTACCAAGTGTCAATCCGTTTTAACAGAATATTAGATTTTACCTATAGATATAAAACAGTTCCGCAACTGACTGACTCACTGATTGACTGACTGACTGACATATAACGCACATACCAAACGGCTGAAATTTTTGCATGGCGATTCTTCTTATAGTGTAGGGGTGCACTAAGAAAGATTTTTGAAAAATTCTTCTTATATTTCTTAAAATTAAATTTTTAAGGTGTTTTTGTAACATTTTCAAGTTTGCATTTAAAATAATAATGTTAGGGTTATAAAATTTATATTACGAGAAAGGTTATAGAAATTCCTTTAAAATGAAATCTTTTTCGTATCTTTACATCTTTATCTCCATTTTCCGATTTTTGGTGAATTTTTAAAGATTAATTTTTAGAATTTAATTTATTAAATGCTGATCACGTGGTTTCTTCTCTTTTTGTGATACTTTAAACTAATTTTGCGTCACATGCATAACAACGAAATAGACAAAAAATATTGTTTTTTCTTGCTAATGCGGCAGACAATTGGACATTATCGAAAAAAATATTAAAATACAGTGAAAGATATGTCCCTCAAATTGTACTATTTTAACAGTTTAACATTTCAACTACAGGAAGGGTACAAGAAAAAGTTTTCTATGGTAGTTTGACGTAATGAAATTTTCAGGAGGCTGTTTATACCTCTTTCAATACAGATAGTCTCAGGCGAAGATTCACCTTCTATCTTACGTTTCACGGTTTGATAACGTGATGAATCTACTAATGTCACGTTTGCCTAAATGATAGTGGACACTTCCCCGAAGATTTATGTGTTTCAGGGTCCAGGAAGCAGCAACCAGGATGTGGGAGGTGGGAAAAAAGAGTCCCTGTGTTTGTTTGCCAGTGGAGAAAAGTGAAATCGGACTCGGACGGGTTAGCTAAAGTACTCGGACGGGCTATCCCTTGGGTCAAGCTAAAAGGGCAGTGTTTAGCTAAAGTGTTTAAGGGAAACCATTATGTTATGTCTAACAAAGAAAGGGATGCATTTTACGACTGTATTCCATCCCATCTTATCACTCTTTCTTTAAAAAAAAAGAAAGAAAGAACTTCGTGCCTTTTGAGGGTTTAAGTGGCTTTTTTGGAAAAATGAAAGGAAAGCGAAGAGTGTAAACTGATTCTTAAAACTGGTGGATTGATTCTTTAAAGCGAAAATTTTAACATGGAAATAATACATTTGTTTTTGTTTTTGCGATATTGATTCTTATAAACGGTTGATTCTTATAACCACTGATCACTATAAGCGGTGGTTACTGTATATATACCGCGTGATCCAAAAGTCAGGACGAACTTTAAAAATGAATAATTCGAAAACGAATAAAGAAAAAAAGATGCGGTTTGCACCAAACGAATGGAAAAGAAGCCGGGTTTTGTGTGGCAACGAAAAAAAATAGTTCTGTTGGCGACCAACAGATGGCGCTATAGTTTTTTATTTCACCAAAAGATGATTTACAAATGAAAAAATGTTTACAAGTTACAAGTCAGCTTAATTACAGTTAATTACAGTAAATGTTGAATGTGCTGTCCATCATTCAGAAGTACCGCTGTGAGACGAGTGACCACACCGTTCACAGCATTGAGTAGCATTTCTTGCGTTATGGCAGACACATTTTGGCGGATAGCATCGTTCAGTGCTGCTAGTGATGCCGATTGGTAGCGGTACACTTTTGATTTCAAGAATTCTCATAGCCAAAAGTAACAGGGTGTCAGATCGGGAGATCTTGCAGGCCATGCGTGATTAAAGCATCGACTGATAATGCGATCCTCCCCAAATGTTGAGCGTAGCAGGCGTTGCACAGGCAGATCAATATGAGGTGGTGCTCCATCTTGCATAAAGGTGACTGTTTGGAGTGCTTGTTGCGCTTGCAGTTCAGGATTAATGTTATTCTGTAACAGTGCTGCATATCGCTGACCAGTGACAAAAACTGTTTTGAAACCCGTCTTTGTGACTTCCTCTAAAAAAAATGGACCAATTATGAAATCAGCAGTGAAGCCACACCAGACTGTCACTTTAGGCTGTTGCAAGGGTACCTCAACAAATGCATGTGGATTTTCTGTGGTCCACACTCTACAATTGTGGGTGTTAACAGTGCCAGAGAGTGTGAAATGCGCTTCATCTGTCCAAAGCACAGTGTGAAGCCAGTCGTGCTGCTCTTCCATCTTATTGAATACCAAATTCGCAAAATCTTGGTGAGAGTCGAAGTCAAGAGGTTTCAGTTCTTGGTTATGTTGCAACTTGTAGGAATACTGTTTCAGGGTTATTCGCAGTGCTCTCCAGACACTTACGTACGACACTCCTGTCTGCCTCGAAACTTCTCGAGCACTGCGCTCCCCATGTGCAGAAACCGCCGACATGGATTGCACCGTCTGCTCCACTGTCGTAAAGGGCGTCCACTTCTTGGATGTGACGCCGAAGAACCTGTAGCTTCAAATTTCTTCATCATTTTGTTCAATGCAGAAGACGTTATTGGTCCTTTGTTATCTCGCATACCCTTCATGTAGCGATATGCTCGCAATGCCGCAATGGCACTTTCCAAATTCTTATAATACAGTTTTTTTTCAACTATGGACAGCATTTAGATGCATATAAGCTTCGACTACCATTACCTGCTGCAGTTGCTCCTTTTTATATCGTTTGTTGCTTTGCATAATCCTATATCAGAAATCCGACAGCGCCATCTGTTGGTCGCCAACAGAACTATTTTTTTTCGTTACCACACAAAACCCGGCTTCTTTTTCATCCGTTTGGTGCAAACCGCATCTTTTTTTTTATTCGTTTTCGGATTATTCATTTTTAAAGTTCGTCCTGATTTTTGGATCACCTGGTATATATATATATATATATATATATATATATATATATATATATATATATATATATATATATATATATATATGTATATGTACATATATATATATATGTGTGTGTGTGTGTGCGTGCACGCGCGTGTTTCAGTCGTAGTTTCTTGAGTAGTGGTACAGAGCTGTAAAATCGGAATCTCCGAGAAAAATTCAGATGTGTATATAGTATTTCATATTTGAAAAGAATGAAATATTTCATCCTTTTATGATTAAATTTTAAAAATGTTTTGTGAGTTATATTTGATATTTTTATGGTTCTTTCCTATTGAAAATATGGTAGTTAGTTACAGCTATTCTCATTTATTTACAGGACTCCGGGCCACCTTCCGTTATTGAGGTAAGTAATGTGAAAAAATATACGTTTACAGTATTTTAGCCAAGTTTATTTAAAAGCCTATTATTGCACAAATTCTTCGGAGCAATTTAAAAAGAAATCAAATATTACAAATATTTGCATGACATGTTAATGACGCATTGTTTCCGTAATTTATATTTAAGTCTATTTTTTTAATTTGTATTTAAGTCGACTTCTTTTTTTAGAGGAAGCATGAACTATGATTAATTAATATTTATTTGACTGAGAATGTATATCACACTAACTTCGCGTAAATGCATGAACTGCATTCATTTTTGTATTAATATTTTTCATACCCGTTTAATTCGTCAAGCTCGCATTCGGTTCAGATCCTGTGGGGTTGGAGTTCCACTGTTAGAATGGATGTTTGTAGCCGTTCGGAATCGGCTTTAAACTGTAGGTCCCGGGTTTAAATTGTAGCCCTAATGTAGCAAAAAGTTGACCGAACCAAACCAAACAAATTTCTGCAAATGACTACAAAAAATAGACAGTAAAAATAAAATGAACAGAAAAACAAAAGCTTAGAATGATATAGAATAAATTCAAAGAACACAACACAAAATCTATCGTAGATTAATGTCAATTGGATTCGTAATATTTAATAAAGAGTACATATGAAACATCGGCTATCAAATGAATATAACCTAAATGCTTTTTTATTTCGAATGCCTTTCTAATGTATGAAAGTGTGATGTCCCCCAAAATACCAAATTATTGTATAATTAAAAAATTATGAATTGGAAAAATTCTAAGGTATGTTTCGAGACAAAACTATATTTATTCATGCATGTAATAAATATATACCGGTAGTTTAAGAGGTAATGCTTACCATGAAACATAAATAGCTCTTTTTTTCTTAAACTGATCCTGCCGCTATGTATACATACATTATTCATTATACGTCAACATTGTCGGAAAAACTATATAGGTAATACTAATCAATAATAATCTTAAAATAAAAGTTAAAATGTAATATTAAAGAGTTAAATTTACTCAGAGGGTATTATCGACTGAGTTCCAAAGTTATTGACAAGCTTACTCGTATGCAATCTGTGAGAAAATTGAAGATGAGAAGATTAAAGATAAAATTATTTGGATTACTTATATTTAATACTAATACATAATAAGCTTTATAATCTTTCATAATTGGTAACTGTGCCTCTCTAATTTTACTTCTTTTATAAAAGATTTTATTTCAATTACAAAGTACCTGAAAATTATTTTCTATTCTATTGTTTAAATGTGTTGAATGAGTAAATAATTATCACTTTTCATTAATTTGTACTTTTTATTAATTGCAGGCGTCCTCAAATGCCACCTCTGAGGACATAACAGTTAATTTTGATGATGAAAACGAAGAAACAAATGATTATGTTGTAAGAATCCATTTGAATTTATTTACATTACCAATTTAAGGAAGTATAACTTGATCAGGGATATACATACCAGAAAATTATTAGAGGATTATTATCCTAAAAACGTTATTGACAAGCATCCTGACATGCCATCTGTGAGCAACTTGAATATGAGTAAATTAAACATAAATTAAATTAAATTACTTTTATTTATATAGACTAAGGTTAATCTCATTTCAAAACTGAGTATTATGGGTCTCTGATTTAACTTTTTCTCTTATAAAAGATTTCATTTCAATTACAAAGTAACTCAATGTAATTTTCTATCCTGCTGTCTCACTGTATTAAAAGTGTATATAAGTTACCACTTTTTATTAATTTTATTTTTAATCACAGGCGTCCTCAAATGCCACCTATGAGGACATAACAGTTAATTTTGATGATGAAAACGAGGAAACAAATGATTATACTGTAAGTATCTATTCGAATTTATTTATAATATCACTTTAAAGAAGTATAACTTGATGATCCTGGTTATACATACCAGAAAATTACTAGAAGATTATTACCTTAACAACGTTATTGACAAATATGTGATCTGATATGCGATCTGTGAGCAACTTGGATATGAGTAAATTAAACATAAAATGAATTTAAATTTTTAATATTTATATAGGGGAGATCCGTGTATTATGGACCATCGTGTAATATGGACCATGGGGAAATTTATCTGTTCACCACTATATAGCAGAACCATTCCATTGCCTTTAGTGAATATTAGTGTTATCCAAAGCATTAGGTGACTGTGTCCCTGCATTTGGACGATTATGAAATTGTGTTTTTGGTTTATACGATCATTGATGTAACAGGTATGTTAAAATGAAAGTATTGCTTTCTGCTGTTAGATAATTTTAATATAATTTTCACGTTAACAGTAACAAATGTACTTATTTTCTTAACAATCGATACATGTATTTTATTTTATGCGCACCATTTTGCATAGCGATATGTGATTGGAAACAACGTCGCTCCGTCAATGCGTGTAATATGAACCATGCGCTGTTGTGTAATATGGACCACTGGTCCATATTACACGTTGTACGCACGCTGGATCGAAAACATCTGCAGAGAAGGGAAAGAGCGTCACATTTATCTCCACAATGAGCGCTGCAGGTCACTTCATCCCATCGATGGCGGTGTTTCCCCGTAAGCGATGGAAGCCGGAGCTGGAAGCAGAAGCTCCCCCAGGAACTCTTTTCAAATGCCAGGAAAATTGTTGGATGAAGATCGAGCTCTCCAGGGAATGGATGAAACATTTCATTAGTTTCGCTAAACCTGACAACAACGGGAAGGTTTTGTTAATTCTCGATGGACATGTGTCCCACACTGAAAATCTCGAGGCTATAGAATTGGCCAGAGAAGCAGGGGGGATCATACTATCACTTCCTTTGCATACTCTCCATAGAATACAGCGTTTGGACCTCGCTTTCTTTCGTCCATTAAGCGTCTACTATTCCCAAGAGATGGACAAGTGGATGAGGGAACATGCTGGACGGGCCGTTTCACAATTCCAAGTGTGTGAACTGTTCGGGAAGGTTTATGCACGGTCGGCATCTCTTGAAACCGCTGCCGATGGTTTCCGTGCAGGTGGGATTTGGCCTTTCATTCGCCATGTATTTCACGATTTCGAATGTGGTCCATCCGATGTTTCTGATAAAGCCCCACCACGAGCCACATCAGAAGACGAGACCAACGACCACTTGCCAGAAAATGTAGTTCCCCTCGACCCAACACTTGACGCTACAGTTCAGCAGAACACGTCTGTTTCCGAAGAGGCAACTTCAGAAGATGTAGTCCAGGAGAACATCCCGGTTGCCGTTAGTCATAAAACTACATTTTACAGTTTGTGGAGTGTAGTTTGTTCGCAGTCGAAGACATCAGTCCCTTCCTAATTGCGTACAAAAAGCCTAAGAAAGAGAATGGGAAACACTTCTGAGGCCACTGTTCTGACTTCATCCCGTTTCAAGAAGGCTGTTGCAGAAAAAAAAATGAAGTGACCAAAGCTGGACATCCAACAGCGTTGGAAAGAGGAAAAAATAACAAAGAAATCCCAAAAAGAGATGTTTGCACAGAAGAAGACGACAGAGCGAAAGCGCCCGGCAGCTCCAAGGGTCTCAGTAGGGACTTCCCCAGGAACCTCCTGCCAGGAGACAGCTGCGAATCAAGTTACCGAACCGTTTACTTTTTGCGCATTCTGCGGGGAGAGTACGGAGGATGACTGGATCAGATGCTGGAAATGCTGCTCATGGGTGTATGAAGATTGCCCCAACATAACCAAACCGATACACTATTATTGTGATGATTGCTATACTTAGAAGGAATTTACAAAAAGCACAGCTTTGTGCATCCGTCTTTCATTCTATATCATATTTTGTATTCTCGTTTCAGTGGTCCATATTACACATACGTTCGGTCCATATTACACGAACGTATGTGTAATATGGACCACTGACACGAAAATAAAAAAATTATTTCCAGCAATTATTAATAGTTACCAGAGTACTTTACAAAGTTTGAACCATGCAGATGTACAATTGTAATGAGCAGTCAACAAATTAAATCTTTTTAAAAAAATAATATTTAAGTTTTATGAGCGTTCTTGCTTAGGGGGTCCATATTACACGAATCTCCCCTATACTAAGTTTTATAATTTTTCAAAACTCGGTGTTATGGGTCACTGATTTAACTTCTCTTATAAAAGATTTTATTTCAATTACAAAGTAACTCAGTGAAATTTTCTATCCTTCTGTCTCAATGTATCAAAAGAGAAAAAGTGATCACTTTTTATTAATTTGATTATTAATTACAGGTGTCCTCAAATGCAACCTCTGAGGACATAACTGTTAATTTTGATAATGAAAACGAAGAAACAAATGATTATGGTGTAAGTATCTATTTGAATTTATTGACATTACTACTTTAAGGAAGTATAACTTGATGATCATCGTCATACGTATCAGAAAATTATTTGAGGATTATTATCTTAACAACGTTATTGACAAGTATGCGATCTGATATGCGATCTATGAGCAACTTGAATATGAGTAAATTAAACATGAAAAGAATTTAAATTACTTATATTTAATATTTATATATAGTAAGTTTTATCATCTTTCAAAACTGGGTATTATGGGTCTCTGATTTAAATTATTCTCTTATAAAAGATTTTATCTCAGTTAAAAAGTAACTCAGTGTAATTTTCTATCCTGCTGTCTCACAGTATTAAATGATTAAAAGTGACCACTTTTTATTAATTTTGTTATTAATTATAGGCGTCCTCAAATGCCACCTCTGAGGACATAACAGTTAATTCTGATAATGAAAACCAGGAATCAAATGAATATGCTGTAAGTATACAGAGGCTGTTCGCACATTTTTTAGACGATTTTGATAAGCGGTAATAAAAAATCGTTTGGTGCGAAAGAAATAATTGCAATTGTACTATGTTTTTAAAAGTCAAAATTATCGTCTGCGGCTTGAAAGTTTTGTTTTTATTCAAAATGGCGTTTTTAACAAAGCAGTGGTTCGAAGGCTACATTTATACTCTTTCCGAAGAGAAATATGCATACTCCGTTATCAAAAAACGATGTGAGAGTCATGGTTTTGTGATATCTAAAGCGCCGATAGGTAATATCGTCAACAAGAAAGGAAAAAAACGTCTAATTGGAGCCTCAAGTGGGACAAAAATTCCAAACAAGTATCCAAGGAAAAAACGGACATCTTCGACTATTGCAAATGTACGTTGTTTAATGTTAAAAGAAAATCCCCCTAGTCAAAGGACAGTTGCAAAATCATTAAAATGCTCGGTGTCCACTGTAAACAAAATGATAAACGTTGACTTAAATCTTAAGAAAGCGAAAAAACGCAATGTGCATCGTCTTCTTCCAAATCATATCGCTGAACGCAGGACACGCTGCAGAATTCTATATGAGAAACACTTATCGAAAGAAAAATAGAAAACAATTGTCACAATAGATGAATCATGGGTGTATTTAAATGATTGCAACAAAAAAAGAGCCATTTATTATCATAAAAGGGTAGAAAAAATTTAAGTACATGGTTCAAAGAATCTAAAGAAAGTTTTTCTAAGGGATTCATGATTGTTGCTGGTTTTTCTTATAATGTCAAGTTAAAAATAAAGAGAGTGGAAAAAAAGTCAAGATTAACTCCAAATACTATCAAGAACATATTTTATCGCCAATTTTTCTGAATGAAATACCATCGCTTTACCCACAGTGCCATCAATCTGTGAGACTCCATCAGGACAAAGCTAGCAGTCGCACATCAAAATCCACTGTAAATTTTCTAAAAGAAATGGAACAAAAAACTGGTATCAAGGCCATACCCTTCACTGATATCCCTACTAAATCTCCCGATGTATCACCTATGGATTTTTGTGCTTTCGGACTTTTAAAATCTGCATTATCCAAACGTCTTCCCAAAACCCTTACAGGACTCTGGAAAGCTGTTCAGGAGAAATGGGATAGAATACCTCTTCTGACACTTCAAAAGGCATTATTATCCTGGAAATTGCGGTGTCGAAAGATAGTTCAGAATAAGGGATGTCAAATAGAACATTTAAAACACAAGAATTTTATGTAATTTAGTTTTGTGAATACAATATACATCGTCTAAAAAATGTGTGAACAGCCTCTGTATATTTGAATTTATTTACGCTATTACCACTTTTAGGGGACAATGGACTTTCAAAATTGTGAAATTTGTTCAAAAATTTGATTTTTTATTCTATTGAATTGTGGAACTACGGACGAGTAGGAATGTATTGCAAAAATAATTTTTAATTTCTGTGATTACTTTCCTAGGTATAGGCATTTGTATTTAATTTAGATATTATGTGGTTACTAATAGCAATAACTTTAAATGTGTTTTTCTCAAAATAAAAATGTTCATGTCATATGAATATTCAAACTGCTCCAGGCGCATTTCTAATTATCGTATTGCTTTGAAATTTAAGTTTTATATACTTAACTGTATATCAAATAAATCTTATTGAAAATAATTATGCTTCGTAGCTCAGGATTTCTAAAATTTGTACTTGTAAAGATGATTTATAGGTATTTTGCGTAATAAAAAAGGTGTTTACACTATTATTATTATTTTTCTCTTTATATTTTTAATGATTGCTTAAAATAAGCAATAAGTTTCATTGTTTGTTCTATAAGGTATCCTGTTAATAAAAATTACAATATTATATGCAAAAGAAATGCGCATGGAAAATTTTTAATTAGGCCAATTTTTGACATAATTAATAATTCATAAATCATAAATTATTAATATTTCATCATTAAATTTTAATCACTTTTACATATCTATGGTACTAATCACATATTCAAATTTCAAGCAAATCCATTCAAAACAAAAAAAGTTAGGTTTGAAGGTCCACTGTCCCCTTAAGGAAATATAGCTTGATGATCATCGTCATACGTAGTTTACATCTATGTTAAAATATATATTCCTCGTTTTAAATTATTCGAACAAGCCACGAGATATCATTTGAAATAATGGCCTATATTTTCCTTTAGAGGCAGTTGTCTGCTGAAAAATATGATTATGATGTCAAATTATCTTTTTAAATTAAAAAAAAAAAACCAAAAGCTTTCAAAGGTTTATCTTTGGTGGAATATTTAATGTACTAATTTAGTCTTGATTTTATTATGAGATTAATAAATCATCTCAAGGAAAATTTCTTTAAAACACTTAATTAAAGTATTTGTGTGGTTTCAAAGACACCTTTCAAACTTTACAATAATTCTTTTCTTTATTCGTATTAAATGAGTAATTCAATTCATCTCTATTCACTGTCTACGCTTGCTGGATACAAAAGTAATACAATAGATCAGTGGTTCCCAACCTTGGATACGCGTACCAGTACCGGTACGCAGACAAGCAGCTACCGGTACGCGAATAATTTTACAATTTAAAACAAAAATCTATTAAAAAATCTGTATTACAAAAAAAAGAAAAGAAATGACTATAATGACTCATAATCCATACATTTTAATATTTTAGTTTGGAATTTCTTATCCATTGTTTGTGTTGTAATACTCTATTGGGATTTACCTAATCTCAAAAGATGCCGTCTACACCTGAATGTGTTATCTATGACCGCCTCATAAAAATTTGGCACTCGCCTGCGAATTATAACCGTGTCTATAACCATGTTTGCGAATTATAACTGTGTCTGACAAGTTTCTTGGCAATCAGTAAAATTTTTAATGTCATTTGCGACCACATATTTATGTGAAAAAAGATTTTCTACAATGACTGCGATGAAAACCAAATATAGAGCTTTGCTGGACAATGAATCGGTTCTTCACCTTAAACTGACAAACATTGAGCCCGATATTACTTCTTTAGTTAATAATAAACAGGCCCAACATTCTCACTAATTATATATTTTTTAAAGTGATTATTATATTTTATGTATATGTTTAGCAATAAAAATATAACCCAAGTTACTTGTCTTTATTACAAATGCTCTCTATTGCTTTTTATTCCCCGTTTCAAAATTTTTGGTCTACCGGTACGTCATCAAATTGTTTACAACGTACAGGTACGGTACTATAAAAAGGTTGGGAACCCCTGCAATAGATCAGTGTTTCCCAACTTTTTCGAGTGGTGAGCCCCCTTCATCGTGCGACTCTTCATATTTTCATTAAAAGGGCTTTTAAGACATAAAGAAAAATCACTAAAATGAATTTTCCATCTTTAAAATTTAAACTAAATATTTAATCTAACTAAAATGAATTTTGTTGGAAATGGAGAACACCACGAACCATCCACACCTCAGTGAAAGGTGTGCCAAAGCGAGAACAGAACAAAACCTCAAGGAAAATAATGTATTTCCTTGTGGAATTAGAATTATATAACAATAAAAATATAAAAAAATACCTAAATAAAGTTGCCTTAAGGGGACTAATGACCCTTAAGTCGAGGAAGTAAGGCATATTTTCACACTTTTTTGACTCTTTGTAACTATTTCAATTTACTCCCAATTTTTCCAAATTTTATGTATAAGATAAATTGATATATTTATTTTAATAAACAAATTTTCAACTCTCAAAATAATTTTAAATAATTTTTTTTAATGATTTAGATATACCTTGTTTTTTAAGTATTTTCATTGTATACTGGATTGCGCACAGAACTATGACATTACTTTTACACTCAAATGTATAATTCCTGTTTTATATTTAAAATAAATAATTCAAAATACAATTGAACATAAAACATTCAACATTAAAATATTTAAAAATTTTTTTTAAAAAACTGGTCAAATTATACTTAAAATTTCCTTAAATTTTTGCATTAATTTACCCCTGAAAAAATAACAAAATGTGTAGTGATTGCAATAATTCTAGTTCAGACGCAATAAAATAACATGATTATGCAGTGATAAAAATTTCATGGAATTATGTGTCATAGTTTTTGAGATATCAGTTTCGGAATGATGCAAAATTACTTTTTGAGAAAAATGAGTTTAAAATTTTTCTTACCATAAACTTGATCAGTAATTAAATATTTAGAATATCAATATCTCCGGAACTAAGCGGAATATTTTCATGCGGTTGGCTTTATTTTGTTCAGAAATCATCAGGCTTTAACATATATTTAAAAAAAAAATAGAATGTTTTAAAGGTTTAAGAGTAGTGAGTCCCCTTAATCCGTCGGGGAAACTACAACTGTAATGTCAATAGTGACAGCACAGACAAACTGATGTTTAGAATTTTCGTATTGTATGTAAGTCACCACGATTTTCGTTGTCCACAAGATAAAGGCGGTCGATTTCTAGCGAACTGAGCTTACATTTTGAATGAGACAGTTTTCTTTTACAAAAGAAAACTGCCCTACAGTTTCATAGTGAAGCCCACTTGTTCTTGTTGTTACTTATGGCAATTTTTGGAACTTATTCCATTACACTTGTAGCCGGGACTTCTGACCATTTATTTAAGGGGGCGCCGTATGGGTGGCCATCATTATCCCCTTCAAGCCGGTCCCGTAATTCAGATCCGACTCAAGTGCCGAGACCGGAACACTTGACCCCGTACCTCCAGAAGTAAATTTGAGAACTTGGAGGACCTTGCAGCCACGACGGATTTTACTTGCTCCAGCCGCCATTAGTGTTCACGGCGGTGGATTTGCAGCGACGGGCATCGAACCAGAGATATTCGCCCACTTGGTGTGGTGGTTAGCTTTCTACACTGCCAAGCAGTGGGCTTGGGTTCAAATCCCGAATGAGGCTTGGTTGTTTCCGTGTTGTCCCCCTCATAGGGAGTAATGCTGGCTCACTTATAGGGTGCTCCCATAATGCGGCATCCAGCAAATATCGGTGACAAAGGGTGAATTTCTCACGAAAAATTGCCTCCGCATTAGAGAAAAACCCCTGTTTCATAGTAAACAAATAATGACAAATATTTTCTGTGAAATTCGCTTAAAAAGTCATTCCAATTGCTAACTACAAATTGACTCAGTTCCTCTCAGGACATGGAAATTTTAAGATATATTTGAGTAGATTCAACTTGTGTTCGGCGACCCCCTGTGACTGCAGCGTTGGTGGCGAGGAAAATGCTGAACATGTTCTGTTTTTGTGTTCGAAATACCGCAGGGAGAGAAATATTTTAAAATTGGCGCTTAAGGACTTAAATATTAAGTGGCCTCCCAATTTCTTTCAGCTCGTTTCTGGCAAGTGTGCTTTCGGCTTATTTTGTAAATTTATTGTATATATTTGTAATTCTTCTTAGTTTCTTTTTCTTTTATTTTGTTTTGTCTGTTTCTTCTGTTTTCTTAGTGTTTTATACTTACCTCTGTAAGTCCCGTCTGATACTTTGTGGTACATGGGAATTTTATGTGTATTTTTTTAATAAATAATAATAAAAAAAAAATTGTGCGGTCGGAGGATCCCCGTCAGGAACGAAGTTCCTTACGCTATTTTTCAACTCTAAACGTGATTTAATATGTAGATTTCTATTGATTACATATATATATATATACATACATATATTTCTATTGATTATATATATATATATACATATATATACTGCGCTATTTCAAGAATGAGTGGGAATCGAAACGGCCAGCGCTCGTGCGGGGATTTGAACCACGTACCTCCCGCTCCGTAGTGCGATAGTCCGAAGTCCGATGCTTTAACCATTCAGCCACAGAGTTCTTGAAAAAAAGCTCTTATTATTGGGGCATAATGTTTTTTCGTTACGTGACGATTCCTGCGAGTTTACTGTAAGCCGCGTAAAAGAACTTCGTTCTAAAAATGAATAAAACTGTGGGGACGACCCAGAAAATACCTCAAAACCCCTTGGGGATCGCAACCTTCAGGTTGGGAACCCCTGCAATGGATGTTTGGGTCTTAGAATCAGGGAACAGTGCAAAAAAAATTATTCAGTGTTACATATTTTAGTTATCCCATGCATCCTATACTATCAGTGCTTGGAAACTATCTGATGTAGTTTTATATCAGCTAATTACTCAGAAATTACGATTATTTACCCGGACCTAAAATGTCTGATTACAAATAAACGCAGAAATCCCAGTATTCTCGAAATTACTTAATATTTAATAAAAGAACAATTTATGAAATCTCATTAATATTTGAAGTTAAGTAATATTTTTTATGATGGCAGGTTCGAAAATACTATAGCCTCATAATTTCTCTCTTCAGTAAAACTTTGCTTAAACACTTGAATTTAGAAGATCGGGGCCGAATAAATGTAATAGTTGAAATCAATTAAATTACTTGTAAAATGAAGTTTTGGTCATAAAGTTAACAAAGTTTCGGTACATAAGAATTATATTTTTCTTCCTTAAATTCATATATTGCTAATGTGTTTGCGATATCTTGATATTTTGGCGGATATCAATGATTAAAACTTGAAGTCTGAAGACGTTTTTATCCTTTACAACACAGTAAGGAAAGATGCAGGATAAAACAATGTCTATGTTGCGAGTTTGGTTTATCCCTGCTTCTCTCAAGTGTTTTACAAAAATACAAGTGTTGTTTATCTGTTGATTGACGGATTGGACAAAAGCTTTAGAAAAAGTTTAAGCAACTTTGTTTAGCTCTATATTACAAAAATATTTACAACGTAAAGGGAAAACGAAAATATTCATTATTATTTACATAAATCGTCTTTATTGAAATTTTCTTGAACGCCATTTTGGTAATGAATTACAATGAGGCAAAACATTTCTCGCCAACTCGTATAGAATAATCCCAAAACCTTTCGGCTTACATTCTAGCAATATACGCTTATGTCTCAACGTGCATGTTATAGTGATCAGTTTACCACCAGATTCGCCAAGGGGTAATAATTGCAGCCAAGCTGAAGTCAAGTTCTCCACAAGTAGTTTTATTGATGGATAATACACTTAAAACTAAATTTTTCTAATTTAAATGGTTTATTCATAATTGCTCCTTGAATTAAACGTTCAACAGCTGCTTTTCAGCGTAACATCTTATCCGTTCAATGTTTACTAATTATGAATAATCTGTTTTAGGACATTTACAGTAACACCGAAAGTGAATGTATTGAAAATCTTATGCCGGAAATGCTTCTGACCGACTCAGAAATTGAGTAAGGAACTTTTTCAGGTCTTATCTCATTGAATTCTCATGAAGGAATATTCGAAACTGTCAAAGAAATGCCGAATGAAAAAATCTATAAGCAAATTTTAAATTTACAATAATCGGCTAACAGCATTGCAATTTCTGTATTATTTGGTATTTTTCTGACCAGATATTTAAAAAAAAATAGTTTTCATTAAAAACAGAGTGCTTTGCTCAGGGGATGAAGAACAGTTCTTGTGATTAGATCTGGGCGATGTTACATTTTTGACATCGCGATGCATAGTTAGTCCAACATCTCGATGTGACGATGTATCGCGATGTTAACCATGAACGTAGCCAGCAGGTGGCAACGTGCCTCCCTAAAAAAATAACATAGATTCATACATAAAAATGAGACCAGGTTGTTGTCCTGCAATAGACTAAACTAATTAAACATTCAAATATCTTTTATTTTGAGCCAAGAATATCTGCATTTCTGCATTTTTTAGAAGCAATGCAGATCTTTGTCTTGTAATAACACTCCGTGCTGAATACTTAAAAACAAGTACGATCAAAGAATCTAACAGTAAACACACTGATAATCGAAACAAATCCCAAGTTCGCACGCATGTGCAGAAAGCAGGACTCGTGTGCTGGTCCGGACCTTTGCGATTTATCGGTTCGTCTTTCTTATCACTACAACACACTCTATCACAACATCGAAGAGAAAGTCACGTGGTGGAAAATCGCCTTATGCACAAAAAGAATTCGGAGTCGTCAGTCTATTATAGTCCGTCTAAGTATTGACGGTGTGAAACCGAAAAATCGTCCCAGTTAAGCGATATGATATAGTAAAACCGCGTATGTGTACAAACATCGGGCACCGGGAAATCGTCGACCAAGCGATGCGACATCGTAACATCGCGCATGCGCACACAGAAACATCGGACACCGGGAAATCGTCAACCAAGCGATGCGACATCGTAACATCGCGCATGCGCATACAGAAACATCGGACACCGGGAAATCGTCGACCAAGCGATGCGACATCGTAACATCGCGCATGCGCACACAGAAACATCGGAACCGTTTGTGTGACATCGGAAACTCGCGTTTGCGTACACCGCTAGATTCGTGACACCGGGAAATCGCGATGTTACGATATATCGCCGATTTGAAAATTATGAAACCGGTGTGAGGATGTCGGCTTCACACCGGTTTTTCACGATGTATCGATGCATCGCCCAGGCCTACTTGTGATGACAAAAAATAAAGCGTGAGTCACAGATGCTTGCATTTAGTAAAAGGACTTTGTTTTATCTTCAAAAGACAATTAAAAAAAGGACTTAGTTGTTTAAGACATTTTAGCTGTGGTTTATAGTTGTTTCCAGAAAGAGTACTATACTCTGGAACTCCGCCATTTTTCATTTAATGGTCGGTATTGAAGGAGCTAGGTATATGGCCTTACAGTTGTATCTGAAAATATTAAATTATGTCTGATTTCAAGAAAACCTTTAAGTAAAATACAGGTATTAATTGAATCTAAATTAAAGGAAAGAATGTTGTTATGTTTTTAATTACTCTAAGGTAATGACAATTATTTTAAAACTAATATAAAGGAAAAAAACCACAGATTATTACCTATCGAGTCCGATTTCTTAACATCTTTATCTCTATCAAGTCCTAAAATTAGTTGATAAGCTGAAAGTAATTAATTCTTTTTTAGTGATTTTAACAACTTTGTATAGCTCTGTATTGCAAAAATATTTATAACTTTTATCATATGATGACAATTTTTATCATATGCGGAATTCTTCTTTAGTGACTTGATCATATGATTAAGATTTCTCGTCTCATGCAGTGAAAACCAATTTTTATATGAAATGCGAACTGATTTTTGACTTTAACACCATAATGCAGGTGGAAGCTTAGAAATGAAGAAATGTTCTGTCAGGGTGACATAGCCGGCGCGTTTGATTTTTATGATGAAGAATCCATATTGTCCAAAATGAAAAATACCGTTGCTGACTTCCAGCTGGGAGCAGAAAGTAAATACCTAGAATGTGATTCGTCGAATGTTGAAGAAAGAGATATTGAATCTCCCGAAATTGACCGAGTTTTGCCAGTTAATAACAACGACAGAGGCACTGCAATTATGTAAGTATAAAGCCAGCTGATACTTGAACAAGTTTCGATGGGTTTAGAAATTACTTTCTTCTTCTAAAAGACAGATACCTTAAAAAACAATAAGAGGCATGTGTAAATTTCTTGATATATACAAATGGTTGTTTTTCTTAGAAATAAGAGAATAATTTTTCTAACAGAAGCTCTAAAAACAAATATTATCAGATATTTTATACACAAAGTTTATTTTCTATATATATTATTCCAATATGAATTATTTAATTGAAGAAAATTATTAAACTACATTTTAATCTTACAATAAGAAAAAATTATTATATGTGATCAACACACTGCACTTTATAATTATGTTGCGGGCTTGTGGCGGCCCTGTGGTACAGCGTGCTGGTTTTCGGTGCTGAGGGTGCTCAGATCGAATCCCGGCGTTGCGCCATGAAAAATGCCTCCGTTCGTGTCGTCCCTTCATAGGGGGTAATGCTGTCCACCTGTATGATGCCCCCATAATAAAATGGACAGTAAAACTGCGACATAGTATGGGCAAATATTTTAAGTGCCTCCGCATTGGTTTAAAAAAATAAATAATTATGTTGCTAAAATAATTTTCAACAAATGAAACTACCGTGATGCTTGCTTCCTTAATGTAATTTATTACATTAAGGAAGCAAGCTGAATACCTGAATGACGTAATTCTTCTGGAATTCAAGTATATCATACAAAATAGTCATAAAGACCGTCAGAAAGGAAATAGAAAACGGGTCTCCACGTCTATGCAAGCACACTCGCTAAAATGGATAAATCTCTCAACATGTTATCATAATTCCTTTTTTCTTAAAAGATATTCTAAAAACATTTAAATTTGGCTTCATTTCGACACTTAAGAATTACAAATGGCATATAACCGGTAAACATATATAAGAAATATAATTTTTTATTTAGTGTCACTCAAAGAATATTAATCTCAAAGAAATTTATTTTTAATAAACCACAATTAATATTAATCATAATTTACAGATGTAGCCAGCAAGTCATAATGGCCAGTTACATGTAGTTAATAAAATATAATCTGTAGGTCTTAATATCTATATATATAAAACAGTTCCGTAACTGACTCATTCATTCACTGACTGACTGACTGACATACAACGCACAGACCAAAACGCTGGACCTAAAGGGCTGAAATTTTGCATGGCGATTCTTCTAATAGTGTAGGGGTGCACTAAGAAAGATTTTTCAAAAATTCTTCTTAGATTTTTTTAAATTAAATTTTTAACCTGTTTTTTAAACTTTTTTTACGTTTACATTTAAAATAATACATTGAGGGTTATAAAATTTATATCACGAGAAAGATCATAAAAATGCCTTCAAAATGAAATTTTTTTCGAATTTTTACCTCCATTTCCTGATTTTTGATGAATTTTTAAAGATTAATTTTTAGAATTTAATTTATTAAATGCTGATCACGTGATTTCTTTTTCTGGTACTTTCAATAAATCTATCGTCACGTGCGTAACAACTAAATAGACAAAAAAATTATTTTTTTCTCTTTCTAATGCAGCAGACGATTGGATATTATCCAAAAAAAATGCATATCCCTTACGATTTTTTTATAAATATATATATAGATAGATATATATTTTACATCAATTGTATACATTGATCATCGCATTTATTATAAATATATATATTTATTTTTTGGCATAAATTGCATACGTTGACCGTTGTATTTAATTTGAATGTACTCCGTAGCGAAGCGCGGGTTTTCAGCTAGTATGTTATAAACAAACAACTTTATTAATTATTTACCAAGTTTATAATACGCACGCACACACACATATATACGTATATATATATATATATATATATATATATATATATATATATATATATATATATATATATATATATATATATATATATATATAAATATACATACATACAGATATATAATTTACAGACATATAAGTAATTTTCCTTTTTAATCAAAACAATTCATAAAGTTCTAACAGAAACCTCGACAAAATATATCCATTTATCAAAAATATCAAGCTAGGATATCATTGTACAAGATGAATACAACGTGTTATAGCAATTTTAAATTGTTTTGTTTCATGAATATTCCTTTTTAAAGATGCATATTGCTGTTAATTTAATATTGCATTTATATTTGCAGGACTGATGTATTTCCCGAACATGACAATGATCCCTCAGAAGTGACTAAACCTTTAGTAAGTATCTTCCTTAATCCAATGCTTACACCCTTAATAAGTTTTAGTTTTTATGTCAGTTGTATGACCATATGTTTGTCTAGTTCCGTTAAGTGAATTCGCAGTCCTAGCTAGGGATATTTATTAAAAAAATTGTAAATCAGTTTCATTGCGAAACAAGAAAATTAAAACTGTCTGCTTGCATTAAAAAACTACAAAACGTTTCATCATATTAGATTTATATAATTCTACACAGTACTTCGGCTTTTTGATAAATCGTAATGAAGTTTAAATCTTAGTATCGAGAATGATTGTTACAAATTTTCACAATACTGTTCATTACAATGAATTTTCTGTAGTTTAATGAATGCACGTCTTATATCGAATGCATCACGCGAAAAACGCCGTTTTTAAATACAACCATTTATCTATCTCTCTCTCTCTCTCTCTCTCTCTCTCTCTCTATATATATATATATATATATATATATATATATATATATATATATATACATACACACAAGATAAAGATAAAAATTATTACTTAGATAATCATGCCGTAAAACTCCTCAAATATCCAAAGGATCTTCGTAAGAAATTCTCGACACTTTATTTTTTGTTATCAATACATAGGAAAATGTATTTCTACAGTCCAGTACTCGTACAGTGTTTTCATATCTTAACAAAGAGTATTTAGAAATTTCTTTTGTTCCCACGGGCCACGGATTCGATTAATACTAAAACATACAAACTGTCTCTTTCAGCGCCGTAAAAGAAAAATATTTAGAAATGCGAGAAAATTCTTCAAATCATTTTCCTGTTTTGGAAAGGTAAGCCTCATCTTTTTTTTATATATGAAGTGTAACACATTTATATAATATAAATATTCTTTAAGCAGTAAAAAAGTCGTTAAATGTATAATTTTTCGGTTGGAATTGTCGAGTCATTGTTGAAAAAATAAACGAGGCGAGAGACAGCTTAAATACACGTAATTTAGCAGGCATATAGAGTAATAAAAATTTTTCTATGAAAGTGTCTTCTTACCCGTTACGATACGTAAATTTTTCGAGAATGAGTGATATTACTGTCACGTTTTCAAGTTAATTGTACGAAAATTAATAATAAATTATTTTAGTCGTAACTTGTATCAGTACATGTTATTTCGTAAGATATTATGCACAAAAAATGTCTTAAGTATAAGAGAAAATCATTTTTAATCTCTTGTGTTATATCTATATGTGGTTGTAATCATATTACTAGTATACATTTTTTTAAACAACTAGTTAAAAATTTAGAGTATAATTGCCTGATATATTATCACACTTTTCTTATTGGTTCGTGTTTAAAAAATTCAAAATAAGTGTTAGACAGTATAAAAGCATAACACATGTCGCTCACTCCTTTCAACAAGGTCATATCTCAAAAATCGGTGATTTTTATTTATGCTTGTTTTCAGAATGTCCCGAAAGAGTAGTACATCCCTGCAAGATCGTCACATCTCAAAGCTCAATATTTAGCCGCTGGAGAGCAGAATTAAAATTTATTTTCAATACATTCTAATGTACTTTTAAAAATCTCTCTCCTGAAAAATCTTGTTTTTTGAGATATGACATTGTTGAAAGGAGTGAGCGATGTGTCCTCAGGGTATATCCCTGAGTGTTTTAAAAATTTTGAAGATCACCTTTTAACAAAGCCGTTACGTCTCGCGCATTGCGCGGTATTTTATTTAAAAGTTCCTTGGGAATACCTGACTAAAAAAGTAACATTGGATTTCTTTCCATTTGTTATTAGTACGAGGGGTGATCAAAAAGTAAGGTTACAAAGCCTGCAAGGAAACGTGTACATTTTATTTCATAAAACCAATATAGCCAACTGATAGTACATACACTAGGTTATTTTTCGACATAGTCTCCATATCGGTTTGTCACTTGTCACTTCGTGGGATGAGTTTGAATATTCCCTCTTAGTAAAAATCCTGTCCTTGCGTGTTCAGCCACGTTGTGGCGAAGTGTTTTACCTCCTCGTCTGAAGCGAATCGTTAGCCCCCTAGGCCCTCCTTAAAGGGAGGAAAGAGATGGAAGTCGCTTGGAGCGAGGTCCTGGGACCCTGTAGGAAGGGTGGTCGATAATGTCCCAGCGAAATTTCTTCAACAGCGTGGTGGTCCTCTGGGCTATATGAGGTCGCACGTTGTCGTGAAGGAAGATGAAAGTCGTGGAGGAAGATGCTGCCGGTGAATTTCAGCCACGCTTACATGTTTCGCCCACAGAAATCGAATAACTGAGCGGATTTCTTCGCGAGACCAGATTTCCAAACGAGTCGCCATTTCTGTTAACCTTCAACTAGTGCTGTAGGTCGCGGGTAGGTGAAACTCTCCACAGTTAGCGAACTCGTGTGTTAGAATTACCGCACACACCTAATTTCTGTATAACAGACGAAACTCCAGGAATATCGACCTTGTAACCTTAGTTTTTGATCACCCCTCGTATATAATAGCAGGAGTGGACAATAACTAAAGATTTTTGTTACAGCCTCCGACTGCTGATGACTAAAGGAATGAAATTTTCCACAGCCACCTGTCTTTTTTTCCATAACCAGTTGAAAAGAAACATGTGCCTCTGCCGAGAATGAAACAAGTTTACAATAGCTGTATGGACACCAAAAACAATAGTAAAATAAAAAAACAATAGTTCCAACAAACTCTTTGGATTCAGTGTTTAATTGTGTTCTAATTTTACAGAAACACGCCCGTTTTACGATCTGATATAATGCAGTAGATGATAATATTTTGATGTCAAAATACAGAGTGTCTCAAAAATCCTTGACACATTTTAAAAATTTATACAAAATAATTACAAGATAAAAAGAACTTTTTATATACCATGTTTTTAAATTTTCTGTTGAATCATATAAACTTGACAATTCTATGTATTTATAAATACATTTTTAAAATTTTTTTGATGAATTATCCCATCAAATTGAAAGAAAATTAAGTTAATTGGAAGGTAACTTTCATTTAACTTTTCGTTCCCGTTCCGGTAGATAGATGGTTGCACCAGTCTACAAAACAAAATTAACTGAAAATAACTGAAAATTAATTTAATTTTGCTTAAAGATGGCTAAAAGTATTTAAAAAATGCACTGTCATCGTGTTCTGAGCTATTCTGAAAGTTTCAAAAGTCTAGCTAGTCGGGAAGTTAGTTAAAAATCGATTGCAAGATTTGTACTGGACAAACACACAAACACACAAGAAAGCAAGTTAATAAAAACATGGCAAAAAGTACTCGTGGTAGGATCTAGATATTTACATACGTGATACCTTATATATTAGAGGTTTTTTTAGTATAGTCAATAAATTCTAACACGTGCTCCTGTTGTGGCTCGGATAATATCCAGTAGTAATCCATTTCAGCCCATGTGCATTCCAAAATGGATTCCCTAACACATGATATTGCAGCCATTATGCTTTTTTGAGTTCTTTAAGACTGTCCACTTTTGTTGAATAAACTTTGTCTTTGACAAATCCTCAAAGAAAAAACTCAGTAGGTGTAATGTCTGGAGATCGAGGCGGCCATTGGATGGGATAGTCTCGTCCAATACACTTGTTTGGAAATTCCTCATTTAAAAAGTCTCGTACAATCATACCCCAATGAGACGGTGCACCGTATTGTTGCCAAAGGATTTTGGGATGTAAAAAAGAAATTTCTGGAACAGCAAAATAGCCGTTTACAGCTTTAGCCATTTTACAACTTACGCTTTCACGGAACAACTAGCGCCCTCTGTTGAACTTTTTTGAAAGAAGAAAAAACAGAGAAAACTCTAATATATGCGGTAACACGCCTCACTTCTGCTAGAAGAGTGTTACATCTCCAAATAGCCATATTTTCAGGAAGAGACATTTCATTTCTTGTTTAGCTCTTCCTGAAAATATGGCTATTTTGAGATGTAACACTCTTCTAGAAGAAGTGCGACATCTGTAAATTTCCAGTTCCATCCTTGTACACTTTTTTTTTATAAATTTTAAAAATGTGTCAAGGTTTTTTAGACACCCTGTATTTAAAAATGATTTTTTGGAAGGCATAGTCTTTAAAAATGATTGAAATCATTCGGTGATAATGATTTATTTTTAAATAGTCTTTAGAAATGATTTTAATGAACAAGTCGGATCCTGCCGTTGATCTGTGGCCACCAGTCCAAGAAGCTCTGGATCTAATAAGTTTGTAATCAAGACAAAACTAAATATATTGGCTAATTATATAAAAATATTATCAAAGAAGGCGATATATGACTAAATAATAACAAAGAAAAAGGGGTGTCCGTAATCACCGTTTGAACACGAGCTCAGTGTTTTCCTATAAGAGAAGTTACAGTGAGGTAATAAACATATGAAAGAAAATGTCGGTTGGAGATTTCAAATTCGTATGAACATGTCGTTGAGAAAAGTCGTTATTCTTTTCCACCTGCTTTAAACCTCGCCAAGGTATTGTTACATTACTCGTTTTACTGAAATATTTGGCGATCTTGAAAAGGGGAAGAACACTAATCTGCGGGCCAGAGGTAGCCTAGTGGTAGCGTGTCGGCTTTCGGTACTGAGGGTGCTCGGATCGAATCCCGATAAGCGCCATTAAATACCTTCTTGTCTAGGAAGGACATGGGCACGTTGAATCCGAAGATCGGAAAGCTCTTCTTTAAGGTCAGTGGCTTGGAAAAGTGCGATCCTCCCTAGATGTCACCCCTGGGGGATGCTCGGTTAAAATTTAGGTGGCATCTGGCTAAGTCTTTCTCTGACTCTTGTGGTGCCATTATAAACCGGTGCCGCACCGGTCATCTCGCAAACTTACATGGACCTGGTTAGAAATACATTGCGGGCAGGGGACATAAACAACAACAGCACTGCTATTCTGCGAAAGTGGTAACTCGATCGCATTAGTGCTTAAAATAAATTTTTCATTTCAAGAAAGAGATGCTCGAAAGTTTTTTTTTGATACTGAACAAATTGGAACATGAACAAATTTTAATAATGTGGGTAAAAAAAAAAAATGTTTTTCATACTCAATCATTTTCAGAATGCCTCTTTCTATCTTTTTCAGCCTTCTCTGTTGTATGGGAAATACATATGTATAAAAATGCGAAAATGTTAGTATATCCTACAGCATAATTTTAGCGTCTTTGAAAATCAGCCATCAGTTTAGGCTAGAAATGGGTTATGGAAATAAGTGTTTCCCTGTCAAAAACGGGAATGACACAATCGTATGTAGTTAATTAAATATAGGTACTTCATATCCGGAATTTAGGTTAAATACGAGTCTAGTATACCTTTACGCAGTTTAGCCATACAGAAGCTAATAAAAGCTAAAGAGAGCAAATCGTTTCGAAGTATAATAAATAGACTGAAACATGTTTGATATTATTTGTTAACTCTGAAATTCGTGAAAACAAACCCCACCATTCTAAATAAATTACATTTACTTCGTAATGCTTCTGAAGCATCCATCATAGCACGAGTATTGTACTTCTCAGTACAGGTATTTTAAATTCTCAATCGCGCATAATAATACCTTAGAACGGGTTAAAGAAATTTCCCCTTTCGCTACCGTGGAAGATCACAGAATGAGTTATTAGAAGGTAAGTTTAGATGATACTATCACTTATGGTGAAATACAAGAGCACAAAATAATACGTGTGTACAGGATAAAATAGAGGAGAAAAAAGAAACTTACAGTAGCAGAAAGGGCGGATTTCGATACGCTTAAGCTGATATGGCCCAACCTATTACCGTAAGCTTCGATTGTGAAAAGCTTTGAAATGTTCGAATCACACACAACTAGTTAAAGGAAAAATTAACATCTTAACTATTAATCCTCGTCAACAATCTACAGGAATAACTAAAAGAAACACTGGAGTTCCCATAAATCAGAAATAATTCTGCCGGCGTATAAAATTCCGAACGTAGACAAGACAGGCTGGTGGAAGGCCTCGTTTTCGACAACTCACTGCTTTATCACCAGTTGAGAGGTTCATCGGTTCAGCCAAGGCATTGGAAGGAATGCATACAAACAACGCGTTCAGCTTGTGTGCCGATACTTGAAAGTGTCAAATGAAATTAGGTGGTAAATTTTCCTTTGGCATAAAATATTGGCTCTCAGGATGGAATCAAAGAAGAAAAGCAATAAAATTATTATCAATTGGTATTTTTTATCAAACCTCGAAGACGCAAATGAGATAGGTAGTAAGAATTTTCCTATAACACTAAACATTGACTTATTAATTGGCTTTTAAAAATAACTCCAAAATGGGAAAACAAGGAAAAAATTGTAATTGATTTACACTATTACACACACACACACACACCAAAAAAAAAAAAAAACCCGACGCACCAAGAAGTTATCCGAATGTGAGAAAAATCGGTAGATGTGATGTATGTGTACAGAAAAACAAATGATTACAATTTGAGAAAAATTGGATAATTTATTCAAGAGAAAAAGCCTTACAAAAACAAAAAGTCAATAACGCGTTGGCTCACCTCTGGCCCTTGTGCAAGCAGTTATTCGGCTTGGCACTGATTGATAGAGGTGATTGATAGAGGGATATCGTGCAAAATTCTGTCACAATGTCGTGTTAGATCGTCAAAATCTCGAGCTGGTTGGAGGGGCCTGCCCATAATGCTGCAAACATGCTCAATGGGGTAGAGATCCGGCAACCTTGCTGGCCAAGGTAACGTTGGGCAAGCACGAAGACAAGAAGTAGAAACTCTCGTCGTGTGCGGACGGGCATTATCTTGCTGAAGTGTAAGCCCAGGATGGCGTAATATAAAGGGCAACACAACGGGGCGTAGAATATCATCAACGTACCGCTGTGCTGTAAGGGTGCCGCGATGACAACCAAAGGGGTCCTGCTATGAAATAAAATGGCACCTCAGACCATCCCTCCTGGTTGTCAGCCTTTAAGGCGGAAGACAGTCAGGTTGGTATCCCACCACTGTCCGGGAAGTATTAGCTGGAGACCGTTTATACGGTCTCCAGACACGTATTAGCTGGTCATCTGGGCTCAGTTCGAAGCGGGACTCATTACTGAAGACAATTTTACTCCAGCCAGTGACATTCCAGGTCGAATGTGCCCTATGCCACTGCAAACGGGCTTGTCGGTGAACAGAGGTCAAGGGTAGTGGCTCAAGGGGCGCCGTGAGCACAGCCCCCTTTCTCTGAGCCGCCTATGAATTGTCCTTGTGGTCACTGAAGCACCAGTTGCACGTACGATCGATGATAATGATAAATATGGGGCTGTGAGTTCCGCTCTGACGATTGCTCGGTCCTCACGTTCTGGCGTTTTTCTAGGCTGACCGCTTCCTTCTTGACGCTGTGTTCGACCATGGTTCACCCATTCCTGCCAACATCGTCTAATAGTGGCATCGCTCCTATCCAAATGTCGAGTGATTCGCCGATTAGGCCAACCGGTTTCTTTGAGCCCAACTACACGTCCTCTCTCAAATTCTGACATTTGCTCATATTGTTAGCGCACCTGTATGCGAGGTATAGTTACTGTCTACCCGAGTACTTGGAAAGATATTTGCAAAGAATTTATGACCTGGAATCGAAAATTTTCCTCTTTAATATCCAGCCAGTAGCGCAGTTAAGGTGCGCTGCAGCGTCACATGATTATTTATTGGCCACCAAACTTTAAAATTTTGCATTTTCCGTCGAAACCGGTATGCATACCAATTTGTGTCCAATTTGCATTACTCCTTCTTGGTGCGTCGTTTTTTTTGGTCAAACAGTGTAAATTTTAATTCTAAAACACAAACTCAATCGTTGTTTCATAATGTAGAAACTAAGTAGAGATTTCCTGCATTTTTCCTGATAAATATTCAGTATAAGACATAGGAAAAATGTAGGAATGTATACGGTGTTGTTGTTGTTCATGTCCCCTGGAAAGAGTGTATTCCAGACCAGTCCATACAGGCTTGCAGGCTGAGGGGTGCAGATCTGATTTATAATGGCATCACAAAGGTCGGAGTCTGACAGCCAGGGGCCACCTCAATTTCAACCGATCACCCCATGGGCTGACATCTGGAGGGATCGTACCTTCTCCACCCATTGACCTCATACACGGACTTTCCGGTCTACTGATTTCGGGTACACGTATCCGGCCTAGACACGAATGTATTTAATGGTGCTTGTCGTGATTCGATCCGAGCATCCTCAGTACCGAGAGCCGACACTCTTAACACTGGGCTACCTCTGGCCCAGGAATGTATATGAATGTCATTTTAAATTGTGTTACGCATAATCCCGTTCAAATGAAAGTAATTCTCTCTGATAGTAGATTCTAGTCCTCGGCACACAGTGACGTCTGTAGCCGATGTCGCATTAAACATAAATGTTTGCATACAGTCTCTGCCGTTTCGACATTACAGTTTTTGAACTTACGGTGGCGCCATAAACAAAATAACTATCCAAATTCTTCAAAATTGGTCTGGCCATCGCGCCAGAAATATATAAAGACTCAAAGTTTATTTATATCTTACACTAAAACATATACGTCTATCTCTCTATTCTAAAAAAAAGTAACTCCCGCTGCAGCAGCAGCAGCAGCAGTAGCCGCTGTGAAAAGCTTGTCACGCTATCTCCTCCGAAACCTCTGGGGGTATGGGGTCGAGACCAATACCAATAGATGCAGAAAAATGGGGGGAACAAAGTAAGACATGTCTCATCTTCGTCAGACTTTAAATTTTTTTTATTATTTTATGCTGTGTGGGAAAATATTGACTTTTTCATCTTCAGATTACGATAACTCGCCAAAAAATGATCGTAGAATTTTGATCTTTTTACAATCTAAGACTACAGATATTTCTCTTTAAACTAGACCTCATTTGTTTAAAAATATTTTAAAACAGACTAATATTTTCATCAAAAAATGAAACGCAGTTTTTCAAGAAATATCGTCACATATGTGGATGTAATATTGACGCTCCTCGAGTTTTTATCTTGCAAAGAAAATATTTACATCATCTGGAAGATGAAAGCTTTCTTATTCATATGAACCTCATTTCAAGTCTCTATCTTAAATTTTCGATTTTTAATTGAATTTTAAAGCTGATAATTCAACAGTGATGATTCAACAGTGATTCCCCTTCGCAAAGGTGACAACAGTAAATGGATGGAACTGTTGCATTGCCCGAGAATCACCCCTATGTATCTCGCTATTAGCCATAACAGAGGAGCGAGCGTAGCGAGCCTAGGGGCGTAGCCCCTAGTATATTTTAATTTCAAAGACTTTTTGATATGCTTCAACTGTGGAAAATAGCATAATACAATTCTTCTTTGAAAATTTAGCGAGAAGTGTTCTTACATATCTCAAAATCCCATAACTGTAAAATGTACGTGAATATTATACAGCTGAATATCACTTACACCGTAACACATTGTAAAAGGAACAAATTCATCTTTTAATGAGTTGTTCGCTACGTATGTTTTAACAACATTGTTGTTTTCTACAACACTGTTTTTCTTAACCCTTTCAGGGGCGCCGTTTGCACAGAGCAAACGCCTAAATCTAGTCTTTTTTCAATTTAATTCAATGTGTTCCAGTTAAATGAGCAGAAAAATGGTTAGTACTGCCATCTGATATCTGTTTAAAGAAGTAAAAACATTTTGCAACCTTTAATCGGAAAAATTTTCAATATTCTTTAGGTTAAAAAAAAGTCGAGAAAAAATGTGTACCGTGCAAACGGGGGAGGCTGTTGCCCCTGAAAAGGTTAAAGAACATTAAAATATTATCCTGAAGTAAGATGTACATGTTACGTACTCATTCTTATTAAAGTTAATGATTGAAAATTCCATTACAAGAAAGAAAAAAAACGTTTGCGGTAACTTGAGGGAATGTCGAAGAAAATGGGCCTATCTCATTGAACAAATCCCATAAAGAGATAGATACATGAAAAATTTCTTTATTGTGTACGACAATTTTTGATCAGAGTTGTAGAGGCAGTATCTTAGGTGTTTGCTGTGGCAGCAAATAATATGTGCAAGACAAGAATTCAACTTGTTACAAAAAATTTGCATTTATTCAGCGTGAATGTTAAACTCAACTGAAAAGCAATTGCATGTACATCCAGCCTTTTGCTGGGAACTTCAACAACTTCACGTACTAAACACGGGAAGAGTTCCGTATCCTGTGCCACTTGGCACGATTTGGCGCGGTTTCTGAGTTTTTCGCCAAACGCGGAAAACTGAGAATAATGCAACTCTACCTAAGCGACGCCATTTTTTCGGCGTCACTTAGGCTTAAGGTATCCGACTACCTTCTGTCTTATTTTTCGAAGGGGTATAACAGCAAAACAGGAAAATTATGAAAAAATGGACCATGACTATGCAACTTTTAACAAAATTTATGAATTTTGGTTAAAATTTAGCAAATTTTTACAAAACGGCTCTAGCTCTAAAAAAAAAATTTATGCATATAACATTAATTTCTTTTTGTTATATGTACATAAGTACCCCCAGAGTGTAATGAACTAAAAGCTAATCGATATCGCGAAATCTACAAAAATTACAGATCATTATATGTAATTACATGTAAAATTTTAGTAATTTCTCATGAAATTTTCGAAAAATGCACCTATAAATCAACAAATAAAATACCCAAAACCAAATCTGTAATTCATTACTTTCTAAATAGTAAGAAAAACATACGGAAAAAATTTAATAGACATATCATAATATTTGTTTGCATTTTTGATGAAAAATGAGTTCGTCAGAAAACATAATTAAAGTTTTCATTTTGAGTAGTCTGAATTGTATCTGCCTTTTTTTTTTTTTTCTTTTTTCAAAGATATCCCCCCCCCCCCCCAAATGCAATACATAAAACTTCTTATAGTGAAAATATCCACAAGAGCCATTTATCTATTTTTAACTAATCACATTACTGTGATAAACTTTTAAAATCACTTTTAAAAATGGAAAAATTAAAAGGTAAGGGATGAAACCCCCCTAAAAATAAATAAATAAATAAATAAATAAACAGAAATGGGCAGAAGCAAAGAGACTTACTTGCAATCCCTCCATACGTGGTCGCAATGTCCATTCGAAAATAAAACTATAGAATTCAAAACGTTGGAAATTACCACGTCATTAAAATTAAATATATTGGCCTTTAGATATACCACGTGAAAAACATCGCAACAGGAACGAATGACAATACGCCATATTGAAATATTCATTTCCCCAAAAAATCGCCAAAATTTCCGGCACAGGATATGGGACTTCTTCCCTAAACACTTTCAAATTCTTGGTCGTTTCTTCAACGAACAAGAACAAGCAAGAGAACCTCAAATTCCAGGAGTTCCGTTCATATATATACTTACGCAGTATAGAAAAGTTACAGAAAACGTGCATATTATATGCAGTGAAAAGAGGAGAATACATTCCCGACCAAATCAGAAAATGAAAAAAAAAAAAAAACGGTTCGGATCGATGCCAATTCCAAAAGCAAAGCATTACAATTTTTGGGAGACTATTAAAGTTGTAACAAGATTTCCAACAAATAACTTTATAATGACCCATTCGGTACTGTATGATCCTTTCAGTATCAAGAACCTTTAGGTACAGTAATAGCCTTATTCTTGGATTTAAAGGGAGCAACAAGGGTCAAGATATGTGCGAAACATTTTGAGCGAGAAGTTGAACACCAACACTGAAAATTAAAACCACGTGTGTAAAGAGAAACTTTAAAACTCTGATCTTAGATAACAATGATTGTTTCAAAAGAACAGATTTTAAACCCATCATATTGTTTAAAAATCACCATTGAGATACAAAGCAGATTCGCTTTTCGACTGTATCATTGTTGTGTAACAATACTTCTAAAATATTTCCAGGCGCCATCTTTAGTCTGATATTGACCCTCTCAAAGTGCTGTTCGCTATGCAGAGCTTTGGGCGTTTTATGGTTGTTGGCGGTGCAATTGCCAGCGGTTATGTTTTTTACCAACTTGCGAAGGAATGGTGGAACCCCAGAGTAAGTTTTTGAATGGAAATTGACAATTTTTTGGAACAAAATTACACTTCACAGATCTACCCCCTAACCCAAGAGGTTTTCATTCCTACAAACAAAGGGTTTTCTTAGCTGTTGTAATTGAATCCTACTTCGTGTCAATGCGTTTTAATGGTATATTAAGTTTTATCCGTCAATAGACGGTTGATGGCCGAATGGCTTGAGCGCTGGTGTTCGGTACCAGAGTCTGTGGATTCGAGTCCCACTGTTGGCATGGAAGTTTGTAGCCGGTCGGAATCGGCTTTAAGCCGCTAAGGTCCCGGGCTAATTAGCCCTCGTATAGCAAAAACAAAATGACCGTAGCGCTTCATACCAAACCAAACCATATCCGTCAATGACATGATAGGACGTTGTTAGGGAAAGGTCGTTCAGATGTGACTGTTATCAACCATGAGCACCTTTAAATGGCAAACGGTCTTCAAATCCATTTTAATTTAATAAGTTTCAGATTCAATTTAATTACATTAAATACATTTCGAAGAAGGCAAAGGCAAATTTGTTTTAAGATGTAAATGAATTGCTTGTATTTAGGTCGTTTACTGCATATTTCAGAAATCTGGTCAAACTTATTTTCTGCAGACTATAAAGCAATTACGTACATATAGATTTACGTACATATAGATTACGTACATATAGATCTTTTTGTAGTTTCGTCCCACTATCATGCAAGATTTTAGTCTCGTTCTGGTTAAGTGTTTTATCAGAAGTCTTGAATTACAAGGCGATAAATAGCCTTTTTATTTAATGTTGACATTAACAGTTTTGTTTTGGACATCCAAAGAGTCAGTTGAAGTCCAATAAAAAATCATCTGATAAGTGCTATTCTAATATATTACATAATAAGAAAAGTCCTAACCTATCAACGAATAAGTGAATTAACATTCCTCTAACATGCATGCGTATGTTTCACCTTCAAGATGAAAGAAATGTTGAATAATTTATCCGCTATCAAGGACTTTATTGAAATACTTACTTTAAATAATTATATCCCTTCACATGTGGGTTTGTTCGGTAACGATCAGGCCGAGCTACTAGCAAATGAGGGCTGTTTAGAGGATTCGCCCCTGTTTCACGTCCTAACAGTATCGGAGGCTCAATCCGTTTTAAAAACCAGGCTATACAGTGTTTGGAGAGAGCTTCCTGCATTTCACTATCCTGGCCAAGCTCTTTAGAGTTTCGATACAAATACACTCTGCCCTGGCTCGTCTGCAGAGTAGACATACAAAAAGTATGCACTTCGAGAACTCAACAAAGTTCTTTCCCGCTCGCTCCTGTTCTGTTGTTTCTGCGAATCCTTCCCACATTGTGGTCTGTTTAGGTATCCACGTCAGCATGCTTGCAGAAGATCGGGATTCCGCTGCCTCCCTTTTGCTCCCACAAAAGAGCCTCATGGACCTTGTCTAACACTTTGTAGTCCAAGAGGATTAGCGACAGCAATGAATAATTATATATATATATATATATATATATATATATATATATATATATATATATATATATATATATATATATATATATAACATTAAAAATCCCCTAAGCCTTTTCAAATCCTAGCTTATTCTAAATTCATTTGGGCGAAAGCTTTAAATGACGGCTCTATTGCTTAAAAACCAAAAATACATAGCGTGGGTACATAAATTAACTACTTCCGCGCAAGTATCACACCACTCCTAAAAATTAGCCAATTAACCTCTCCTTTCAAGATCACATGGCAGACCATACTGTAAAATCTATTTAAGGCTCGGCATCATGTAGATGTGGGCACTATCCGATTTTCTGCTGCCCCGAGAGTTTGTGTCAGTTTCCGCCTAATAAATATTTAGTTCAATGTAACTAGTGTCATCTTTGCTCGAGCCTCGACTACTTTCTTCTCTACGGTTGTGGTATGCCGGCTCCGGTCATCTTAAACCCATCATCATCGTATCAGAGGGAGTCGGCATATTACATATATATATATAACATATAAAACCCCAAAACCCTGTCAAAACTCTGAAATCTTTTAAATTCCCTTGGGCGTAGAGTTAATTTCGTTTTCGATTCCAAGAACAAAGGAGTTGACTTTCAGGCATCTTTTAGATAACCCCTGTAAACTCCTATACAATCCCTATGATTATATAAGCTCCCGAGCCGAGATATCAAGGCTGCATACAATCGCTGCAAGAATGCGAGGTCATGTGACTGCCCCTCCATGAGATTATAAATAGACGTGCTTCATTGCACGAGAGTCTTTTTTGGGAATTATCATTGCTCCAACAAGATGTAACAGCGGAGGCAATGAAATTTGTGTCGAGAGTCGAGGTGTGTTTCTGTGTGTCCGGAACTTGAGGGGCCAGTTTTATACAAAGACCGTCGAGATGCTATTACGCCACGACTTCCAGCGCGGGAACTGAATTTGGTTGACTAGGATGTCGAACTTGGAACTGTTGTGACGCACGACCGGGCGGCAATATTAACCGTTTCGCCTTCACCCTCGCCCCCGCGCCCGTGTCGTTATATATATATATATATATATATATATATATATATATATATATATATATATATATATATATATATATATGTTACGGCCAAAGTCCTGACAATTCGTGAAATGGCTGGCCTCTTCCAGCGTAAGCCAAGTCACTTGAAAAAAAGCGATAATTAAGGACTCCTTCGGGCTTTGGCCGGTCAATTCGAGATGCGCCCGACAATCAGTGGCCAGTTTGTGAATTGCGCAAGAAAAATTGTCCTTTTCCCCTTGATTTTCAAGTGATGTTTTTTTAACTTTCACTAAACTAAAGGGATTTTCACAATGGTAATAATATGAGTTAGAACCGGCTAGATCAACTCCTGTAACTGCCCGATGCAGCTCCGCAAATGTTCTTGCTTTGGCCCCTTTTTCTTGGACAATCGTGAACTGGCCCTTGATTGGCCGAGCAAAGCCCGAAGTAATCGTAAATTCTCGATTATTTTGGTCTTTGTCCAAGAGGCTTAATTCATTTTATTAAAGAAAATGGTTTGTAAAAAAACAATCGTTTTCAATTCCTCAATTAAAGCCCTATTTATACTTCAATTTCTTTATAAAACTTAAGAATAAAAATTTTGATCCTCCAAAACTTTTCAGGGTGAAAGGCGTATTTAATAATTTAAAATAGACTTTGGTGGTACAGAGTTGTAAAATCGGAATCTCCGAGAAAAATTCAGCTATGTGTGCAGAATTTCATATTTTAAAAGCTTGGAATATTTCATCCTTTCATGCTTCAATTTTTAAAATGTTTTGTTCAGTTATATTTGACATATTGTGTCCCTCTTGATTTATAAATCGCGACTGTTTTAAAGTCTGAAATTTTGCTTTATCGCGTACTGTTATGGAGGAACGTAACCCTACGTTAAAAAAATAACCGGTCCGAAGTACAAGAGGTTCTCACTCTAAACAATTGTTCATATATCAAACCTGCATGTTACGTTAAAATCGTGATTTTGTGACTGATATGTTTATAAAGGGGGATTTATTTAAGAATGACATGCATCTGGAATTAAAATGCTGTTGAGATCTGATGAGAAAATAAAATAAAAATATCAAAATACTTAATTTTAGCCAACGAAACTTAACAGATGTGGTTATCCGCTAGACTGAAATGTGAAGGTTTTCTACTCTAGGCACCTTAAGGAGCTCTATGGGCAAATACATGAATTACGCTTGCCACTTATAAAATTACTAAACAGATACAACTGGCGATGGCCTAGAACCAAGGTGCCACCTGCTCCAAGGTACAGCAGATTCCCCTAGATAAAATGGTGTAAATAGCTGTGAATATTTGTAAACAGTTGTAAATATCCTCATTTCTGCTAAATTTATGTTTATCTTCTGTTTGATATCGTTCATGTAATGCCATACCATTGAGTGTTGTTTTTCAGTAAGTAACTCTTTTCCAATATTTTCGAGGTGTTTTGGCAAACATGGCGAGAAGTTTGGGGATTTTGGAAACAAATTTGGTGACATTTAGGGTATCTGGAGTATCAGTTAGATTTGAGGTTGATTGCTCTGTGTGGGGAAATTGTAGGTCTGTTATCTGTGCCTGTATGTGTATTGTGTCTCTGTTATCTGGAGTAGTAATACCCAAAAATCATCGAACGAAACGCAACAATACATAAATATTTTCATTTTACACATACATTAAAAATACATATTACGCAGCAAGAGAATTTCATAAAAATTCCCTCAAAGACGACACCCTGCAAGAAACAAACATTTTGGCTGCCATAGACTTGGCAGATCAAATGGCTTCCTGTGCAGCAACTCTCAAAAAAGGTGTCAAATGGTATAAAGAACTCGGCTTTGAACTTTTGCTTTGATTGGCATTGTTGTAGCGTAGTGAAGTGGGTAACTGAGGCGTTCTAAAACGGGTGATGTAAAAGTTCATGAAAATCCAAGTGGTCTTAAAATAGCAGGCCAGAAGTAACGAAAAATTTAATACATATTGAAAACAAAACGTAACAAGTAAGTGGTAGGTTTAAACAGTTTTACAGCAGAACCACACTGGTACAAAAGATTATAACACCGGCAAATCTGAGACTAAGTTTAGTCTTACGGGGAGCTGAAAATCATGCGACCGCTTAGCCCAGATGTTAATGGGGCTCTCCCTGAAAACACAAAGTCTCTCGACTATATCTGGCTGTGTTCCCTTTGTCGGGAGCTTCTTGGATTTCTCAGAAATGTGCCCCTTCCAAGAGAGGGGCCGTGGTATTAGTCATGACGACAGTCCTGGATCCTGGTGGCCCGTTATGGGAACTTATGGCTTCTATAACGTTAGAACCCCCTGAGATACGACCACGAACAAACAGCTTTACTGGTGGCGGTGGAAGGCGCTTCTGTTTTCAAAACAGATCTTCCCACATTTTCTCGGGAAATCGATACGCAGGGCTTAGCTCCCAAGTCTTAAGAATTCGATGGGGAAACACACTGATTTGACTTTAATCCTGCTGGTGTTCGAAATTCTGTGTGAACCCGCACTGGATATTTCGGGGGTCCAGCAGCTGTGTTCGTGAACATCTTCGGGGTATGGGAAAACACCACGATCTTACGTGACGTTACAGCATTGTTGGAGGCATTGGTAGAATACAAATGGAAGGAAAAATATTCTCTGTAATTCTATTATATAATAATGAGCTTTTCGGGAAAATTTATTGACAGAACTGCCAACTATCCAAAATGATCTACAGGCGATTTGAGAAAATTGTTATCAATGTGCATCGCCTTTTACAAAGAAATAGTGCAACTGGCAACAAATTGCGCAAAAATTGTGTTCAATACTATGCCGAACATTCAACAGTAACATGGACGGGAAGTGGCATTGAAATAGCTAAAATGGTTTACACTTCCTGCAATCAATATTCTGTCTTTCGCTGCCCACATGGAGTAGTTGTTAGCGTTCTGAGCTGCCACGCAGTGGTCTTGTGTTCAAAATCCCGAATAAGGACTGGTTATTTCAGCGTCGTCTCCCTCATAGGGAGCAATGCTGGCTCACTTATAGGGTGCTCCCATAATAAAGTAGCTCGGTCAAAAGTGGGGTAGCAACTAGCTAAGACGGACTCCGACTCTTGTGGTGCTATTTAAAACCAGTGCCGCACACTTCATTCGTAGCTGATAAGGACCTGGTATAGAAATTCCAGCTAGGGGGCAAAAGAAATAGCATAAATGAATAAAGTGGCAAGCAGTGTGTTAACGATACTTAGAACAACTCTAATCTCTCTATATAAAACAGTTCCATAACTGACTGACTGACTGACATACAACGCACAGACCAAACCGCTGCAACTAAAGGGCTGAAATTTTGTATGGCGATTCTTCTTATAGTGTAGGGGTGCACTAAGAAAGATTTTTCAAAAATTCTTAGATTTTTAAAATTAAATTTTTAAGTTGTTTTAGTAACTGTTTTTAAGTTTGCATTTAAAATAATAATTTGAGGGTTATAAAATTTATATCAAAAGAAAGATCATAAAAATTCCTTTAAAATGAAATCTTTTTCGAATCTTTACCTCCATTTTCTGATATTTGGTGAATTTTTAAAGATTAATTTTTAGAATTTAATTTATTAAATGCTGATCGCGTGATTTCTTTTTATGGTACTTTAAATGAATTTATCATCACGTCATAACAACGAAATAGACAAAAAATATTTTTCTTTTCTTTCTAATGCGGCAGACGATTGGACATTATCTAAAAAAATATTAAAATACAGTAAAAGAAATGTTCCTCAAACTGTACTATATTAACTGTGCTATGTCCCATTAGATTTAATTTGACACTATTTTCTTCTACATTATTTTGTCTATAAAATATCCCTTACGATTTTTTTATAAATGTGTTATTTTACATCAATTGTATACATTGATCGTCGTATTTATTATATATATATATATATATATATATATATATATATATATATATATCTTATATATATATTTCTTCTGTCCGTGTGTATGTAACTGAACTCCTCCTAAACGACTGGACTGATTTTTATGAAATTTTGTGTGTGCAATTTAGTTGATTCGAGAATGGTTTAGATTCACAATTTGATCCGATAGAATATGTTTTTATATTTTTAATTAATTAATAAAAAAACAACAATTTATAAGGGGGTGCGTCCGGTAAATGGAAGCTGTTACAGTTTGTGAAATCACCCCTCTAGATAATGGCGCCCACGTTAGGTTTAGTTAGCAAACAGCGAGCGAAAAAATAAAAATAAATAAAATCAAAAAGTTTCAAGTCATATATTAAACCAGAATAATAAATGAAAATAATAATCTTTAAAGTCAGATTTTATACTCTAAAATGGATCAGATCCAACGGCATATTGATACTCTCGACACGCGATGGAAAATTCGAATCAACCACGTTAAGTGACACGAGATCTTTTTTAATCGCTACTGCAATCCTCCTCGCCTATATCTCTGTGTCTATTGAAGAGCTAAAGACTAAGCTTCTATCCTGCTAACTTATTTCTGACTAAAAACTCCTCTGACATGTATAATCACCAGCCCACAACAACTTTTCAATAGCGAATATGTTTCACTTTACCCAATAGAGCAACGTGAAATCGTGGCGCATTCGGAAGGTCGCCAATTTGGAAAGTACCATGCTCTCGACCCGGGTTCGAATCCAGAGTTGTGTAAATTTTGCCAGACCTGTTATTTCAGCTTTTTTTTAAGGCTTTTTTATTTCAGCTTTTATTTTATTATTTTTTTAATTATTATTTTCTTTTCTTTTATTATTTCTTTATTTTAATTTTTTAAAATTATTATTTTTTAAAATTATTATTTTTATTTATTTTTATTTTTTTTCAGCTTTTTTATGATGAAATGACCCGACAACGCCTGTCGGGTCCGCTAGTATATATATATATATATATATATATATATATATATATATATATATATATATATATATATATATATATATATATATACACGAGTATATATTTATTTTTAATTTAATTTGTTGTATTTAATTTGAATGTACTCTGTAGCGAAATGAGGGTTTTCAGCTAGTGAAGGCATGTATTTTCACCGCACTCCGTTATTTCGGACAATAGGCTTTCAAGTTCACGAAAAATTCTAAGGGGGTAGGGAGTAAATGTTAACAAGTGCAAGGAAAGAAAAAGAAATATTTTAGCCTAGAACTAGGACGATGTTGAAGCCACAGCATTTTAAGCCTGAGATCCTGTATTTTTGTAACAACCAAAGACCCCATATATTGCTCAAGATCAGGGCTTGAAGATGTGTATCCGAAGAACGAATCCTTTTTTGCTCCGATCCTAATAAAAATATTAAGGTCAAAAGATTTCCATCCGAACCGGAATAATAATAATAATAATAATAATAAAAAATGATATATCCGATAAAGTCCCTTTGCGGGTTGAATCCTAAGGATCGAAATTTTTTTTGATCCTTCTGAATTTATCCGGCTCGGAGCGAAAAATTTTCTCTCCTTAAAATTTTACTCCGATTAAAAAAAAACAATTTCTTTTTTACAGAAATCTGTTTCATGATTCTAAAGTGTGATTTTAGGCTCTCCCCACAGTATGCTATCTAAGGTGTTTCTTTTAACGTGCACTACCCCGTTTCCCAGAAGTACGAAAAAGGAAGTACGAAAGAAGACGGGATGATAATGGAATTCAATGCTATGGAAACGCTGTTGTATTCAAAATTAAAAAAATACCTTGTCGTGAAGAAATATATAATATTTCTTGCAAAAGAAATTAATACCTTGTATGCAGGAAATTATAATTATGTACCTATACGTTATAAAAGAAGCCAATATTTTGGAAACGAATAAAGCTTTATGCAGCGAATTTAACACACGTTATTTCCATTTCAACTCAAAAATTGTTTTGAAAAAAAAAAACACTGTTATGAAAAGAATCCTTCGAACTCTAAACAAATTACGCAAACCGGTTGAATCTATAGATTTGATTTTAGCCTCGTTCGACTAAGAATGAAAAAATACACAAAAAGAGACACCCAGCTCGAGACATTTGTAAAAAATCTCAATCTTGAGAACATTTCGAAAACTTTGTATTGAAATTGCACCATTTACCCATGAACTTATTTTGCTGGCTAGTGAAATCGTCCTTCTACTTTTGTGCCAAAGTTGAACTCTCTACCTCAATTTATTCAAAAGTTATCACGAAAGACGATAGGTATATAGATCTATACCTAAGTCCAGTAAACATACGAAAAAATAGTAAAGTTTATTAAGTAACCCTGAGATTTGGGTTTCTTGAAACAAATTTCTGTATACAAGTATCATGAAAATCCCAAAACTTTAAATTTTAGCCTCATCGGAATAGCTAAATAATCTTTCAAAATTCGCTAAAGAGGAAAAGTAGCAAAATCGTTTGTGAGAGATATTTTCTGTTCCGGCTCGGAACAATTCTTACTCGGAGAAAATGAATTGCTCCGGGTCGAATAAATATCCAGAACGATAAAAATCGTTTGAAGCAAAAACAAATCCATCGCGAAATAGTGGTTTCATATGGATAAATAAATAGAAAATTCCCCTTGAACCAATTCTATCGGAACTTTTTATTTTGCTTCGTATCCATTTCAAGCCCTGCTCGATATATTTTCATCTCGAACTTCGAAGTGAGATAGTGAAACTCGTAAAGAAACTGACATCAGTTTCCAACTTGCAACGGAACCTTCGAGTATTTATAAATTCAAATGTCAGATTAGGCAAGAAATGTGATATTGAAACAAATGTGTCACTGTCAAAAGCAGAAATGACACGATCGAGTATAGTTAATTACAATAGAGGTATCTGATATTTGTAGTTCAGGTTAAATACGTGTAAAGAATAAGGGCATGTTCACATAGCGTACGTCAGCATCAGCGTTATTTTTATTGGTATATATTTAACCAATTACAATCCTCCAAACGATTAGCCACGAAATTGTTAAGGTCTGTGATTGTTTTAACCATTTCAGGGGTGCCGTTCGCATAGTGCGAACGCCTAATTCTAGTCTTCTTTTCCCTTGCATTCAATGTATTCCAGTTAAATGAGCAGAAAAAATTTCTAGTGCTGCCATCTGTTATCAGTTTAACGAAGCAAAAAATATTTTGTAACCTTTAATTGGAAATTTTTTAAAGATTTTTTAATGTTAAAAAAATCGGGGAATTAATCTGCATCGTGCAAACGGTAGAGGTTCTTGCCGCTGAAAGGTTTAAAATGTGCCTGACGCTGACGGATTTTATGTGAACAGGCCCGAACTCTACACAACCTGGCCCTGCTGAGGCGAATACAGCACGATAATGCATACGGCACGATTGACTCAACAGAAGCTTAATGCTTTTGGATGGGAAATTCCTCCTCGTCCACCATACGGTCCAGATATGTCACCATCGGATTATTACCTTTTTAGCTCACTGCCGTCTTTTCTTGAATGCAAAAATTTCCATAGTAAACAGGATGTAGAAACTGCTATAAATGGGTATTTTGAGTCACAGCCAAAAGAACTCTTCAAAGCAGGAATTGAAAAGTTGCCTAAGAGATGGGCAAATGGCATAGAAAATGATGGCGACTCCAGTTACGCCTTTTTTCTTCATAAGTTGTCTATTTCAATTCTACATCACTTTCCGATGAACCCGATATTTATGCCGAAAGTCCATCCGAGTGGTTTGTAGAAGGATGGCAATAGTCCCTCAGATCCTCCCCTGCGGTTTCTCGTTCTAAACTGAGGTGGCACCAGAGGGCGAAGTTGGTTTGTCTATGGGGTGCTTCCATTACCAGAGACCAACAACTTTTGTTGTACGCTGAGAGAATGTCGACAGACATTCACTCGCCTGCTGCGTTTGAAAAAAAATCTTCGGGTCAGGTGAAGAATCGCCCACTTATTTGGCGCGTTCTTTTGGCGCTTTTTACGAGTTCATAAGCGTGCAAATTTTAATATTCAAGGCGATTTCGAACAGTTTGTTACATTAAAGTAAGTGAAAAGACAATTTACAATAGTTTTTCCCCACAGTCTTTTACATTAAGATAAGTGAAAGTATTTCAATTTTTCAATATATTGTAACGATTTTAAGTTTTAAAAATTACTATGATTTTGCAACAATTTTCAGTTTTCAAAAATATTTTTTCACCTGCTTTTTTGTATTTATGTTAGTTTTTCGCCATTTTAAAATTCGACGTTTAATGCCGCGCTCTTGCGTAGTGTCTTCTGGAGAGGTTGCAACTCCAGGAGACAAGACGCGAGAGCACGCCAAATTGGCGATTTTGAAGTAATTTCTGTCTCATTAGAAGTATATTTCTGCATTAGAAGTATTTTTTCATTATTCTTCGTCGTTAGGTATCTTTGAATGCCAAGAAACCTTCATGTCCAAAATCAGTTTAATTCTTGGATTTCATGGGTCTAGAGTCATCGTGATAAGTGTTAAATTACATGAGAAAAAGTTGAACATTGAAACAACAGATAGAACGATAGATTTTAATAGGCTCATCTAAGATAACAATAATTGTTGTAAATAACGCAATTTGTGTTCTGCACATTGTTGAAAAAACAGGAAAATATTCATTGACATACAATGTATATCCACATTTCACTGCATCATTGTTGTGAAACAATACTTCATAGAAAGTTATCGACGCCATCTTTAGTCTGATATTGACCCTCTCAAAGAGCTGTACGCTATGCAGAGCTTTGGGCGTTTTTTTGTTGTTGGCGGTGCAATTGCCGGCGGCTATGTTTTTTACAAACTTGCGAAGGAATGGTGGAATCTCAGAGTAAGTCTTTGATTCGAATTCGGCAATATTCTGCCCCAAATTCCACTTTAGAAACTCACAGATCTACCCACATAACTAACAGCTATCCATAGTCTAGTATCAATGGGTTTCTTTCAGCTGTTGTAATTGAATCTTAAGTCGTGTTAATGAGTCTTAAACGAAGTTTTTGGTTTTATCCGATGATAAAATTATGAGAGGTTATCAGTCAAAGGTCGTACAGATGCCGTTAAAAAGCAATACCTTGTTTAAATGGCGAACGCACTTGAAATCCATTTTAATGAATTATGTTTCAGTTTCAAATTTTGTAATAGTAAATTAATTTTAACAAAGCAATATAAGTTTTCGGATACAAATAAATTTATTAAGAGTCATAAATCAAGGCAACTGATTGTGTATTTAGAAATCTATCTTCATTCTTGCTGACGTCCTACTGACATTTCTGCTGAATCTATTTCATTCAAGTTATTGCGCGCGATGCTGATTGCAAAAATTAGACAATCTGAATTTCTCTTTCTCCTTTCATATTGCTACTAGACATGTTCATTCTCACCTTTTGGTTATTTTTTTTAAAAATAGTGTAATAATTCAATTAAAATGCAATAAAAGGTTATCTTGTTATGCGTTTCCAATAACACAGTTTTTCTTTAAATATTCGAAAAATTAAGAATAATTATAAAATATATATTTTCAAATAAATACAATTCTAATATATAACCAAATAATTTCAAACTTTTTCTATCCTAAAATCATCGCTATAGTAACGTATCACCGATTATGCAATTACCAGATTAAATTTAATTAAATTATATTAATGTTAATGGAGGGAATGAAATAAAAGTTTTGAGATATGAATAATTTTAGCCGGAGATATTTTATTGAGATCACTCAATGTATGTTAAGAAATTTGATCAGTCGGCTTTTCTGCTGACTGTAAAGTTATTTATTACACGCAATACATTTTATAAAAATTAGAGAAAATTAATGCACAGACTACCTGACTTTCTCTCTGTCGACTTCTAGTGCTACAAGATAAGGTAGCAATACGAGCTACCTTATGCTGTAGCACTACGAGTAATCTCCCTTGGTTCCCTTTTTTAATCATGTAAAGTAATATTTGAGTTAGAATGCGAAAAAAAGCTTTCTTGTTACGTGTTTACATTTTACTTTGGTCATTTGAAAAATTAACAGTAATCCCAATTTGTCTCCAAATAAGAGCATTTCGTATAATATATCACAGAAAAAGAGACAGTCCTGTTATATCACGAAATAAGCAGAATAATAATGTATCACCAATTGATTACAATACTAAAATATTAATGAAAATGAAATGAATGCTTAGATATATATATATATATATATAGATTATATACAGAGAATGGAACACAAAATCTTTTCTAGATCAATGTCAATAGGATGAGAAATAT
The DNA here is from genome assembly GCA_907164885.2 of Dolomedes plantarius. NCBI lineage: Eukaryota > Metazoa > Arthropoda > Arachnida > Araneae > Dolomedidae > Dolomedes > Dolomedes plantarius. Next base: position 73,446,257 of record OU015490.1, read on the forward strand.
TCATTAAGGAAAAAAAGACGATTTATAAAATTTGGATACGAAATGAAGATAACCCGAAAGCTTATAACTTCTTAAATTCTCGTGCAAATAACCTTCTATCATTTGAAAGTGCTATGCCCCCAGAAATATCGAAATATTGAATTGTTAAAAAATATGTATTGAAATCCTTCAAAGGTATGTTTAGGGTCAAAACTACATATATTTATGCATGCAATAATTATCCTCCGGTAGCTTATGAACTAAAATAAATATCCGTGTGATATGAAAGGTAAATTTGTCTATCTCTAAATGATTATAAGCAGAAATAAGACGAATAATAATATATCAACAATTGATTATAATACTAAAATATTAAAGAATAAATGAACTTACATGCCATAGTAAGTTTCAACTTGAAAATGGAGGAAATGTTGAAATATTTATCAATTCTTTAGGACTGTATTTGTATTTTACTCGAATACTTAAGTAGAATAATAATAATAATAATAATAATAATAATAACAATAACAATAAAAGTAATATTATATACATACATACATACATACATACATACATATATATATATATATATATATATATATATATATATATACTATATATATATTCATATATTCATAGGAAGAGAGAGAGAGATACTATAGGTAGATAGATAGAAAGATAGATAGATATTGCAGTCGTGAATTCATTCATTCTCCCACTATGCTCAATAGAACTTCTGAACAGTCGTGGTTGTAGTTACTTCAGAAAACAAGCTTTCGCTTGATCATGTCCAATTTCATTTATTCGTTTTTAGGGCAATGCAACAGGTTTCAGAAGAGGGATCCACCCAAAGCGACTTTCGTGCACCATCTGTGATAGGGATGTATAGAGTTTACCACACTCTGAGAATTCCTTTCCCACAAAAACTAGAACTTAAGTGAAATCTATTAATTAAAAGAGTTATTCGACAGTCATGAGTGGCTAATGGGATATGATACGACTCAGGTGTTTAGTTATATTTCGTAACTTCATTCGTTTTATTGACAAAAAGTGAGTACACGTTTACACACGTTTTCAGTTCGTCAACTGATGCACTAAATTTACTTCGATATTTTATAGAAAATCTATCTTACAAATAAAAAAATTTGCTCTTATAAATATTTCAGAAGGATGTTACATTATGACATTCAAAACAGAATTATGTGTTACAGAACTAGACAATTGAAACCTACATTGAACATCTATGAAAAAATTAAATGTCTCTAGTGCATTTCATACTTAAAACGCATAAAAATTTCATAAATTTAAAATTCTCTTTTTAAAAAATTTTGTGAATAGAGTTCGATATTTTCTTGTGGCTTACAAACTAGAAATATGATAATTATTTACAGCAATTCCCATTTCTTTACAGAATTCTGGGCCACCTTCTGTTGTTGAAGTAAGTAATATGAAAAATAATATATGTTTGCAGAATTTTAACTAAGTTTGTTTGAAAGTATATTATTGCAAAATATTCTAACACAGCAGCGAAAATAAAAACATTTAAGATATTACAAAGAGTCACATAAGCTACTATAATCACATTGACCCTAATAGCAATGTGTATGTATTTAAATTCACTTTCCGTTTTTAGAATCATGAAGTATGAATAATTAATATTTATTTTTATTTGAACCGGAATATATATCAAACAAACTAAAACTACGTCAATGTATGAATTGCAAATTTTTTTATTTATATCTTTATACACGTTTTATTTCCTTCGCTGTTTTGAACTTTTGACAGTCATAAAGTATGCTCATCCCTAGCAAAAATATCCAGTAAAAATGAAATTGACCTGGAAATGAATGCTTAGATATATATAGAATATATGCAGAGAATGGAACAGAAAATATTTTATACATAAATGTCAAAAGGATGAGAAATGTTCATTAAGGAAAAAAAGACGATATGTAAAATTTGGATACGAAATGAAGATAACCTAAAAGCTTATAACTTCTTAAATTACCGTTCAAATAACCTTATAATATTTAAAAGTGCTATACCCACAAAATTATCAAAATACTGAATAGTTAAAAAATATGTATTGAAAACATTCAAAGGTATGTACAGGGTCAAAACTACATATATTTATGCCTACAATAATTATCCTCCTGTAGTTTATGAACTAAAGTAAATATCCGTGTGATATGAAAGGTAAATTATTCTGTCAGTTAATTACATCTAGCCTAGACAGTTCTTTCAGACTGAACTCGTTTATTATGTCACCCTACGGAAGGAATAGAATGCTGATGCCACAATATTAATAGTTTATAAATTAAAAAAAAGTGAGGGCTTGAAAAAAGTTCAACATCCTGTGTAATCCATATTAAATTAAATGGTGATTGTATCTGGAAAAAGTATAAAAATTTAGATCCCAGCAAATGTCTATTGAGATCTTACAAACTTAGGAAAAAATTTTGTGTTATTAACTAAATTCACAAGAATTTGCTTATCATAAGTTCCGTCTCTTATAATATTGATATCAAACTGAAATTAGTGGTATGGGATTAAAGAACATTTCAATTACGAAAACAGATATTTTTTCCCCTGATAATGACCTTATAGTTATGTTAGAAACAATAGTTATTATACGTCAGCATTTCTGAAAAATCTGTAAAGGTTTCGATTAATTGTGAATCCTCTCAAAATCAAGGTTATAGTGCAATATTAATGCTTTCAAAATTAATATTAGAGGTTTGTTGTCTATTGAGACGATAAACCTTTAATACTGAATTATGTCGATTGAGGTTTATTGCCTATTGGCGAGGCACTCTTATGCATTCTAGGAGCACGATTAACGGAAGAAAATTACTTAAATTTATGTTTAATATTTACGTATACTAGGCTTTATAACCATTCAAAATTAGTAATTGTGTATTCAAGTGTCTATTCCAATTACGAAGTACCTCGAAGAATTTGTATGTCCGGTTGTTTTAATACATTAAGTGAGTAAACAATTATCACTGTTTAACAATTTGCCCATCAATTACAGACGTCCTCAAATGCCACCCCTGAGGACATTGTAGTTGATTTTGTTGACGAGGAAATAACTGATTATGCTGAAAGTCTAACTGAGGATACAAAAGAATTGGATGAGGCTTCGATTTCCGCCGATGTAACTGAAGTCCTCGAAAATATTGTAGACGTTGTCGAGCTGGTCACGCTGTTGGTCTCAGCTAATGCAGAGGACGAAATTACTGAGCCTATTGCTGAAGAAATGTTGCTGACCGACTCAGAAATCGAGTAAGGAACATTTTTCAAATCTTGTCATCTCGTTCAACTGAGATGAAAAAGTATTGGGATCTTTCGATGGAAAATTCTTTAAGCAAGTTTAAAATTTACAATACTCAGGTTACAGCATGTAAATTGGATATAAATTGGTATTTTTATGACCAGAAATTTTTAAAAAATAGTTTTTAACAAAGACTACTTAGCGCAATACTATCGAAACGAAGAATACACCTGTTAATTTCTAGTGACAACAGATGCTTGCTCTTGGTAAAGTACACTGTTTAAATTACCTTGTTATACCTTATTATTAAATTACCTTATTATAAATACCTTGGAAAAGTACACTGTTTAAATTACCTTATGATAGTGATAATTGTTTAGGTATTCAAAAACATTTTATTCAGATCTTTAAACGAACCATAGTTGCGACATTTCGTAATAGAAGGGGAGTACCTAGGAGGAGATATGAATTTTTAACTAAACAATTGTCCAAATTGTCTTGTGTAGTTTATAGTTGTATTCAGAAAGGGGACCATAATCTGGAATATTCCTCGTTCTCCGTTTAATGGTAGGTAATGCAGGGGCTATGTATATTGCATGAACTGAAAATATTAAATAACTGATTTCAGGAAAAAATTTTAATTAAATATGGATACTATTTCAATCCAGATTAAATGGAAAAAAGTCTTATTGGATTGGGTAGTTTGAGTTAATTTCATTTTAAAATTAAAATAATAAGCAGCCCCCCTTCCTCTCACACAAAAAAGGAAAAAAAAAAAAAGAGAACCTAGCAGTTTAAACTGGTTTCTCCAGTTTTTCATCTCTATCAACCCCTGAAATGGTATGCGAAATTAGTCTTTGGCGATTTGATAATATGATTAAGATTTCTCGCATGCAATGAAAAACTGAATCTAATATGAAATGCAAATTTATATTTTATTTTAATACCGTGATGTAGATGGAAGTTTCGGAACGAAGAAATGTTTTGCCAAGGTGACATAGTTGGTGCTTTTGATTTCTACGACGAACAATCTATACTGTCGAAGATCAAAAGTACAGTTACGTCTGAGTCGAAAGTTAATGTAGAAGAAAAAAATGCTGTTGTGTCGAATGAAAATGATGAAGCAGTTTTGCCAATAAATACCATGGATACAGGCACACTGATTATGTAAGTATCAAACCAGTTGATATTTATGGCTCTGAAATTATCCCCTTTTCCTGAAAAAAAAAACGATATTTTGAAAACTATTAAAAGGCATCTGTTACTTTCTAGATAAAGTCATTAGCTTGTTTTTTTAAGAAAGTATAAAACTTAAGAAAGTATAAAATTTAAGAAAGTGTAAGTATCAAACCAGTTGATATTTATGGCTCTGAAATTATCCCTTTTTCCTGAAAAAAAACGATATTTTGAAAACTATTAAAAGGCATCTGTTACTTTCAAGATAAAGTCATTAGCTTGTTTTTTTAAGAAAGTATAAAACTTAAGAAAGTATAAAATTTAAGAAAGTGTAAGTATCAAACCAGTTGATATTTATGGCTCTGAAATTATCCCCTTTTCCTGAAAAAAAAGATATTTTGAAAACAATTAAAAGGCATCTGTTACTTTCTAAATAAAGTCATTAGTTTGTTTTTTTAAGAAAGTATAAAACTATTTATACCTCTGGTGCTCTAAAAGTAGATGTTAGATAACATTTCACAAACTTTTTTTAATAATATGTTTTTCCAACATTAAGTGCCGGACGACGGCCGAATGACCAGGGTGCTGGCAATCGGTACCAAAGTCTGTGGGTTCGAATCCCACTTTTGGCATGGAAGCTTCTAGCCGTTCAGAATCGGGTTTAAAGCAGTAGGTCCCAGTCTAATTAGCCCTCGTGTAGCAAAAATTGACCACAGAGCTTCAAACCAAACCAAACCAATCCAGCATTAAGTATTTAATTGAAAATTAATATCTAACGACAATTCAATCTTGAAATTTAAAAATAAATATAAATAATCAACAACACATTCTAACGTATAGTAATATTTCTGGTAGTTCAAATAATTTGAAACGAACGAAAGTAGAACTACTGTCATGCATTCTTCTTTAATGCACTAAAAGACGTAATTCTTCTGAAGTTCAAATATATATTCCAAAATGGTTTTCAACGACCGTCAGCCTGGATATCTAATACGGTTCTTCTCTTCTAAGTCATCAACGGTAAAATGACGTACTCTTTTAACATCCGGTCTCCTATTGTATTTCCTCTTGAATAAAAATTTTCGAATTTTTTAATCTGGCCTCTTTTCTACAAATTAGAATTAAAACACGTAAACATATATAAAAACGAAAATTCTTAGACTTAAAGATTCCTTTAATTATTTATGAGAGTTAAAAAACTAAAATTAAAAATAATTTACAAATATAGTCAGCAGGCATGGTTAGTTAGGGTTATAATCATAATACAACGGTCAGTAACTAGTAATTTAAGTTATGAACTAACAATTTTATTAAATATTTAGAAAGATGCCTTAATGAGATATATTGTAGTAGTTTCTTCTTGAAGAAAGGGGATTCAAGGGTTACAACAATTTAAAACAGTTGTGTTTCATGAATATTCACTTTTAAAGGATTTACATATTGCTGTTAAATTATTATTCCATTTATATTTTTAGGATTGATGAAATTACCGAACGTGACACTGAAACCCCGATTGTGACTGAACCTGCAGTAAGTGTCTTCCTTACGCCAATATTTAAATCCTTAAATATTTTCAATATATATGTCGTGTACACATATACCTGTGTAGTTGCGTGTTAGGGCAGCTATGTTCTAAGAAAAAAAATCGTACTTCTCTTTTCCTCCTCTTGCAGACTCGTGGTGGGAGGAGTCCAGTTGACAGTTCGAGAATTCCAGCCCCCTTAGGATTGACATTTTGAGGGATAGTAATGGCTCTCTCTCTATAGGGAGGTTAAGCGCTGCCCCTAAATTTTTTATTTAAAAAAATATTTTTGTCAACTATTTACAGGTATATAAATGCTGATTATCAAATAAAACTGGTATTTTCAGATAGCCTGAACTTTTCTGCAAAGCGCTACAGGATTCATTTTATAAATTTCGTCCAACGAAGGAATTTATGAGCGTTTAAAACACACTATACTAGATTTTTCCTCGAATAATTTAAATTTTTAAATATTAATTCATTTAAAAAAACGAAGCATGTACACAAATGTAAAATTTCTTTCTCTATGACAGAGTACAATTTTTTAAAAAAATCTTTGAATCCAAGTTGGCAATCCGTGGACAAATTTTCTTCATAGGTTAACATTGAGGTGAGCGAATCCAATGCGGTTATTACAGAGTTGATTGTTGATTGCAAAATTTTGTGTGCAATTGGCAATCAATGCTCGAAAATTATTCTCGATTTGTGAGCTTTTTGTTGAATAGATACAATCTTAAATTGAATGCTTACTGCGAACCACGCCTTTTGTAACGTTATATACTATATATAAGCTAAGATATAACTTATTACAAGGATAATTCTGCCCTAAAACTCTTTTGATATCAAAAGAAGATTCTTAAGATCGATAAGTTATTATCGATACTTATTAGAATATTATCAACAGATATGAAATTATATTTTACAGACCCGTACAAGTTGAATACTTTTCTTTCTTAATAAAGAGTATATAGAAATTTGCTTTGTTTTTGATTATGAGTCAAATTAATACTAAAACACTCAAACTGTCTCTTTCAGCGTCGCAGACGAAAACGATTTAAAAATGTAAGAAAATTCTTTAAATCGCTGTCCTGTATCAGGAAGGTAAGTCTTATTTTTTTTATATATGAAGAGTAAGTCGGCACTTAAATATAATTGTGTTTTAAGCCGTAAAATTCGTTTGTTGGTTGAAATTGTCGATTCATTGAAAAATATTTCTGGAACAGCTTAAATTCACTCAATTTAGTAAACGTATAGCTACATTAAATTTTCCACGAAGGTATCTTCCTCCCCGATATTCGACAAAGATATCTAGACAATGAATCATATAACTTTTGTTTTTGGAAGTAAATTATACGTTAAAATAAATTATTTGTGTCATCTTGAATATGTATTCGTTATGTCATAATATATTATAGAAAAAATAATCCTATAAATACATGAGGCGATCATCTTTAATAATTTCGGTGATATTATGTTGTAACCACTATTATAAAGACAAACTTTAATGAGTTCATATTTTTCAGAATACAGAATTAGTAAAGTAATTTGAAAACTTATGCCCAATATGTAATTTTTTAATGAATGACTTCTCACGCAAAACATCCAAATATTTCAAATTCATCTAAAATTTACAAATTTAATTAATGCGTCTCATCCTCTATTCTAAAGACTTTCAATTTTGCTTTATTCATTCGATGCATTTATGCATTTTTATGCACTCGACAAAATCCAATAAAGTACAGCATCCTGGGCCATATTGTGCAATTCTTTATTACGAGTTATATTTAAACATATAATGTGTCTGTGTGTATATATATATGTATATGTATATATATATATATATATATATATATATATATATATATATATATATATATATATAAATATGTATATATATATATATATGTATGTATGTATATGTATGCATGTATATATATATATATATATATATATATATATATATATATATATATATTAGGGTGGTTCGAAAAAAACTTTTTTTAAAATTTCAGATCGCTAGAGTGCACAAAAGTTGTCATTAGTATAGACGTGAAAAAAGCACTAATTATTATTTTCTTATTAATTTGTCTTCCGGTCGCGCAATGCCATCGAAGTTAGCAGAAAATTGTGAAAAACCTTAATTTTTCATAATTTTTTTTTAACCCCGCCAGATGGTTTTAATTGCATTCCTATACAATGAATTAACTACTAAATGTATGTAAAATTAATATATATGCACTTATTATACATTTGTTTTATATCTTCCGGTCTCTCAACATAGTACAAAATGAGTAAAATTAGTAATTTTTGCAAAACTTCAAAGTTTGACTGTCTAGTATATTTTAATCATACGACTTTTAGAGATGCTATAGTTTAATTCTATTACAATAATATATTTAAAATCCAAGCATATCAGATAAACTTTGGTATTCAAGTGGAATTCGGTCGCGCAGCTTCGTCAACAACAGCAGAGTAGCCTACTACCGAGAGGCGAGGCGTACGTGACGAATGCCGCGCCGTGACGAGTGACCGATACGTGACGAGTGACCGATATGGCGTATCGGATCGCGCTACGGCTGCTATTGCTTCAAGTGTACTGCAAGATATTGGGTTGATTAATGAATCAGATACTTCTTATGTTGTACACAAGAGTAAAGTCCGAAGAGAAAAAACTTGTGTGAGAGCTAGTTTGCAAAGTGATATAAGTTTAGAAATTTATGGTCTTTACTTTGATGGAAGAAAAGACAATACATTGTCAATTGAAAAAACTGGCAGAAAACCCTTTCGCAGAACCTATAAGGAGGAGCATTACTCTTTAACTCAGGAGCCAGGCTCCACTTACACAGGACACACTTGTCCTTCTTCAAGCTCAGCAACCGACATAGCCAAAAGCATCACGTCTTGTTTATCAGAAAATGGCTTTTTACTTGACAAATTGGAAGTTGTTGGATGTGACGGTACTGTTATTAATACGGGCTTAAGAAATGGTGTAATTCGACAAATAGAGATATATGTGGGAAGACCTCTACAATGGAGTATTTGTCTTCTCCATTACAACGAACTGCCATTCCGTTACATTTTCCAACACTTAGATGGAAATACAACAGGCCCAATAGGATATTCCGGACCGATTGGAAAGGCCCTACCTGATTGTGAAAGACTACCAGTTGTTGATTTTAATCCTATTGATTGTGAGATTACAAAGTTGACAAGTGTATTCTTAGCAAGGACCAATTGTACTTGCTTGAGATATCAGAAGTCATCAAGTCAGGACATTGTTCAGAAGACTTTGCAGTACGTGATCCTGGCCCAATGTCACATTCAAGATGGCTTACTACTGCAAACCGAGTTTTGCGCCTCTACATCAGTGTGTCAAGCCCTTCTGAAAATCTGAGAGAGATTGTCACATTCATTCTCAAATGTCATATGCCTATGTGGTTTGCCATAAAAATAAACCGCAAATTCACAGATGGGCCTAGACATGTTTACAAAACTATTGAATCTACAAGGTACTTACCAGAAGAGCTTCTTCAAGTTGTTGATCCCGTTTTGCTTACTGTTGATACTTACTTTGACCATCCCGATAATTTACTTTTGGCTATGGTAACTGATGAAAGAAACCATATCCGAGAGCTGGGCTTTAGGCGTATCATGAAGGCAAAGTAAGCAATATCTGAAAGTGACTCTATCAGAATATTTAAACCACCAAACCTAAACTTTGAAGCTAAAGACTATACCAAAATTATCAAATGGAACACCAGTACACTGATTCCACTGTTAAGGACATTGACTAATGAAGAGATAAAACAGTATGTGAGCAATCACTTCAAGCCTGTTATGAGTATAGATGCTTTCCCATGCCATGCACAGGCAGTTGAAAGATGCGTTAAGCTAGTGACCGAAGCTTCAAGCAAAGTGTGTGGACACAGTTCCTGAGACGGCTATATTAGAACCACATTACTGTCACGCTCAGCGATGCCAACTTTTTCACACAAATCCGAATTTCGATGTTTATTGATAGATAAAGACTAGAAAGGAAACATAAAGAAAGAGAAAGCGAAATAAATTTGTACATATTGTAAATAACACACCCTACATTGGATGGTTGGTTGGGTAGGGTGTGGGTGGAACTCGAAGTGCAGCCACCTCTCTGGTGAGTTCTGGGTCGTTTTGTAAACAAAATGAGCGAAGAGCTACACCAACAATTGAATATTGAAACAAAAAAAATTACCAAATATTTACTATTAGAAAATTTCTAAATTATCTGAAAGGAAACATTGTCAAACAACAAAACTGTCAGACAACGATAATGACTGCTACCGGCTTCGAGCGCATCGCTGGCATTCGTCACGTACGCCTCGCCTCTGTCCAGGTAGGCTACTCTGCTGTTTTTGACGAAGCTGCGCGACCGAATTCCACTTGCATATCAAAGTTTATCTTATATGCTTGGATTTAAAATATATTATTGTAATGGAATTAAACTATAGCATCTGTAAAAGTCGTATGATTAAAATGTACTAAACAGTCAAACTTTGAAATTTTGCAAAAACTACTAATTTTACTCATTTTGTACTATGTTGCGCGACCGGAAGATATGAAACAAATGTATAATAAGTGCATATATATTAATTTTACATACTTTTAGTAGTTAATTCATGATATAGGAACGCAATTAAAACCATTTGGCATGCTTAAAAAATTATGAAAAATTAAGGTTTTTCACAATTTTTTGCTAACTTCGATGGCATTGCGCGACCGGAAGACAAATTAATAAAAAAATAATAATTAGTGATTTTTTAACGTCTATACCAATGGCAATTTTTGTGCGCTCTAGAGATCTGAAATTTAAAAAAATGTTTTTTTCGAACCACCCTAATATATATATATGTATGTATGTATATATATATATGTATGTATGTATATATATATATATATGTATATATGTATATATATATATATGTATATATGTATATATATATATATATATATATACATATATATATATATATGTGTATGTGTGTGTAGGTATGTATGTATATATATCCGGCTTCAAAATTAAGAGCAGTTTGCCTTTCATTTGTAATGACTATACAATAATATGACTGGACACTAATGAAAGCTTTTTTTTTCAGCCTCTGACTGAAAACTGAATGCAACTATTTTTCTACAACTACCTGTCATCATTTCCATAACCAGTAGTATTTCACGAAAATAACATGTGCCTCTGTTGTGAATAAAATAGTCTACAATAGCTGTATGGACATCTAAAACAATAGTAAAATTAAAAAAACAATAGTTTCAACCCATCCACTGGTTTCCTTGTTTTTTCCTTTTTTAATTTTTTCAGAAATAATACACTTTTTTGATCTCATCTCATGAAGTGAATGCCACTACTATTCTGATGTCAAAATAATTTTTAATGATTTTATTTGTGGGAATTGTCTTAATTAAGACAGTGAATGAACAAATCTGATCATGCCATCCTTTGCAAAATGCTTTGGGTCTAAGGGCCTGTTCACATAGGAGTCCGTTGCGGAGCGTTAAAGTATTGAAATATATTTAACCAATGACAAACCTCCAAACGATTAGCTATGAAATTTTTAACGCCTATGATTGGTTTATTTTCGTCTCAACGTCATCTTTCCCTTAACGCTACGCAACGGACTCCTATGTGAACAGGCCCTAATAAGTTTGTAATTCTTACATCGCGGCCTTTAATTGCTAGATATTTGTGTAAAACATCATACTAACTAATGAGAAAAAAAACTTGTAAAATTGTTGCGAGATATTGGTGTCAGTAATTCCTTTCAAGGATCGAGCTTAGTCTGTTCCTCTAAGAAAAGATAAATCGATAAAAGAAAACGCCGAAGTTGTTACACGTCACCAAGGCATTGTTATACGGTTTAATTCACTTGAAAATTTGGCGATCTTGACAAAAGGCAGAAACACAAAAGGTAGGAATACCAAAGGCAGAAATATCGACACTTAATATCCTGATATTTTCTTTGGCTCGAGCGGATTAGAACAGAATCTGGTTACTCATGGACGGGTTATTTAGCAATGAGGCATAGGAAGAGCTGGGAACGAACGATCTCTGCAATTTGTCTGCGTGTACTTGAAGTAGGCAAATGAGTTGGGTGATTAGAATTTGCCTGTGGGGCAAAACACTGACTCACTAATTGATTTTTCAAAATTACGACAAAGCAGAAAAGCAAAATTATTATTATTACTATTATTATTATTGCGTCAAAAATTTCTCTTGGCGAATCATCTATATAGTATATAAAACAGTTCCGTAATTGACTGACTGACTGACTGACATACAACGCACAGACCAAACCGCTGGACCTAAAGGGCTGAAATTTTGCATGGCGATTATTATGGTGTAGGGGTGCGCTAAAAAAGATTTAAAAAAATAAATTTCTTAGATTTTTTTAAATTAAATTTTTAAGCTGTTTTTGTAACTTTTTGTAAGTTTGCATTTAAAATAATTATTTGAGGGTTATAAAATTTATATCACGAGAAAGATCATAAAAATTCCTTTAAAATGAAATCTTTTTCGAACCTTTACCTCAATTTTCTGATTTTTGGTGAATTTTTAAAGATTAATTTTTAGAATTTAATTTATTAAATGCTGATCCCGTGATTTCTTTTTCTGGTACTTTAAATTAATTTATGGTCACGTGCGTAACAACTAAATAGACAAAAAAAATTTTTTTCTTCTAATGCAGCAGACGATTGGATATTATCCAAAAAAATATAAATATCCCTTACGATTTTTTTATATATATATATTACATCAATTGTATACATTGATCGTCGCATTTATTATAAACTAGCGGCCCGTCCCGACTTTGTCCGGGTTGAACAAAATATTATACCAATAAATTTCCAGTTGATAGCCAATAAATTGTAAATCTTTTTTTACCTTAAAAGTCCAATAAAAAGCGTACTTCCAAATGTAGTTTTATTTCAATAAACCTTTTAATGTTGCCAGTTTCAAAAATCCTTTTTGTATTTATCAATACCTCCTCTACTTGAATTTTAAAAATATTAAACCTTTTCCTTACGGGGTGGGATAGCATATATCCGAAGCACATACTCTCGAAAAATACGGTGTGATGTCGGCAGAGATATAGTCTAGAATTCCACTTCGTTGTGACTTTCCTAACGTCTTTGCCCCCAAAGAACAATTAAGTGACATTCTGGGAACGGAGGGTGAATCTTGCCGAAAAGGACTGAATAATAATCTTTTGTCGTTCTAGCTAGAGGCTATTTCTTTTCAGGCGAGAGACATCAGAAGGACGGTTCACCCGCGGTTCATCCATTTTCAGCCTTTTGAGAGATGATGGAGGCACGGAGTGCCGATGAACTACTGTTGAAATTCTTCTTTAATAGTAAGAAAGCAATAAGAAAGCAATTAACCACTCTTTCCCCTGACCCCCACGCTGAATGTCCCCCACGTAAAATGGGGATAGGAAGTAGATAACATTTTCCCGTTGTAAAGATCGATTTCGAAAAACGGACCCCGTAAGCTAAAGGGTGTTGCTATGGTTACTTGACTGCGGTTGACAAAGGAAAATATGTAAGGTACATTTTAATGTACAAAAGTTGTACAATTCCCTCCACATACAAAATCTGCTCTCTCTCTTTATATATTATTATAGAAGTATAGATACACATTGGTATCCCAAAATTAGAATAAGAGATGAAATAAAAATACAAAAATAAAAAAGGATTTTAAGTAAAGAATATTTTTAAAATTATTTTAAGCACCTAAAATAATATTCAAAGTAATATTACGTTATTTATTAATTTAAGTTAATTTTATAAAAGAAAGAGGTGTGTAAGAGACCGTAGTTTTATTCAAAAATAAAAAAGGATTTTAAATAAAGAATGTTTTTTTAATTATTTTAAGAACCTAAAATAGTATTCAAATTAATATTACGTTAGTTATTAATTAAAGTTAATTTTTTAAAAGAAAGAGGTGTGCTTGAGACCGTAGTTCTATTCAAAAATATAAAAAGGATTTTAAGTAAAGAATGTTTTTTAAATTATTTTAAGCATCTAAAATAGTATTCAAATTAATATTACGTCAGTTATTAATTAAATTTAATTTTTTAAAAGAGAGAAGTTAAGAGATGAAATAAAAATAAAAAAATAAAAAAGGATTTTAAGTAAAGAATGTTTGTTTTAAAATAATATTAAATTTTTTTTCAAATAATATTACTAAAATAATATTCAAATTAATATTACGTTAGCAAATAATTAAAGTTAATTTTTAAAAGAAAAAGGCGTGCCGGAGAGCTGCTAGGTTCAAACTACTATCGTCAGAACAGAAGCCCACCGCGATAGTACCACGCTAAGGATCGTTGAAGACTTCGGCACAAAAAGCGGTAGAGGACAGCAGCGGTAACAATGGAGATTGTTAGGATTAAGCCCCTTACTTTATTTCTACTGATCAGATATACATAATATATAGCCTATGTCCACCTGGAATAATGTACCTTTCAAACAGTGAAAGAATTCTTCAAATAGGTGCAGTGGTTCTGGAGATTACCCTCCACGTACAAAATCGCTCTCTCTGTATATATAAGTACAGATAGATGATCAGATATACATAATATATAGTATATGTCCTTCTGGAATAATGTACCTTTCAAACAGTGAAAGAATTTTTCAAATAGGTGCAGTGGTTCTGGAGATTGCCCTCCACATACAAAATCGCTCTGTCTTTATATATAAGTATAGATTTTTTAAAAGAAAAAGGCGTGCCGAAGAACGGTTAGATTCGAACCACTATCGTCAGAACAGAAGCCCACCGCGATAGCACCACGCTAAGGATCGTTGAGGACTTCGACACAAAAAGCGGTAGAGGACAGTAGCGGTAACAATGGAGATTGTTAGGATTAAGTCCCTAACTTTATTTCTATTGATCAGATATACATAATATATAGCCTATGTCCATCTGGAATAATGTAACTTTCAAAAAGTGAAAGAATTTTTCAAATAGGTACAGTGGTTCTGGAGATTACCCTCCACGTACAAAATCGCTCTCTCTTTATATATAAGTATAGATTTTTTAAAAGAAAAAGGTGTGCTGGAGAACGGCTAGGTTCGAACCACTATAGTCAGAACAAAAGCTCACCGCGATAGCAACATGCTAAGGATCGTTGAGGACTTCGGCACAAAAAGCGGTAGAGGACAGTAGCGGTGACAATGGAGATTGTTAGTATTAAGCCCGTAACTTTATTTCTACTGATTAGATATACATAATATATAGCCTATGTCCATCTGGAATACTGTACCTTTCAAAAAGTGAAAGAATTTTTCAAATAGGTACTGTGTTTCTGAAGATTACCCTCCACGTACAAAATCGCCCTCTCTCTTTATATATAAGTATAGATAGCACCACGCTAAGGATCGTTGAAGACTTCGGCACAAAAAGCGGTAGAGGACAGTAGCGGTAAAAATGGAGATTGTTAGGATTAAGGGGATGGTGGACTTTCAAATTGCCAAAAATCGAGCAAAAATTGGAATTGTTTTGGGGGGTGTATTAATATTTTAAAAACATGTAAATATTGGAATGAAATGCCTTTAAAATGTGTAGTGAAAAGAAAAATGAAAAATTGGTGGCTTTAGAGTAGTAAGTATTAAAGGTAGATAAAAAATTATATTTTAAATGACTTTTTCTCAAAATGAGAAATTTCCAGATTTGCAAGTCTTTAAAATGCTCCTCGCGTCATAATTTTTGACGAAATTTTATGAAATTTATAATAAAGATTCCTGTAATGCATCAAAATAAAGTTATGTATCCATTTTAGGATTCGAGGTCATTTAGGTTATAAAAGTTTAACTTTAGTGTAGAAAAGTAAAAAAAATTCGCGAAAATTCAGAGTACAAGCATAAAAATATTTTCTAAAAACTAACTATTCAACGAAAGTACAAAAAAATACATAACTTTGTTCGGAAAGTATTTATAAGCAATATAAATGCAAAATTAAGGGGAAAAGTTTAAAATTGAGTCGCAAGGAGCATTTTAAAGAAGGGTAATTTAATTTAAATTTTTTAATTATAAAATATTTTTTTTTAAATATTTATAAAATTTTATAAGGTGTTTATTATTTTTATACTTTAATGAATATATATACAAAATTTCATATCTCTGTGGTAAAAATTTCAAAAATCGTTTTGAAATGTCCACCATCCCCTTAAGCCCCTAACTTTATTTCTACTGATTAGATATACATAATATATAGCCTATGTCCATCTGGAATACTGTACCTTTCAAACAGTGAAAGCATTTTTCAAATAGGTACAGTGGTTCTGAAGATTACCTTCGACGTACAAAATCGCTCTCTCTCTTTATATATATAAGTATAGATAGCACCACGCTAAGGATCGTTGAAGACTTCGGCACAAAAAGCGGTTGAGGACAGTAGCGGTAACAATGGAGATTGTTAGGATTAAGCCCCTAACTTTATTTCTACTGATTAGATATACATAATATATAGCCTATTTCCATCTGGAATACTGTACCTTTCAAAAAGTGAAAGAATTTTTCAAATAGGTACAGTGGTTCTGAAGATTATCCTCCACGTACAAAATCGCTCTCTCTTTATATAAAAGTATAGATAGCGCCACGCTAAGGATCGTTGAAGACTTCGGCACAAAAAGTGGTAGAGGACAGTAGCGGTAACAATGGAGATTGTTAGGTTTAAGCCCCTAACTTTATTTCTACTGATTAGATATACATAACATACAGCCTATGTCCATCTGAAATAATGTACCATTCAAACAGTGAAAGAATTTTTCAAATAGGTGCAGTGGTTCTGGAGATTACCCTCCACGTACAAAATCGCTCTCTCTTTATATATAAGTATAGATAATCAGATATACATAATATATAGCCTATGTCCATCTGGAATAATGTACCTTTCAAACAGTGAAATAATTTTTCAAATAGGTACAGTGGTTCTGAAGATTACCCTCCACGTACAAAATCGCTCTCTTTATATATGAGTATAGATATATATATTTATTTTTTTGGCATTAATTGCATACTTTGACTGTTGTATTTAATTTGAATGTACTCCGTAGCGAAGCGCTGGTTTTCAGCTAGTTGTATTATACATGCCAAAAACTACTAACTGTAAGCCTAAATCTGTTCGTCCGCTGTTTGAAACGGCTTGGATGATTTTCAGAGATTTAATGCCCTATATATGTACGTTCATACGGAATAAATGGCATGGACAGAGCTGTAAACAAACAAACTGTGCAGAATATCTGCCCCTTATTGAGGGTGGCTAATTATCCAGGTGGTTGGAATTTGCCTTCTACACCAATTAACTTTTCGAAATGACGTCAAAACACATAATTTTCTTTTGTTACTTTTTTAGTCCAAATCATCAAATAAAATTTCTGTCGAATCATTAAGTATAAATTTATCGTTTTATCTCCGATAAAATTTAGTTTCAGAGAAAGATGCCCAGAAAAGTAACAAAAAAATGGAGGAAGATCAGCTTGAACGGCATTATCGATTGTCCAATCACAATGCAAGAATTGTTTGCTGAAGGCAGAATCTAGCCGCCGGTGTTTTTGAAACTTGACGACGTCCATGAGCCGTACCTTATACTGAACATCTTCAGGGTTAGTCTTTTGACAAAACACTTGGCCGAAATGGAGGACACGACATTCTTCCAGGGTCTGATGATGTCTTACGGGAAACAAAGACGCAACCGTTTTAATTTCCTGCTTCATTTAGCGAGATACGTGATAAGCAAAGACGAAAACGTCAACGCGATCGTTAAGACAGACGTCGTTCGAATGGCGGGAGAGAACAACCAGTCGTTCCAATCCGAAGTCGGCGAAGTGGTACGTCGCGGCGTCCGCAATTTGTCGAGAGAATGCAGGGATGAAATCTCCCGTACCATAAAAGCACTGAGTTTACGAACGTCATTTCCGCACTTGGAAATCAAGCAGTCCCTCGAACACCACGGGAATCACCTGCTAAGGGACGGCCCGGAAGATTATTTTCAATTTTTGGTGTGCTTCGGCTTCTGGTGCAATGAAGTAGCCGCTCGGCGGAAGCACGGACATATTCCAAAAATAGCAAAAGCGGCTGAGGAAGTAATGAACGCTCATTTTTACAAGTATCCTGGTTGTCGTAAGTTGTTTCATGACACGGAGCAAGCCCTTTCATCTCAAAGCGGAGTGCAATGTTGACTATAATTTCTGTATCACTGGACGACGTCTCTTCAAGGTGGAGTAAGTTTGTTAGTCTCGTATTTTGTGGATTCCGAAACGTTTCAGCAACCTGGCAATGTTTAGTTGAAAAAGCACCGAGTTTAGGGTTGTTTCCTCCTTCCAGTAAGTGCATTTTAATGGCGGCGACTGACTTGTAACGTAACGTTGTAATGCAATGATCGCCACGAGCATTGCATTACATCGGTTGCATTGCAACGTACACTTGTAATGCAATGCTCGTGACGAGCACTGCATCACAACTGTACCCAAGCTTCTTCGTGAACGTTGGCTGTACCACTTTAGATCATTCTGTACCACTTTAGATCATTAAATCTAAAAAAAAATCTAATTTTATTTTTTGCCTTTTTAGAATATTTGATCATTTCTGAATCTTTTAAAACAAACCGCGTTAAAATATTCTGATTAGAGCACCCAAAACTATGACATGAAAGTAGTAGTTCCGACATCAGTGTGGGAACTTTAAAAGCCTTTTTCTCGTACTGATTATTTTCATGTTTGCACGCACTGTATAAGACAAACTACCGCAGATATTTCTTTCAAAATTTCAGGGTAGGTGTATAATGATACTACCTAAAATATGCTCCTGATTTTTCTTAAATAGAATTACTTTACTAAGAATTTATAGCATTTGACTTGTATTTTTAATGTGCGTTTTCAGTTTTTTTAAAATCTGATTCTCATGGAGTAATCCAAAATATTATTCCGTCCACAGCCTAAGCTTATACGGGAATTTTTGATATCAGGATTATTTTTCTCATGGGGTAAATATTCTTTGGTTTTTCTAAAGTTTAAATAGGTGTAGAATTATACCTCATGTTTTTACATCATAAAAATGCAAATATTATTATTGAAAATTATTACTGAAATTTTATGTGTTGTTGTAAGTCTGCACGCAGACTTTCAATAAACTTTTTAAAGGTCTTAAATAAGATGTCAATTTTCAATTATTTTAGGAGCCCTTTAAAAGACCTTCATTTTAAAAACTGTTTTTGAGGCCCCTTAAAAAAAGACCCCACGTTTGCACTGTTCAAGAATATATATATATATACAAAGCTTTACCCTAAAGCTATTGATCATGTGTATTATGGCCATGCAAAACTTTCAATGTAATCTCTTTTCAGTTAAACGTTGAAGCACTTGATGTCGGCTTGGTTTGCGAAACATGCAAAAGTAAACTATTCTACAATGAGTTTACTTATCTGAGCGTTAAATTTTCGTTTATTTAAAGCTTTTACCGAGGAAAAATTCCCGAATTTCCTTACCATACTCGTTAGATTTTCCAGCGATTCGTAATCAGCCTTTGAATATAAAACTTGCTGATCTGCAATATGATTAAAAAAGGCTAGGTGGAAATACCAATATGCTTTACAAACAAGTAGTCAAAAACACTTACTTTGACAACCGTACTGTAAGTACCGTGATTAGTGGACAGGATTTTCTGTCAGGAAAGGAAAATCTAGCCTAGAATACTACTTGCTTAAGCAAGTCTTGTCCCAGGGGCTCCAAACTCATCCCCATGTAATTTTATTTATTTTCAAAATCGTCTTTTAACTAGCTTATTCATTTTTAAATTTGATTTTATTTGATGTTGAGTAAGATTAAATTGCAAAACATGATTTTGGAAAAATTATTTACTAAGAAGAAAGGGGAGGGGGAAAACCCTGCATTAATTTTTAAAATGCTGTCCAATTTTTTTGCTTTGTTAAATCCAGTTTAGAAAAAATATTTGATAATCAGTCCGTCTAAAAGAACCCTGGAATTTGCTAGTTCTGATGGTGCAAAATTTCAGTAATATGAACTTAATTTGGAAGGTACTTTTGAAGTTCAAAGTTATGAGACTTTTAATTTATTCACTGTGGTAAAACTGAAGTCATTTCAGTTATGTGGGTAGCCTCCAGTGAAGGATTTTGAGTACGAAGGTAATTTGTAGAGTTTGTTTTTTGCAATATTTGATTATCTACCAGGTAAGCGAATTCAATAGGGTTAGTACACACCAGACTTAAGGTTGTCATAAGGAATTTTCGTTCTAATTTTTCTCTTCGTGTGTTTAAAAAAAATCAACATCTTTAAAAAAAATGTTGCTCACAAATTTACGCGGGGCCAAAATTGTTATAACCTGAATAAAGCTTGATTATGAAGCTAGGTGTAATTGTCTGTGAGAACATAAGTCTTATAAAACTTATGATCTCGGACCGCATTAATAGTTGTCTAAGGACTTTGCTGCAAGCTGTTGAAACTCCTGTTTCCAAGGATGGCCTGAAGAAATGACTGGCAGCCAGGCATTATTCTACCAGTTTCTGCCTGTTTATGTAACTTATTTGACAGTTATATAAACAGGCTATTCAGAATATTCTATGAGAATTCCAAAAGTGTCACGGGGATATGCTGTTTGCACTCCAAAGATTCAAAGATGTCATGAAATATGCTGGTTTAATGAAAAAGATTTTACTGCTCTGTGGGGCAGTTGGGGTTGATCTACCCCGCTCCCCAAGCACGTCCTTAAGGGGTTAGGGAGAAACAACATTTTGTTTGTTCATTGCAGAGGGTTTAATAGTTGTCACGGTTCAAAAGTTACGATGATAAAATATCTAAAATACAAGAATCGAAATTTTTATATAAGTTTATTAATGAGGAAACATTATGATGACTTTAGCGACCTCAGCAGAGTGCGAAATAAAAGGTGGCATCCTTTGAATTTTGACTGAAAACTTTTCAACGGAGTTACACTAGAGCTATTCAAGGCATCATTTTGAAACTAGCGTATTGCTTTGTCTTAGATAACTCTTGAAATTTCATGTACATATGGTTTTGTCCGTATACACGAAGTAAAGCTATTCGTGAAGTATACGTTTACACGGTCTTTTCCGTATGCGTTTGAGTTATCCTATCTTAGTTGACGAACCCACGAAAATTTGTCTAATTCAGTTGTTTAATTTGATCGCATCCATGGCTCGCGCGTAAGAAATCAATTTGATCCCCATTACTGGAATAAAGATCTGTCGTCACATTTGTTGTATGCATCTGGTGGTGGGTGGAGAATGGGAGCTTTTTTTGGAGTTGTACCTGGAAGCCAAAGGAAAGAATGGTGTGTATTCAGTTGGTCGCTTAAGGTTTCAATGGACCTTTAGATTGAGAAATACACTGAAGTGCCACTGAATTAATGATACCTACCTAGTAACGAGTTGGGCCTTCTCTAGCCTTGATAACGGCTGCCACACTACGAGGCATAGATTCAACAAGTTTCTGGAAACGTTCCACGGGAATGGCTTGCCAAATATTGGCTAAAGCTGTCCATAATTCAGTAAGGTTCTTTGGGTGCTGTGTGATGGCCTTTCACGCCTTGTTCCAAAACATCCCAAAGATGCTTAAATAGGATTTAAGTCTGGGATTCTAGGTGGCCAATTCATGACAGAAGTCAGAGGAATGCTCATCCAACCAGCCAGTAGCCAACCGGGACTTGTGAGAGGTACAGTTGTCTAGCTGGAAAACTCCATTACCGTGCGGATAACAGAACAGCATAAACGGATGGAGGTGATCACCCAGCAACTCTACGTACCGAATTGCAATGAGGGAGGTTGGTACACGCACCAAAGATCCGAAACTGTGCCACGAAAAAACACCCCAGACCATGATTGAGCCACCATGCCCTTGTACAGTTCCAGCCAGGCATGCAGGATCCATGGCTTCATGAGCTTGACGCCATATTCTCAGCCTCCCGTCGGCGTTAAGTAGTCGGAATCGAGATTCATCACTCCATGCTACTCGTTTCCAGTCCTCTACACTCCAGTCTCTGTGCTCTCTTGCCCAGGCAAGACGTGCAGCCCGATGGCGAGTATAGAGCAATGGTACTCTTGTAGGTCGACGGCTCCCGAAACCCATACGGTGAAGCGAGCTTTGCACAGTCAGTTTACTGACTGTACGACTGGCACCGTCATTAAACTGGGTGGTAATTTGAGCTAATGTTTGGCTTCGCTGGCTACCTACAATACGCCTGAGCCTTCTCTCACCACGCACTGTCAAGGCTAATTGTCCTTTGCAGTTTGCCCGATCACTAGTTTTTTTCCACCATCCATGTATTCTTGGTATACTCTTGACACTGTCGACCTTGAAAATCTTAGCTGTCTGACGATTTCGGAAATTGAATGGCCCATGCGTCGCGCACCTACGATTTGTCCGCGATCGAAGGCGTCTAAATCAGGCAGTTTACCCATACTGGCAATTCCAACAACTAATTCAGAACAACCCCAGTACGCGCTATATATGCAGTTACAACAGCGCCCTCACTTGCGCATACATGATGCGAAGCGCTACACAATTTGCATAGGCTTTGCTATCCCTAATTCAGTGGCACTTCAGTGTATGTCCCCAAAATGATTTTTTTTCTTTCAGAAAATGATTCTGCAACTCATCAGCTTTAAATTTCAAAAGATGTATGTTGATCCGATCATTATTAACCGAGTTATAAGTATTTTTTTCAAACGTAAACAATGGAAATGTTAGTCAAATTAAAACTTTAAAGGCCATTTTCTCAAAACAAGTTTTCATGTCGTTTCGGTAAGTTCAAAATGTTCCATGCGTCATAATTTTTCTTGAATTTTCATAAAATTTCATAAAATGATTATTTATATATGTTAGAATAAAACTTACAAATCAATTCATTATACTATTTTAAAGCAACTTAAAATTTTTACAGTAGAAAATTTTTTTTCGATAAGATTTTGCATAAAATGACTTATTTTTATAGATTTCTTTTCTAGTTTTTATAAATATGACTGTAAATCAAATATTGCTACTTTTATTAAAACTATATAAAGCTAGCTTAAGAGAGAAAATTAGATATCTGAGACAAAAATTAATGCGCATGGAGTATTTTTAAATAGAGTAATTAAGAAACCGATTTTAATTAATATCTTAATTACATTCTGATTTTTTTTAAATTTAGAATTTCCATCTCTAAACAACACTGTGTAAGTATACAAAATTTCATAGCAATTGGTTAATAAATAAAAAAAAAGTTTTTCATGGTCCATTGTCGCCTAAGGCCGTCTGCACACGGAGCAACTCAAAAGAAACTGATAACTGACTCAAATCACAAACCAGTCCGTGATGAGTCGCAACCTATGTAATTGAATGGAGCCACGCACACGGTGCAACTGGTTACAAACCCGTCCCAGTCCGTGATGAGTCGCAACCTATGTAATTGAATGGAGCCACGCACACGGCGCAACTGGTTACAAACCCGTCCGGGTTTGTATCAGTGTGTGGCTCCATTCAATTACATAGGTTGCGACTCATCACGGACTGGTTTGTGATTTGAGTCAGTTATCAGTTTCTTTTGAGTTGCTCCGTGTGCAGACGGGCTTAAAAGAGACTCGTACGTCACTTAAAAACAGCCGATTCATGATGCTGGTCAGCTGCGTGTTTTTCCGTCGTTATGAGCAACGAAAAGGACATTGATCGTAAGAAACGACGCTCTGTCTCATCGGTGCATTTGAGTTCCTAACTCGCTACTTTAGGGTGCTGCAATATCGGCCAGGGGTGCCGAGAGTGTTGTTTTGGGGGGGGATGAACAAAAGATATTATTAGGGCTACTTTAAAATAAATACTAAACTGAATTAACTAATCTCAAGCCCGACAGCTCGATGCACTCAGCTCGCGGACAATATGAATTCATTGATCTCTGCGCAGATCAGGGCCCGATTAAGAACACTGGGGGCCCCGGGGCAGATGATATTTGGGGGACCCCCTTGCGAATATTTATAAAAATAAGAACTGTATATGGACTATACTATTTGAAGAACTACGAGCATACACCAAGCGTGTGAGGAAAAGAAGTTAAAAATCAGGAATTTAAAAAAATCGTTTGATTTAAATAATGATTTAAACCACACAACCCTGCATGCGAGTCCTATATCTGCTATTGCAGTGTATGGCTGATAAAATGAAGCATTCATAAACATGTTTCACATCAAATTGAAAACGCCTTTCACCTTCTGCTGTACGCCTGATACAACCTGTTAAACATTTTCCCTAAAGCAGAAAGCAAAATTAAAAACTTTCACTTATCTGGCACCCTATCAGGACCCGATTTAGAAAATTCTGGACTATAGGACAACTCGGGATGGCGCCCCCCTAACACTGATATGGGCGTAAAATTTCCAAATTGACAGACACACACACAAAAAAATAATAATAATAATCATGAATCGTGAAAGTACCATTTTACCAAGAATTGGCTATTTGAAGTGTAGAAGCCTAGAACATTATAAAATAACAAAAACCAATACAACATATTAACTTCCATCATTAAAACACCAACACAATACAACAAGAAAAACTTATTAATCCCTTATATACACTATAACATTCATATGATGAACTATACATGTAACTATACATATATTGAACCAATCAATCAAATTTGAAAAGATACATATAAAAAACATTTCTATTAAAAATGATAAAATAAAAAAAAATTGAATTGGGAATTTTTTCTTTCTTTTCTTTTAAAATAATAACTTTGGGGGGCCTCTAGGCCCGGGCCTAATGGAAAATCAGGGCCTGCACCCTATCAATTTTACTGTTGTAAAATATTTTGAGCTAATAATTACTATAGAATAATGCAGATTATAGATTACATTTTATATTGCATAACTATAAATTTAAAAAAATTACTTATTTATAATATAACATTTCTTTAGACCTTTATTTTACTTACCTTGGAGGATAGAATATGAAGAATTTAAAATAATAAATTAAGTGAAAACTTAAATACTATTTATTTTTGAGATACATCTTTTTCTCATTTTCCTCTTTACAAAATTGTCTATAACAATTTCAAAATCAATACTATTTGTTAAATCAGCCTCAATACACAATAATGACAGTGAACGTAATTTTTCTTGCAAAAAACTGGAACGGAGAGGAGATTTCAATCTCTTCAATAGAGAAAAAGATCGTTCACCAGAACAATTTGAGATTGGAAGAGTTAACATGATTCTCAAAGCAGTTTCCACGTTGGGAAATGTTTCTTCCAATTGAAATCTTTTTAGTTTTTCCAGCATAGATGACACTATATCGTCTTCTTTTATCAGTCATGAAAACTGCCGCAGCTCATCTGTTAAGCAATCTTCTAGATCATCAGAGTAGTACTCTTGCAGATATTTAGAACTCTGAAACACTACAGAATCATTTTTTATGTCATAAAAACAGGCAAATTTCTTTGCAATTTCCTCATACGGAAGTTTTCTTGAAGTAAGATGAGAAATGAGAGAATCACAAATGGCATAAAAATTTTTAAAAATGTATGCCTCACGTGCTGTCATAGATATATCATTGTTATTTATAGCATGAGGATCTTTACTCTTTGGAATCACTTTTTTTCGAACAGACTCATAAACAGGAACTTCATCGCCACACATACTCTTTGCTACATTTTCATACATTGAGAAATTATCTCTCACAGACTGAGTGAAATCAATTAATGATTTGTACAAAGGACCTACCAGTAAAATATTTAGAGTTGGTTTTTGCAATTCTATGCTTGTTTGATGCAGTCTTTGTAGAAGGGTGTCCCACACAACAATATTCAATATGGTTTCAAATTTTTTAAACTTTTTATGCAAGGAAGATGCTTCCAATTTCATTGAAGCATTTTGTTCGTCATCTTTAGATATAGAATCTAGAGTTAGTAACACAGAAGTATAGTTCTTCCTTAAGGATTTAACAGCTTGGGCATCAGCACACCACCTTGTTGAACTGCAACTTTTCAAGGTAAAACTCTCCCCATTTTTTTAATACTTTTGGTAAGGCATTGCCATCTGTATGTAGATGCAGAGAAGAAATTATATAACTGTTGCATCAGACAGAAAAATTGAAGAGTAAAACTGCAAGATTCCACAGCGTTGACTCCTACCAAATTGAGAGAATGGGCAGCACAAGGTAAAAAATCTGCTAAAGGATTTAAGCTTTTCAATCGTGCTTGTAAACCTGAATATCTACCAGCCATGTTAGAAGCATTGTCATAGCTTTGACCCCTACAATTGGCTATATCAAGACTTAATTCTGAAAGTGTTTGTAATGCAACTTCAGCTAAAGTTTCTGATTTATGGTTGGTAATAGGGATAAATTTTAGAAAACGCTCCACCGGTTGAGCATTGTGCACATATCTCAAAACAAAACATAGCTGATCAAGATGAGAAATGTCTGGTGTGGAATCCATAATCAAACTAAAATATTTTGCTGATGCAACTTCTTCAATAATTTTTCCAGTAACCTTTTCAGCAATTAAATTAATAAATTCATCTACAATTGTTGATGATAAGTAATTAACATTTCCTTTACCCGGATTACCATATTTTTGTAAATGAGATGATAAAAATGGATCAAATTGAGATATCAGTTCCAAACAGCCTAGGAAATTTCCGTTGTGCCTGGAACCAATGGTTTCATCGTCACCATAAAATGGCAATCCTCGTATAGCCAAAAATTTAACAACTGCAACAACACGTTTCAACACAGATGTAAAATAATTTGCTTCATCATCATATTGCTTAATTAAGGAACAATCTATCCTTTGTGCAACGCTTAATCGTTGAGACATCTTAAGTATAGATGTTTTATGAAACATAGAATTTTCATGCTCTGTTAATCTAACAGAAGCATGTTTCCAGTCATTGAAACCAGACACTAGTTTTCCTTTAGATGTTGTGCAAAACAATTTACACACCCAACAAAACACTATTTTGGTTGATGGAGATAATATCATCCATTTTCTTAAAACTTTTTCACCATTTTTTTTCAGGTGAAAAAAATTTCCTGGAGTCAAACTTCTTTTTACATTACCGCCACAAATTCTCTCGGTTTCTCTTAATAAATCCATATTTTGTGCAGGTGGGTTTTGTATATGATATTCAATCATCTGATTATTAATTTCATGCCATGAAGCTGGATCAGAATCAAAACATTGAGAATATGTGTCTCTTTTTTCAACAAGAGATTCGCCATTTAGTACAAGTTCGTTTCCTTCATTAAAGCACGAAACGCTGGTTTCAGAATCTTTGTTTTCAAAATTTTCTTCATTACTAGTTTTAGTAGGGGATCCAACATTTGAAACTTCTGGGATAATATTTACCCCAGAACACCTATCCGTTTCATCAATTGTTTCAGTCTCAGTCGGAGCTGCATTTACATGCTCCGATTTCTGTTTCATGAACAAGTCAATTCTAGTAATTTTGTTCTTAGCAAAATCCTGTTCTTTTTTCCATTTTCTTTTTGAAGCACCGGAAAGGTAAGTACGAGATGACATTATTCTAATGAAACAATAACAAAGAAACTATAAGAAATAATCAAGATTATATCTCAAAGTAGGAATAGGAATAGGGATACTCTATAAGCACGTGAAATAAAAATCTAGGACTAAACAAGCAAATGATGCTGCCAAAAGTATTCTACAAATTTTAATTCAGTAGCTAGTACAAGATTTCGTCTTATCAAATACACCAATCAACAGCGCGTATTTTGAGAAAGAAAGGAGTGGCTTACGTAATAGCCAATCATAAACAAATTTCTAACACTCTTTGACAAACGCGTACTTAATGACGCGAATCTGTGTTTCTTTTACTATTGTTTAGCTTTGAAAGAAAAATTTTTACTCTGTTACTAATAAATTCATTATAAAAAAAATTTTCCTCTTTTTTTTAAAAAAGAGATTTTGTTACATTAGAGATTACGTTAAAGAGATTTTTCACATTAAGGAGGACAG
Organism: Dolomedes plantarius; assembly: GCA_907164885.2. Lineage (NCBI taxonomy): Eukaryota > Metazoa > Arthropoda > Arachnida > Araneae > Dolomedidae > Dolomedes > Dolomedes plantarius. The sequence continues at coordinate 73,474,238 of OU015490.1, forward strand.
TTTGGGGGCCCCCTAGCATCGGGGGCCCTGGGCAAAGTCCCGATTTGCCCTTGCGATAAAAAGGCCCTGGCGCAGATTCCGACCTCAAAGTTACGTTTACCAAGAGTGATCATTGGCTGTTTTTCGGCTTGAAGCGGCAGAGGTGCACCGTAACTTAGGGAAGAAAGCAACAAACCTACTTTTTACATGTTTTTATTAACTCGCTTTCTTGTTTGTATGTATGTGTGTGTTTGTTGTTTGTCTAGTACAAATCTTGCAATCGATTTTTAACTAACTTCCCAACTAGCTAGACATTTGAAACTTTTAGAATAGCTCAGAACACGATGACAATGGATTTTTTTTTATACTTTTAGCCATCTTTAAGCAGAATCGAATTAACTTTCAGTTATTTTCGGTTAATTTTGTTTTGTAGACTGGTGTAGCCATCTATCGGCCGAAACGGGAACGAAAAGTTAAACGCAAATTAACTTCCGATTAACTTCATTTTCTTTCAAGTTGATGGGATAATTTATAAAAAAATTTAAAAAAATATTTATTAATACATAGAATTGTCAAGTTTATATGATTCAACAGAAAATTTAAAAACATGGTATATAAAAAGGTTCTTTTTATCTTGTAATTGTCATTTCCAACTTAATATTCATGCAAACAAACCCTCTTTGTTATGGTGACAATAAAACATAAAATACGAAATAGACTTGAGGGTGTTATGCATGTTTCGTTGTGAACTATTAAGCCTCGTATCGGTAATTTTTGCTCTAACTGTCAGTAGCAAGTCTCTCATTAATAAAATAACTCTTTTTAGATATTTCCATTGCAGTCCTCTGGTGTATTACTATACGTAATCCAATGGCTATTTTTGAAACTGTATTAATATACGTGTTCTATTATATTGTTTGTTACTTATCTTTCAATCAATCAATAAAATCAGTAATGGAGTATTTGATTAAACTTAAGGTGACTGCTTACGTTCTGAGGCAATTTAAAAAGAAACATTTTTTAAAGGATTTTTTGGTCTTTTATGGTAAAATAGCACTTAAAAATTAAAAAATGAACAAAAACTTACCTGAAAAAATATCATACATTTTATAAATTGGTCAATTTGAAGTAGTTTTTAATGAAATTCAGCTAAAACACCTTTCACTATGCACAAAATTCTGATGCTAATTATTTTAATTTTCTTCTCGCACATGATACATATACCAGTTATCTTCAAAATGACCCACAATCTAAGAGAAATTTTAAAATGCGAAAATAATAAAATTTTATGATCCAGTATAAAAATTTGTCCCAGATTCGTCATTCTTTTCCTTATAAAAATAGCCCCAAAAATTAAAAAAAAAACTATTTACTGTACATAAATTATTGAACGTCATTTCATTGACAATAGCATCTAAAACATTTCCTGAAGATTTTACCAAATTATATATATGCATTATTATGTGAGATATCATGATAATGGTAGATTTGTGCTAAAAAACATAATTCTGAGAAAAACTCATTTAAAGTTGTTTGTCACTTCAATTTTGTAGCAGACGATGTGTTTTAAATAGCTATAACTCTGCTTCTAATTGATGTCGATTGAAAATCAAAACAGTTTTGAAAAGAGAAAAGATTGATTTACACGATTCTTAGAAAAATAAATAAATAAATAAAATTGACTAAAATAGTCAAAAAATGAGTTTCAACGTAGGCAGTCACCTTAATCTCAAAGGTTACGTCAACCGGAACGTTCAGTCCGTACAATATTGTCAAAATGGAGACCGGCGCTGCGTAGGAAAGTCCTGCAAACTCAGCCGAAGGTTGATTTCTCCTGTTCGGTTTATGAATAGTATAGGCATGGGCCCCGGACGGACAGTACAGATCTGCCGACCAATTTGGGTAATCCGGGGCCCCTTATTTGAACTTAAATTTAACATGTTCCTGATATATTCCCCTTTGACGAAATATTTAAAAAGATTGATAAAACTATAATTGTGGCAAGTGTGCCCAAGTTTCTAATCTCATTCTCGCAAAGGGTGCCGCAAACATAAACGTGTTGGGGGAATCCCTGATTTTAGGTACTTAATCATTTCTATGGCTTATTTTCGGATGCAGTGAGTAAACACTGGTTCGCAAAATCGTCGCAAAATATTGTAAAAACTGGTTCGCAAAATAGTACATCATGGTCTATGCGCTTAGTAGGAGCTATATTTGAATGCGCTATACATAATTTATTATACATCATTTTATATATTTTATTCTGTATGTTGAAACTGTCATTTTTTGACTATTTTGGTCAATTTTAATTTTTTGTAAGAATCGTGCAATTCAATCTTTTCTCTTTTCAAAACTGTTTTGATTTTCAATCCACATCAATTAGAAGCAGAGTTATAGCTATTTAAAACACATCGTCTGCTACAAAATTGAAGTGACAATTTTAAATGAGTTTTTCTCAGAATTATATTTTTTAGCACAAATCTCTACCGTTATCATGCTATCTCACATAATAATGCATATAATTTGATAAAAATTTTCAGGAAATGTTTTAGATGCTATTGCTCAATGAAATGACTTACAATAATTGATGTATAATAAATGATGTATAATAAATGATGTATCGCGCATTTAAATATAGCTCCTACTATGCGCTGTACCATGAGGGCTTTAGGCTCGAATGTGATAAGATTCGAGCTTATTTTTCTTGAATGTAATACAATAAACACTGTTTATAATGCTTATTGTCTTCTTTCAAGAAATAACCCCTTAACGATCGCATAATTGTCAAGAAAACAGTAAAAAAAGCGCCTATATTTTCTGGAGGATTCCATTTATTTCTTGATCTGAAACATCTAGTTTAAAAAAAAACCAATCTCCAATTACATTATAAATAATCTGGTGCTGCCATCTGGTACATAAAATAAGGAATAAAAATTTTTCAGGGTAAATTAAATGGTTTTTAATCTTTTCGGGGCATTATTTTTTGAACACTCCAGCCCGGAAATAGCACGGGAACGAGAAATTGAAGGCGAAACCTCACCCCTTAATTTTGACGGGAGGGAGAAGGGGTTAAAGTAATTAACGGCCTACTGGAAAGTCACCAATTTTTCTATGAGCTAGTCCTCCACAGGTAAATTACTGAGTGTAAGTATATGCAGATAAAACTCAATATCGAAAGGAAGAAAAAATACCTCTCTACAGCATTTACAAATATACAAAATTTTAAATAAAAAAAATTTCTCCTTTTTGGTATATTTTTTATGCTAATCTACTCTTATTTCAGAATGGATTCTTCAGCGCTGTTCTCACTTCTGCCAACATAAATTTCCAACTAGTTGTCATCATGTTTGGTTATCGGACATCACGCCATTGTCCACCATGTACGGAAGATTTGGAATTCTGAGAGAGCTGTTTTATCATTTACATTTGTTTTATCTTTTGAGCATGTTTTACTATACATTTTACCGTCATTTACATATTTCATGTTATGTGCATGAATTTAGCAGCAATAAAATTTTTATTGTTTTACATTTAGTGTATGTTCTCTCTATACAAATTCAAGGGCTTATTCTTTCACTTGCCTCTGATTCGGCCAAACTACCAGACTGCAGTATTGTTTTGATTTTGAATATGTTCCTCAGAGAGCCACGTATGTTTAGTTGACAAGAAGGGAGCTTAATATAACAAGTTAAAATGCTAGGTATCACGTTCAAAATTTACTCGCGAAATACAAGGAGCGGCCATTAATTTCCAGAACTGATCTCATAACTCCAGAAAATATTACATGAAATACATACCCATTTAAATATGATTCGAAGTAACTCCCACCTGCCGTAATGCACTTCTGTGCTCGGCTGTATAAGTTTCGGAAACAACTTTTAAAGTCCTCTTTCGGAATGCTCTTTAATGTGGACGTCACCGTTTTCTTGAAGGCTTCGACATCCTCAAATCTTGTTCCCTTCAGCAAATTGGGCCTGCATGAGGTCGTGGAGATGCAGCATCCTCCATACTCTCCGAACTTAGCACCGGCAGACTTTTTCTTGTTTTCAAAACTGAAAGATTTGCTGAAGGGAACAAGATTTGAGGATGTCGAAGCCATAAAAAAAACTGACGTCCACATTAAAGAACATTCCGAAGGGGACTTTTAAAGTTGTTTCCGAAACTTATACAGCCGAGCACAGAAGTGCATTACTGCATGTGAGAGTTACTTCGAAACATATTAAATGGGTATGTATTTCATGTAATATTTTCTGGAGTTGTTAGACCAGTCCTGCAAATTAATGGCCGCACCTTGTAGATTTATATGCGGGTTTCGGAAATATTGCGTATTTACTTTAACAACGTTTACCAGCTAGGACCCTTACCAGCACAGATTGAACGAAAAATTCCATTTTTTCCGTTTCATCCGTGCACTCTCTGAGACTTTGGCAACTTCACGTACTCAAAACTAGCTGATTGATGTGTAACGTATTCATAAATAATTATGGTCTTAAAAAACATTAATGATTATGATAATTGTTTAGTATTTCCAACAACTTTTTTTCCATATTTAATTCAGATCTTATCGAATTATTACGAAGATTTGGTAGCTAAGCAGTGGTATTAACACATTGAAAAATAAAATCAAAACATACTTAGTTTGAAATAAAATCAGTTTATTGAAAGTTTTACTAAGAGAAAGACGTGAATAATGTTCATAAAATGCATTTTTGTGCTCGAAAATTTACCTGAACTGAAAATCGTACTTAAAATGTCCTACAATTTTATCTACGATTTCTCGCCAAAAGGTTCTATTGGGAGCTTACTTCCATATACACTGGTGTAAGAAATTAAGAGAATTTGCAGACCTGGTCGATTATCTCTAGAAATACTGTACCGATTTTAATGAAATTTGATATATACATACTTTGATACAATACAAAACAAATATCTATTCAGTAATTGTATATAATACACACGCATGATCGTGTGTAACACTCGTTGGAGTCGGAAGGTATGAATCAGCGGTTGCAGAATAAACAACAAAAATGGGTTAATAGATGGGTTAATTTGGGGGTATGGTCCCCTCTTACAGATATACAGGTCTCGCAGCGTGATTTCATACTTGAAATAAGGCAGTTTATCATTTCCTTTGGCAATTGGTCCCACTCGTTCAGCAACGCTGTTTTCATTTCCTGGATGGTTCTCGGAAGAGGTTGCAATTGCCCTTCCCAGACATGCACTATAGGGTTAAGGTCTGGAGATCTGGCTGGCCAATCCATCCGGCGAATATCCTCACTCTCTAGAAATTCGTCGACCAGAAGAGCTCTATGGGGCCTCGCGTTATCGTCCATTAAAATGAACTCAGGGCCAACTGCACCCCTGAAAAGGCGAACATAGGGCTCCAAGACCTCATCTCTATACCTCACACCAGTCACAGTGCCTCTTTCAAAGACATGGAGAGGTGTGCGGCCATCCAACATGATGCCTGCCCAGACCATTAAACCTCCTCCGCCATAATGGTCGATTTCGCAGACATTGGAGGGTAGGTAGCGGGTCCCTGGTTCTCTCCATATGAACGTACGGCGAAAATCGGTGTTTAAGCTGAACCGGGACTCATCAGTGAAGAGAACGGCCGCCCATTGATCCATACTCCAATCTCTATGCTCTCTGCACCATGATAAACGGATTCTCCTGTTCGTAGAAGTGAACGGGACGCAAACAGCAGGTCTTCTTGCAAACAACCCTCTCTCATGAAGTCTTTTGGAAACAGTCACCCTTGATACACGGGTTCCTGTGGCTGCATACAAGTCACGAGTGAGCTGAGAAGCTGTAGCACTCCTGTTACGTCTTGCTATAATCAACAAATAGCGATCTTCTCTGGCCGTCGTGGCTCTTGTACGACCTTGCCCAGGCTTTCTCTCGATGAATCCAGTATCCTGGAACTGTTTCCACAAGTTACACACGACGCTGGGCGTTAAATTGAACTCTCCACAAATTTGGACTTGAGATTGGCCTGCTTCTAGCCTCCCCACAATTCGCCACTTCATTCCATCATCTAAACGTTGGTGGTTACTCATTTTTACTGTTACAATTTGAAATTAACCGATTGCTGCAAAATAACATCAAGAAATTCACCGAGGTGTGCTAGCGAACGAAATGCGTCTTAACTTACGTGCGCTTATAAAGCCTGTTTCTCTACTGGCTCCATCTACACACACGTGTACGCTTACATATTTGACGTACAAGATTTGCGTTTTTGTCTAGAAGCAGTGGTTTTACCTTCGGTTCAGTTCTTTTCATGAAATTTGATAAAATATGCAAATTCTCTTAATTTATTTCACTAGTGTACTTTAAATAAAACTATATCTGTTTTGGTAGCAGACTTGGGCAGAAATAGTAAATAGGAGCAGTACCACTACAGCTACAGTGGTAAATTTTTGATTAGAATAACATTAGATTAAGATTAGAAACTGGACATTTAAGAATTTAATTGATTAAGAATTGATCTGTCTCCTGGATAACGAGGAGAATGAAAACGGAAATAATTTATAAGTATCACGCATTCTAGGCCTCAAGCGCGGAAAATAAGCTCACAAAATTCTATTCGGACTGCTTATAAGGCAGTTTGAAGTAACGCCCCCGATGCAACCGCGAGAAAAACAAAGAACAGGACATGGTTGCCAACCGTTTTACAGATGGAGTTCAGTTGTTTTCAATTTAACCCTCTAATAAGGGGTCCACACACATGCAGAACTGCAGAGAATTCTCTGGGGAAAACAGTTATTTATGGGCAGGGGACGTCAACTGTAGCTCTCTCCGGCGATCCCTCCTCAGAGTGGTCTTTTCACAGTTCATCAAAGAGACACGAGGGACCTTTGGGGGGGGGGGTTCTAAGTGAGGGGAATGTCTGGAAAACGCAAGCACTAATGACAACAGTGAACGGTCGGGTAGGGTTGATTAGTAACGCTCCTGGAGCGTGACTAATCGACCACAAAATGTGTCGAGAGGAGTCGGGGGGGGGGCTTACTGCGTATGCGCTCTGTTTATATGTGGATGCACCATAACGGTACGGTGGAGGTTGAATCCGGTTGAATGTTTTCCCTCTCCTGTACACTCCCTTCTCATTGCAAGAAATCGGGTTGACAAGGAACCCTACCAGGCAGACTTGCAACAGGTGTTGGAGCGTTTGCAATAAACACGAGTGTCTTTGTTGAAAACGTTATTCATGATCACTAGTCATTTTTTTTCACTAGTCAAAAGTTTTTAATATTTTTATTTCGATTTTGAAATGTCAGTATATATTATTTTTTACATTTTTGCGATCGGAAATTTTGTTCAGTAACTTCTAAAATTAGGTACAAGACTAAATTACATATTAGATCTAATATATACAACATTCTATGTAAATACGAGAGAGATTTTCTTTGTTTCGCAAAATTACAATTCATTGGGGTTTTTTTTTTTCAAAAAGGTTTTTCTTTCATGTAAAATATTATCAATAAATGTTATTATACAGAAAAAAGGTTTATTGTGTACTTATTTCTACCAAAAGCCTCATCAAAAAAGACACCGGGTCGGATCCGACCCGACCGTACCATCTATTTCGTCTCAAACCATTGTATCGTTTGAAGGTTAAATCGGCGCAGTTATTTATGGACATATTTGAATATGAATTTAGCAATATAAGCGTTTTGCCGCAAACGTTTTGAATTTTGTTCTTATTGGTGTTGAGATGTGACAAGCTGCATGCAACGCCTTTATTATGGTATTTTTCCAATACGGCAGACGATTGTCAATTGAGCGTTCGCCCATGCACACCGTAGTTTCTTCGACTACTTTATTATGGAATATAATAAAGGTTTACCAACCTTTGTCATTGATACATATCTCTCAAAAGTAATTAGCAAAAATTAATCAAATTATTTGTTAATTAATTAATTAATTAATAATCCGACCAACATTTTCTATTACTAAACTCAAAGGTTCAATTTTCCTTACCTACACAGTTCCCAAATTTTGTGTTGCAAATAATTCGAAGTCAATAAGCTTCTAAATATTATTAAGAATACAAAATTTTTCTTAAAATTAGACTTATAGACTAACTAGTGGTTTTTTTTATATCTTTAGTATTGGATTTAAACGTTTTGTATTGCACCCTTTCGTTTAGTCAATAAATTACTGATGAATCTGATACCCACGTTATGATTTCCAGTCAATCCGAAGTCAACCCTGTACCAAAAATTTTTATAAGTATTTCCACCAAAATTGAAAACATTCAACTGTAAATGTAATGGCCTTTTTTTCATTTTACCTCTAAAGTGATCAATCAGTTTGCAATCAATCTGTAAGTAAATAAGTTGTCAAAGGTTACGACTATGAAACACTTCTTCAAATAACAGAGAAAGAGCAATGTTTTATTTTTTGTTCAAATCTTCATTATCGGTTTCTGACATTTTGCATTACATATAATCATTGAGTCAACGTTAGCAAAATTTTTACGTTGTTTAACTTAAGATTTTTGATATAACTAAAGTATAATAAGCTTATAACTAATGTTTTAATTTGGGATACGTAATTTTCGTATTTACAAACTAGATGCGAATAAATGCGAAATTTGCCGATATCAGCGAATAAATGCGAAAAATTTTTTTTACTACTTTTTGGCAAAAACTCGGCGGTAAACGGCGTTTTAAGCGAAATTAGATAATAATAAAAATAATCTATATATATAAAACAGTTCCGTAACTGACTCATTCATTGACTGACTGACTGACTGACTGACATACAACGCACAGACCAAACCGCTGAACCTAAAGAGCTGAAATTTAGCATGGCGATTCTTCTAATAGTGTAGGGGTGCACTGAGAAAGATTTTTCAAAAATTCTTCTTAGATGTTTTTAAATTAAATTTTTAAGCTGTTTTTTAAACTTTTTTTACGTTTGCATTTAAAATAATACATTGAGGGTTATAAAATTTATATCACGAGAAAGATCATAAAAATTCCTTCAAAATGAAATTTTTTTCAAATTTTTACCTCCATTTCCTGATTTTTGGTAAATTTTTAAAGATTAATTCTTAGAATTTAATTTATTAAATGCTGATCACGTGATTTTTTTCTGGTACTTTCAATAAATTTATCGTCACGTGCGTAACAACTAAATAGACAAAAAAATATTTTTTTCTCTTTCTAATGCAGCAGACGATTGGATATTATCCAAAAAAAAATGCATATCCCTTACGATTTTTTTTATAAATATATATATAGATAGATATATATTTTACATCAATTGTATACATTGATCATCGCATTTATTATAAATATATATATTTATTTTTTGGCATAAATTGCATACGTTGACCGTTGTATTTAATTTGAATGTACTCCGTAGCGAAGCGCGGGTTTTCAGCTAGTTTATTAACATAATTGCTTAACTAATACCATCCGCGGTCTTCAAGTGAGAAAGCTCGCTTTCCTTCGGATTTGCTCCGAATTTCACCCGGACAGTTTGTCCGCACCGGTGTCGAACCTAAAAATCTAACTGTAAATATCAACCATCAAGTTTTGTGGCACTATTTAGTAGATTTAAGAACGTCTCTTGAGCGCCAAAGTCAAGGATATTTCAGCTACTTATAGTAGTCAACCAAGATACTCCTGTTGATGTTATACAGATTTTAATTGCAGCGAAATGCTGCTACCTTAACTTTGCAAAGGCAGCTATACAAAGCCTATATAGTCCCGTTGACAGAGTAGATGCTGGGATATTTTAGTATGTACAACATAGTAATTAATGACAATAATGTGGAGACCATAATGTTAGCTTTTAACTAAGAATTTTGATACGTACATATCCAAGTAAGTAAAATTGTAAATTTTTTTAATAAATGCTAAATTTTAAACTTTTTTTGGCGAATAAATGCGAAATTTTATATATTGTATTTTTTTGCGGAATTTCGACATTATTTATGAGAAATTCACGTATCCCTAGTTATAAGTAAGCTTATAACTAAAGTTTTCCAACCTTCAAACATAAGAATCTGAGTCACACGTTTTATGTTCCAGCAACCCAAAGTGCGGAATTTATAGAAATTTTCTGTAATAAAACTTTTTATCAAAATGGAAAACATCCCACTGGTATACAGCATCTAATATCATTTTTAATGGTACCACAAAAGTCATGTACTGCGTTTAAGTCAGTCCAAGGTCAATTTTCTTTAAAACTGTTCTATTATCAAATTTTATTTGAATATAAAAAACATACCAGCAGTAAGTGGAATGGGTTGCATTTTCATGGTATCTCAAAAGTCTAAGTTAACTAGTTTGTAATACAATGAGTCGCGAATATGAAGCTTTTCTTCAAATTGGCAAAACCCCCGGCAGAGAGAGAAATGTATTTTTTCTTCAATACGAAATTCATTCGCTTCTGTAACAAGCTGTGTTCTGTTTGATGGCACTGAAGAGCGTTGTCCTCGTATATGTTATTCAAAATCCCTTGGAGATTCTCCATTTCTTCAGGTATCCTCGCCACCAGGTATACAGTTACAGTGAAATAAAACATATTGAGGACGAGCGTTACTGCCATTTGTGTCGGAACAATAACACTACTGTGTTTCTCCTTTATGAACCACGCAGATAAGAGAAATATTATCATAATATGCCTAAAAACTAAATAAAAACACGAATAAAGAAAACGACTCTTTCAAGAGACCCGTGCCATACCACACTGTAAAACACTTCTGCAACAAGTTGCTGGCTACACGCACCTCAGTATTGTTGAAAAATTCTCTTCCATTATTTAGTATTTTATGTCCGATAGACGAAATGATATTTTCCATTGATAGCAAACAGCGCAGAAAACGCAGTTCAGGACCAAAGGCAATAAGTTATATGAAAAAGTAAACAGCAAGTGACGAAACCGGCAGAAATTTCCATCCGAGGATCTGCAAAAGAGAACAAGATGACGTTGTTCCACGATTCTTTGCAACAAACTAATAAAATAAAGGGGGTTGCCAACTCCCTTATAATTGTTAATAACATCAGGCCATACATCATATAGATTACTATGTTCGCTTTGCTGTCATTTCGAAAACAGTAAATTTCTTTTCTCAGTATTTTGAGCTTGCCAGAATTCTTTAATAAAAAGAAGAACATATTAAAAGAGGCCGTAATAGACAGAAGAGAAGTCACTTCTAAATGTAACATCCGAAAGTACAAAAATGTTTCACTATTATCGAAAGGAAACATACTATTGTAGCGTAATGGAAGTATGGGGTTATTTTTCCCAAAACCTGACAGGGTGCACGACACACAACTGTGTGTTTATCGGGGTATTTTTGCCAGTTCCCACCGGTTTTGAACACGTGGGGGATTAAAAAACGATTCCAGCAAATGCAGCCAGATTTTTTCGACCTGAAGGTTAATCCCAGGATAGCGGTTTCTCTAACAAGTTGTGTGGGTAACTGTTTGGAAAAACAGAAAGCGTCTCCTATCACCATCGCAAAGCTGTCTTTCCTAGTGATAGCTCTATGCGATTTTCACTGGAATGTAATAAAGTTTAGGCATTAAGAAGAGCTGTCAGCCGATAATCTGCCGGCCCTCCCGGTTGTGAGAAAAAGATTTCTAAGAAGACGGAACCCGAAGTTTCAAGCCGAGAGGGAGAGACTGTGTGTTTTTGGAGAGATCGGCCTGTAACTTCCAGCCGAACAGACGTGTTTTTTAGGAGCTCCTGTTTTGGGGTCGAGCTGGGTCCTGGAGCCTGTATGGCGAATCTGCACTTAAATTAACTAATTATGTTGTACCTTTTAAAGTTAACTTTTTTTGTAAATAAATTTTTAAGTTTTTGTTTTAAAAAAACTGGCCTTTGCCTTTTAATTAGGACTCTGCCTTCCTTAATTATGAATTCAATAGTAGTAATTTTTAAAAAGCCTCAGAGAATTGTCTTAACTAAATATCGTGACGCCACACTATGGATAAGCCGAAAAAAATAAAGGAAAGTCTCTGCGTTTTATTTCTGGCATTATTAGTTTTAATCCCTGCTATTTGCAGCAGGAGACAAAACACCCGCAGTTCTTCCTTTTTTTTTTGTTGATAAGGGCATAACTGGCATAGTGACTCTATAGCACTCCAGATCATTTGTCAAAAGTCAAAGAATACCGTAAAATTGAAATCAAGCTACATTATTTGTACAATCCTAAGTTTTACACAATCAAAATGGCGATATTTGTGAACGTAATTTATACATGTCTACACAGTTTTCTGTAGTTCACGTCGTAACAACATTTCATATCCACTAAAAAAACTTTTAAAAAGTAAAAAAAACGCCAAGCTTCAAAATAAAAGTTACGACTAAAAAATGGTGTGATATCAAATATCCAAGCTTATTAAGTTCTAGTACTAAATTTCCTAATCACGAATTTTTTCACATCTAAGTGAAGTGGTTAAGTATGACTTGTTGATAGAAACCCTTCTTCCCGAGACCAAACTCATCATAACCTGTTTCTGAAAATTTCTACGGGTACGCGTAAAACCTACCTTTGATGGGAATGTTAAGAATTTGTTATATTTTTGGGGTCAATTTAAGAAGATTGACAGCGATCCAAATTTAGATGATCATGATAAATTTGCATAATTATTGCAATCAATGGAGAAGGGATCATCGGCCAAAGAATTAGTTAAAGGTTTTTCGCCTGGTGGGGAAAGTTATAGCAGGACTTTACAACAACTTCAAGCCCGTTTTGGTAAAGAGGACCTACTTATAGAAGTTTATGTAAAAGATCTCCTTTCACTGGTCTTGTTAAAAAATTCAAATCAGAAATTTTCCTTCAGGAAATTATATGATAGCTTAGAATCAAAACTTCGTGCATTAGTAGTACTTGGGGTTGCTAGAGACAAATATGCAGCTATGTTGTATCCTCTGGTGGAATCATCTTTACCAGATGACACACTTCGTGCATGGCAGAGATTTTGAGCGGTTAATTGCAGTTATAAGGAAAATGAATTTGGTGACGGAAGTTCTAGTAAAGAGAAAGAATCGACACATCGCATGGATTTAGATGGGCTACTTTCATTTTTGCTTGATGAAATTGAAGGAGAAGAACGAGTATCTATAGCAAGCAAATGCTTTGATAAAAATCAGCCTTCCAAACTCTGGAATGCCAAACGAGCAGGTTTTAAGAGCAGTGGGCATTCACCCGCCATACCCTCAGCATCTACTTTAATTACTACTGCTAGAGATAAACAAAATTACTGTATTTTTTGTTCTGGAACTCATGTATCCTCAGATTGCTATAAAGCTAGGAATATGTCGCTAAATGACAGGCATGCGGCTGTGGAAAAGTCACGTTCTTATTTTCTGTGCTTAAAGTCTGGACATGTGATTTACAAATGCAGGGCTAGAGCGAATTGCCTCCTTTGTGGCAAAAGGCATCATCTGCTCTTATGTAGAAATCTTTCAAATACTTCAGACGCGAGTTCAGTTGTTAAAGGCGATGAATTTCTTACTAATCAAGATGAAGCCCTGGCAAACATAACAAAATCTCCTAATGTAATTCTGCAGACTTTGACTGTCATTATTAGAGGTCCCAAGAAGAAGCGCACAGCTCGTGCAATAATCGATTCTGCATCTCAACGGTCATATGTTTTAAAGAGCACTGCATACGAAGTTGGATATGTATCCTGCCAAAGAGAACAACTTCGACACTCCTTGTTTGGTGAAAGTCATGCTGATATAAATCATGAAGTTTTCACTGTAGCTATCTCCAAAATTGATGGAAGTTATAATTGTCATTTTAAAGCACTTGGGAAAGAAATTATATGTGATACTATGCCACCAGTAGGAAATGGTGTCTGGCTGCAAGAACTCGAGAAATTAAACATCTGTTTACATGATCCGGAAGCAGGTCCTATATAAATTCTTCTCGGAGCTGATATTGCAGGCAAGTTAATGACTGGCGGATACAAGCTCCTCCCTTCTGAACTCGTGGCAGTGGAGACCAAATTGGGGTGGACCATAATGGGGAAGAATCCTTCTTCAGACTAGCAAGGAAGTGCTGCAATACTAGTTACATGTTTGGTGTGTGCCGACACTTCTCTATCTAATTTGTGGTCTTTGGAATCCATCGGCATATTAGATACCTCTGAGAGGAAGTCTAGACAAGAAATAGAGAAAGCAGTTAAAGAGCATTTTTTAAATACTGTCAAAATAGACTCTGAAGGTAGGTTTATTGTTAATTTACCTTGGTTAAATGAACATCCTCCTCTGCCAGATAATTTTGAATTGGCTCTTAAGAGGCTAAACAATACAGTCAAAAATTTAAGAACAAAAAATATTTTTGAAGCTTATGATCAAGTTTTTAAGGAATGGGAAAAAGAGGGGGTTATTGAAAAAGTACCGGAAAGGGAAATTCCTCTTCCTTCTCATTATTTACCCCATAGGCCTGTTATCAAAGAAAATAGTACCACTCATATTAGGCCTGTATTTGATGCTTCGGCCAAGTTAAAATTCTCCCCCAGTCTTAATGAATGCCTTGAAAAAGGGTTTAAATCTAATTGAGTTAATTCCATAAATATTGACACGTTTCCGCTTGTTTAAAATAGGAGTGACTGCGGACATACGTAAAGAGTTTTTAAAAATTCGAGTTTTGCAAAGTGACAAAAATTATCTTAGATTCCTTTGGTGTGATGAGGATTTAAAGTTAAAATATTTTAGGCACTGCCGAGTTGTTTTCGGAGTTACGTGTAGCCCCTTTTTGCTTGCCTCTGTGATTCAGTATCATTTACAGTCAGAATTAGATAAGACACAATCTGGGTCCTTAAAATACCCGGCTGACATTATCCAACAACTTGCAAGTAGTTTTTATGTAGATAATTGTCTCGTAAGTGTCAAAGATGAAATGCAGTTACAAGAGTTCATATATACAGCCTCGCAATGCCTACTCGAGAGAAAATTTGAGTTACGAGGGTGGGAGTATTAAGATGCGAACTGTCATGCTCCACAACCCACCAATGTTCTTGGAATGTTATAGGATCGTGATAATGATGCTCTGAGCCTAAAAGTAGCAGATAATATTGAAGATATCACCCAAAAAATTTCGAAAAGAGTAATTTTAGCAGCTGCCCATAAAGTATTTGATCCTCTCGGTATAGCTTGTCCTGTTACTTTATTGCCAAAACTTTTGTTGCAGCGGTCGTGGAAATCCCGATTAACTTGGGACCAAGAAGTAGATTCTAGTACTAAAGAAGAATTTTTAAAATGGTGGAATAATTTGGAAATTTCAAAGGAAATTAAGATCCCTAGATGGATACAATGTGAATATAAAATTGATAGTTTACATTTCTTTTGTGATGCAAGCAAATCTGCCTACTCTGTGGTTGTTTTTGTCAAAATTTTTTCGACAGACTCAGTAAAAGTACATTTGCTAAGAGCCAAATCTAGAATAGCTCCTTACGGGAAGAAGGAAACCACTATAGCACGATTAGAGCTTCTTGCCGCTACAATTTCAGCACGCCTTTCAGTAGACATTTTAAAAGAATTCCAGAGGGAAAATGTTTTCTTCTGGTCGGATTCTACGACAGTACTTTCGTGGTTGAAAATAGAAGAGCCGTGGGGTGTGTTTGTCCAGAATCGGGTGGATGAAATCAGAAGGCTGACCCCTTTAGAAGCTTGGAGGCATGTACGAGGAACACTCAATCCAGCCGATCTCCCAAGCAGAGGTTGTTCCGCTCATCAGCTGTTGAAGTCCAAATGGTGGGAGGGCCCCCTCTGGTTATATTCTCCAGCTGAAGATTGGCCCCAATCAGAATTTTGTATAAATGAGGAAGAAGTACGGAATGAAAGAAGAAGAGGGATTGTGTCATCTATGATAAACATACAACATATTGGGGAATGTATAAGTGGTCGATTTTCAAGTTACACAAAGACAATTAGAATGGTTGGATGGATCTACCAATTTTATAACAACACTTTCAGGAAAAATAAATTGGAAGGAGAGCTAACAACTGATGAATATGGGAAAGCTGAGATTGTGGTTTTAAGGCTGATACAATCTGAACGACTCTTTGAAAAAAGACTTTTGAAGAACCTGAACACATTCAAAGATCAGAATGGTCTATTGCGTGTAAAAACAAAATTATTTGATAGTGAAGAGATAGAAGAATTCCAAAATCCTATTGTGTTGCCATCAAAACATGACATAGTGTTAAAATTAGTTACTGAAGAACATAGGAAATCTTTACATTCAGGACTGTCCACTTTACTAGCTAGATTAAAGGGAAAATACTGGATAATAGGAGTCAGAAAATGAGTCAAGCAGGAAATTTCTAAATGTATTATTTGTAAGCGTCATACAGCGAAACCTCTAGAAGTCCCATTAGCTCCATTGCCGAAAGACAGAGTTACTCATGCTGGTGTATTTGAAGTCTCGGGCGTTTATTACGCCGGCCCTCTGTATTTACGATCAGGAGAAAAGGCATGGAAAATTTTATTTACGTGTGCGGTATACCGTGCTGGGCATTTAGAACCAGTCAAGTCATTATCTACAGAATCTTTTATTCAGGCCTTAAGACGATTTATGTCTCGAAGAGGAAGAGTCTCTGTTCTCTGTTCTGATAATGGTACCCGTTTTGCTGGTACAAATAATGTTCTGAAGGCTCTTGACTGGGATAAAATAAGATCTTATTCTACCACTAAGCAGATTTCTTGGAAGTTCATTCCACCCACTACTGCATGGTGGGGTGGATGGTGGGAACGAATGGTTAGAATGTTAAAAGAATTTTTACGGCGAATGCTGGGGAAATCTTCAGTGAATTATGAAGAACTTCTGACTATTCTATGTGACTGTGAGTCTGTTATCAACTCCCGACCCTTAACCTATATTTCCAGTTCACCAGATGAGTTAATCCCATTAACCCCTTCGATGTTTCCTGTGAATAACAATTGTGTAAAAATTGAAAATGCAGATCTAGATTTTGTTGACAAAACTTTTTTAACCAAAAGAGCCAGGTATTTGCAGAAACTGAGAGAAGACTTGTGAAGTAGATTTAGAAATGAGTATTTTCCACTACTAGTACACCGAGGTAGCAGGAAGAATGATTCACTTAAAGTTGGGGATGTTGTACTTATAGGTAATGAAACAAAAAACGAGTTGACTGGCCTCTAGGTATTGTTGTAGAAATTTATCCTGGAAGGGATGGTATTTCCAGGGTAGCGGAGTTAAAAATGCAGCATGAGGAAAGACTACGTCCTTTCCAGAGGCTTTATCCTCTTGAACTATCGGTTTCGGATGTGAATATCTTGAATTTACCCGTAAGTGCTCAAAGAGTATCTACAGAGACAGTGTCCTTCAGATAGTAAAGAAACAGCTATGCCTTCGAGTGAGTTCACAGCAGAGATCCTGAGTGCTGACGTACCTGATTTAGAAAACCGTACCCCAAATTTTAAGACAACGAGAGTGGGAAGAAAAATTAAAATTCCAGATCATTTGGGCTTGTGAACGTGCAATTTCTTTTGTGTGTACTGTATTAACTATCAGTTTTGTATAATTTTGTGTTGCAATAGTAAATTAATAATTTCATATTGCAAGGTGGGAGGATGTTACGTGATTTCTCGCATCTTCCCTGATACTGACATACATCATATATTTATTCTGAATGTTTAACTAATGTTTAACTCCATGTAATTGTATTTTGCTATTTTATATTTTACTGCAGTATTTTGTGAAACTTTCAACAGGGTAAATTGTACTTTAGCTCTGGCAACAGTTGGATTTCATGTTATATTTATTGTGAGTTTGAGAGCTGAGAGGGGCGTATCTCCTTTAAGCTGCCTAACCATGTATTGTTAATGTGTTTCGTCCATTAAATGTTGATTGCTTGTTTTAATCCGAAGTCAGATTATTGGTGATTTAAATGAGGTTAACAAACATTCACTTGTATTTTGAGAAGTTAAACAGTGATTCGTGAACACAGTTAATATAGTACAGTTTGAGGAACATATCTTTTACTGTATTTTAATATTTTTTGGATAATGTCCAATCGCCTGCCGCATTAGCAAGAAAAAAAAATATTTTTATCTATTTCATTGTTATGCACGTGACGCAAAATTAGTTTAAAGTATCACAAAAAGAAAAGAAACTACGTGATCAGCATTTAATAAATTAAATTCTAAAAATTAATCCTTAAAAATTCACCAAAAACCAGAAAATTGAGGCAAATATTCGAAAAATATTTCATTTTAAAGGTATTTTTATGATCTTTCTTCTGATATAAATTTTATAACCCTCAGATTATTATTTTAAATGCAAACTTAAAAAAGTTACAAAATCAGCTTAAAAATTTAATTTAAAAAAATCCAAGAAGAATGTTTCAAAAACCTTCCGTTGGTTTAAGAGTCAGGTTCTCCCGTTTTTTTTAAATTTTCATTAAAGTATAATAAAAGACTAAAAACATTTTCAAGTTAAAAAAGTGAGTATAGTTATAATTATGGCCCCTCTTTCACATAAAATCCCTTCGATTTTAAATGTCTTCACTCATCTTTTAGACTCTGGTATGATGAATTTTCCTATTCCTGAATTATGTATAACAGTTTTGCATGTTTGCAAGTTTGTATCTCGGATGTTACCATAGAAAAGGAATTACAAAAAAGAAAAACAAATATTAAAATATAAAGCATCATAATATTCTGAAAATGTTTATCACATATAGTATTTTTAACAGAATGATGATTGTCAAAATACATAAAATGACATTAAAGAAATTGCGTTTAGAGATTTCTTGTCACCAATTTTTTTCCCTTTCCCAAAGAATTGATATATGTTAACTATTGATTTCACAGGCTTGCGAAATTGAAGTTTTTGAAAAGTGCAAGAAAAGTTTTCACTGAGTTTTGTGTTATTTGGTGTGCTAATTTCGAAAATGACCTCCATTTTTTTCCATCACGTCAGGATTTTTTGTAAAATTGATATCGATATTTTTGCTAAAATCCTATTTGAAAAGGAATTTTCTCAACAATTTTGCATGTACTATCTAGCAACAGTGGTTTTTATTCATTTAAATCTATGTAAAATAACCGATTCTTGGTGAGGCAAATTGTTTTTTCAGCAATAGATTATTTTTTATAGGTTTAAATGCATGAAAACCACTGTTGCCAGATCGCACGAGCCACCTCTGATCGAGAGAAAAACAAAGTTCCCTTGAGTTTAAACTTTTTGCATCAAATTATGGTGCAGTTTCTAGCAGAAAATTACCAACATACTATTTTAATTTGTTTTTCTTAAGGTAACTTACATAAAATATACGATTGACTAAGAGGAGCAAATATTATGTATGTGTACATGAAAGTTTGAAACAAATTTTAATCTGAGCAAAAAACAAAACAAAACAAAAAACGTTTATATTTAAGTACGTCCTTTTTTTAAAAACTTCTTTTTGACGTTCTTCTTTTATGTTCAATCTCAGGCCTATCTCGTGTTAACATCCAACAGTAGTCGGCGAGCATGATCTTGTCCCATCTTCCTTGATATTTGCGCTCCATATCTTTGATGTCTTGGTGGAACCTTTCACCCTGTTCTTCGCTGACTGATCCTAAATTTTCGGGGAAAAGTCCCCATGTGAGTGAAGGAAATGTATTTTGACACTCATGGAGCAACCCAACGCTTGAAATTTGTCCAGCATATTCATAACAATTTCTTTATAATCAGGATCCTTGTAATTATCCAGAAATTTTCCAGGTTGAAGATTTTGTCTTTTTGGTCATTCGCCTTGTTGACCAAGAAGCATGGAGACAACTTTCAAATCACCGCAAATGTTCCAACCGTGTTGGGCATATTTTATTTTGTTGAGGACGACAGCCAGGTTTCCATAGCGTTCTTTTAAATGCACCTAGTGTCCAACTGGTACAGAGTCATACTGGCTTCCGTGATGAAGAAGGACAGTTTTAAGGTTCCTTTTCAATGAATCTATAAACAGCCTCCATTCATCTTTATCTTGATATTAAATTTGCTCTTGAATCCGGGAACATCAGCACAATAGACCAGGTTCTCCTCTTCCTCAAAGTACTTAACAAATTCCTTTTCTCGATTCCTGTACCGATAAAAAGAGGTTCCTTTGACCAATAAGTTTTTTCTTTCAATCTGGAGCCCAACAATACAGCTGCCTCTTTCGAAAGGCCCAGATCTCTAGTCAGATCATTAAGTTCAACCTGAGAGAAAGGTAAAGGGCCTCCCAAGTTCCCCTCTGGAGGTCCTCGCCTCCAGAAGGGCTTATATTCGGTAGCGGAGTTTTGAACTTCTGGATGTTCCGAGTCTGAAGACTCTGAAGAGATGACTGGCAATTCAGTTGGAGGCAAAGTCACTGGCACATCAGGTCCATCAGGAACGGGGCGTATGGCCGATGGAATGTTATCAGGATAAGAGATTAGCTTTTGATTTTTGCTGTTATACCCACGGACATGGCAGGAACAAAAGTAACAATCATCAGAGTGGTTTTTCGGCTCCCATGTCATAGGAATTGAAAATTGTACAGCAGTCTTCTTTCCTTTGAGCATAAGCGTAGATCATTGAGACACTGCACACAAACTTTATGAGGAACCCACGATTTGTCCTAATCCCTGAGTTTCATGCCAAAATACGCATGATAAAGTTGTCTTACATAGTCTGTAATGCTAGGGGAGGTGTCACAGAGGGGTATTCTGTAGGTTTCACCACGGTAGAAAGATGGTTAGGCAGGGAAGAAATTCAACGCCGAAAAAAAAGTTTATGGCAAATGTTCATAAAAATCAAAGTAAAATTGAATTTTTCAAGAAAACGTGACGTGATAGAAATTTTTCAATATTTTTTTTGAAATCAGCACCAAAAAATACATAAAGTTCAGCTGTCAGTTCCTTTGTATTTTTTACATCGCAGGCCTGTGTTTTTATCCAAATCAAAAGAGAAAAGACCAACAAATTGGGAACACTTAGCTTACGAGTAGATTAATTGCCCTCAGCAACTAGAGAAAACTTGGTTGGTTTAGGCATCGTGTGGCAAATGGATTGCCCCTAGTTACTAGCAAAAAAAATATTCATCTCCGTTGATTTATCCCTCGAGTAGTGAAAGATGGCTATAGTGCTCCAAACCAGCAAATCAATAATTAATTACGTCTATAGGTTTTAATTTTTTGCGTCTTTTAGGAGGTCCAGGACACAAAATTCTTTAAATTTTCGAAAAACAATTATTGCATTAAAAAATGGTGTGTTCTTTTCTGCTTAAAATAACGTTTAAATCATGTTTCTATCTTAATTAGAACAGGGGATATAAATTTTTTTTTGCAATTTTCTAATAGCAGCCAATTTTTGTTTATACATGTAAATGCGTTTTTCTGCGTGATAGTTTTTTTCACCATTTCTCGTCTTTAAATTATTATAAGTCAAGAACCGTTAAAGATAAATAGTTCAAACTTGGAACATGTCTTTTTCAATTATTTTACTTTAATTTTAATTCAGCAAATTTGTAAAAAAATATTTACTTTTGAAAATATAATTTTTTAAAAATAAGTTACATAATTTTTTTTGAAATTTCGTCGCTAAATATTTTAAAATTTTTTTAAAATTAATGTTTTAAAAAACACTGAATCAAAATTAAAACTTATATATTTCTGTTCAATTACAAGAAAAATTTTGAAATTCGACAAATAAAATTTCGAGTTCTGACAATTTTAAATTACCCCACTATTTTTAAAAATTTTAAATTTTAGAATTTTTTAAAAACTTTATGAGAAGTTTTATGATGGGATTTTGTTTGCAAATTATATAGTTATCATCACAAAAAATTCAAAATTTTAACTCAATAAATGATTTTTTCTTAAAAATGTGTCTCGGACCTCCCTTAAAGGATACTTTTCAGTATCGTAAAAATAATGGCATTCATGTACCACGCTACCCGTTTCTCACTCTACTGTTCATTCACAAATGTGTTTTTTCTTTCTAATGCTGCCTGGCTGGAAGTGTTCGAGACCAGGTCCCTATAGGCAAGCGGGCTGAGGGGTGCGCCTCCAGTTTTTAATAGCGCCACAAGGGTCAGAGTCCGATTTAGCCAGGTGCCACCTCCATTCTGACCGAACACCCCCAAGGGGCGCATCTGGAGGGATAGTCTTCTCTCCCACTCTCTCTGACCTCATAGAAGTAATTTCCGGTCTAAGGATTTAACGGTCCCATATCCAGTCTAGACACAGAGGTATTTAACCATTTCCCTATGGGGTGGGATAGCATGTATCCCAAGAAACCGGGCCCAAGAATGAATATATATATATATAAAAGATCTCATCTGTTTGTTTATCCGCTATAGAATCATAGACTGTTTCACCCACAGGGACCAAATTCGGCACTGTTAATGTTTAGGTCCCGAGAAAATTAACGCAGCAAAAACGAAATTTTGGGTCTCAATTAGTTTTTTAAAATTAATTTTTTAATGATTTTTGTGCCCATAAGAGGTGCCCGTACTACTTAAAGGTGGATACAGCCCCTTCACCACAACCAGAGGCGTTATAAGTGAAATTCGATGCACGGGGGAGAAAAGGGGTTGTTCTGAGGGATGATCTGTGGGTGGTCTGAGGGTTGTTCTGGGGGTGACGGGGGGGGGCGAAGTGTTTATTTTAATTTTCTTACGTTTAGTGGAGTCGTGGGTCTAAAAAGGTTGAGACCGCTGCTTTAGACAATTTTAGGCAATGGCGTTCAAACCAATAGAACTTAATAAAGTTTGGAAAAAATAGGAAGAAAATAAAAGAAAAATTATGTTTGTTCCATGGCCAGTTTTTGGAAGCCTTCCGTTGATCTTAATATATTAATCGTTTGAGAATCATAAAATGGGAAGACGCTTAAAAGTTCTACAGGTTTTCCCCCTAAGTTCGCGAAACAGAGTTAACATACGATATGTATTTGAATTAAGGAATTCATTCACAAGAAAAGCTATACGAGGATATTCTAACATTTTCTATTCAGTATTACGTTACTTTAAATTTGAAATAAAATTCACCAGCCAACATATTAAATTATACCAGCCACTTTTACAATTATTGCAACAATTAGTTATCATTTTAAGAGCATTTTTTATTCAAAGAAAACAAACCACTCAGCAGTTAAATTAATTAATTACCAGGGGGGGAAATACGTAAAAAAATGAAAGATAAGAGCCGAAAATGAACCAAAACACTAAGCATTGCTTTTGCTTTTATTTCTGATGATCAGCAGATGAGTTCTTCAAGCTTTTCTTACATAGATTAAGAATATAAAACTGCTCTCTAAATTAGACAGAGAGACCAGTGGGAGTTTCTTCGTATCTTTATTACAGGCTTCAAAACGTTTTCTGTTGAAACTATTCTACAAGACTCTAAGGCAGCCATACTCAGCCTTTTTTTGCCTCGGGCCACATTCACATAATTTCCAAATTGAAGGGGCCGCAACGTTATAGAGATATGATGAAAAAAATCCTTAAAGGGAAAAACATTATTGGTTGAACTCCGTTTGATTAAAGATAAGGATGCATACCACCTGATAAATCAACAAATATTTTCTAAAATTAAAACAGAATGACAGTACTTATTATTTATCATCATACCAGTCAATACTAGCTCAAACATTAACAACAGCGAATTTCCGAATATGATTTTTTTCATCATATTTGTGTACTTCAAAACACATTATTCCAAAAAAAAATGAAACTCAAAATTAAACTTTCTTCTAATTGTTTGTTTAAAAATTAGTGTGATTTTTGATACTGAAGACATTTTTTTACTATATTAGACAAATCGGTTTTTTAATTGCTACATGCTAGCCTAAATACGTCATCAAGGTGAGAATCAGTAAGTCGATTACTGTATACGATTTTTAAATATTTCATTTTAGAATTGGATGATTCACAAAGATATGTGGATGCGAATAAGATGAGCAACAGAAAGGCACAATTTTGTACAGTTTTGTATTTTTCAGGGACTAATTTCCAAAAATCTGTGTACTCGTTTTCCTCTCTCTTTTCTTTAAAAACAGCTTTCAGATTAGTATCATTCTTAGACTCGATAAATTGATCAAGTAACTTTACATAATCATATCCGAATTCAGCTAATTGTGTTATAGTTGCTGTTTCTAGGTGCCAGGGATTTTCTATAAGCAACAAACAATTCTTGATACAATGTACAGAGGCTGTTCACATATTTTTTAGACAATGTATATTGTATTCACAAAACTAAATTACATAAAATTCTTGTGTTTTAAATGTTCTATTTGACATCCCTTATTCTGAACTATCTTTCGACACCGCAATTTCCAGGATAATAATGTCTTTTGAAGTGTCAGAAGATGTATTCTATCCCATTCCTCCTGAACAGCTTTCCAGAGTCCTGTAAGGGTTTTGGGACGACGTTTGGATAATGCAGATTTTAAAAGTCCGAAAGCACAAAAATCCATAGGTGATACATCGGGAGATTTAGTAGGGATATCAGTGAAGGGTATGGCCTTGATACCAGTTTTTTGTTCCATTTCTTTTAGGAAATTTACAATGGATTTTGATGTGTGACTGCTAGCATTGTCCTGATGGAGTCTCACAGATTGATGGGACTGTGGGTAAAGCGATGGCATTTCATTCAGAAAAATTGGCGATAAAATATGTTCCTGATAGTATTTGGAGTTAATCTTGACATTTTTTCCATTCTCTTTATTTTTAACTTGCCATTATAAGAAAAACCAGCAACAATCATGAATCCCTTAGAAAAACTTTCTTTCGATTCTTTGAACCATGTACTTAAATTTTTTTCTCCCCTTTCATGATAATAAACATTATCATTATTTTTAACTTGCCATTATAAGAAAAACCAGCAACAATCATGAATCCCTTAGAAAAACTCTCTTTCGATTCTTTGAACCGTGTACTTAAATTTTTTTCTCCCCTTTCATGATAATAAATGGCTCTTTTTTTTTGTTGCAATCATTTAAATACACCCATGATTCATCTATTATGACAATTGTTTTCCATTTTTCTTTGGATAAGTGTTTCTCATATAGAATTCTGCAGCGTGTCCTGCGTTCAGCGATATGATTTGGAAGAAGACGATGCACATTGCGTTTTTTCGCTTTCTTAAGATTTAAATCAACGTTTATCATTTTGTTTACAGTGGACACTGAGCATTTTAATGATTTTGCAACTGTCCTTTGACTAGGGGGATTTTCTTTTAACATTAAACAACGTACCTTTGCAATAGTCGAAGATGTCCGTTTTTTCCTTGGATACTTGTTTGGAATTTTTGTCCCACTTGAGGCTCCAATTTGACGTTTTTTTCCTTTCTTGTTGACGATATTACCTATCGACGCTTTAGATATCACAAAACCATGACTCTCACATCGTTTTTGGATAACGGAGTATGCATATTTCTCTTCGGAAAGAGCATAAATGTAGCCTTCGAACCACTGCTTTGTTAAAAATGCCATTTTGAATAAAAACAAAACTTTCAAGCCGCAGACGATAATTTTGACTTTTAAAAACATATTACAATTCCAATTATTTCTTTTGCAGCAAACGATTTTTTATTACCGCTTACCAAAATCGTCTAAAAAATGTGCGAACAGCCTCTGTATATCCTGAAACCGTGTCTTATATTCCTTGACTAAGGCAGTTAAATAATTTTAAAATATCTCATAGTTCTTTTGGGAAATATTCCTTCCATCTTGTTTAGCTTTTGTTACGGTTCTAAAGTTAAGCAATACTTGGTTCTTTATTTCTTCGTGATAGATGTTTAATTTTTCTTAAAAAGCAAATACTTTATTCGCCAATTGCGAAATGATTTTATTTTCACCCTATAACCCACGATTAAGCTCACTGAGTTTTTCTGTGATGTCGCAAAGAAAAGCTAAAAGACACCACCATCCATCATTATTAAGTTCGCTGCAAATTTTGTTGTTTTGCTCTAAAAACAAAATAATTTCTTGTCTTAAAGAAAAAAAAATCGCACCAGAGCTTTTGATCGGCTTAGCCATCTCACTGAGGTATGTAAAAGGACGCCGCTATAATTACTGTTTAATTCTTCTAAAAGAATTTTAAATTTTCTGGGGTTCAATTCTCGTGCTCGGATATAATTCACTATATTTATTACGGTCTTCAATAAGGCATCTATTTCACAAATAGAGATACTTGCTGCTAAGTTCTCTTGGTGTATGATACAGTGAAAAGACAAGAGTAATTGTATTTCTTTTCATAAATTGTATTTCTTTTTCAATAGGGCAACAAATCCCTTTTCATATCCAGTCATTGAAGGACATCCATCCGTGCATATACAAACTAATTTTTTTATATCAATATTATTGTTCTCCAGGAATGTACTAATATTATCGAGATAGTCCGTGCCTCTGGTTTGATTTTTCATAGGAAGAAATTTCAAAAAATCTTCGTGAATAATATTTCGTTCAGTACAGAATCTAACGAAAACGAAACATTGCGATGTCGCTGAAATATCGATGCTAGAATCGAAAGCCAAACTAAAATATTTACAGTTTTTCAAGTCTTCTAAGATGCGATTGAAAACGTGCGTTGCAATATCTTCAATGCGTCTAGTGCAGGTAGAATCAGAAAGCTGCATATTTTTAATTTGATTTGGTTTTTATTGCTAAATTTATCAAATAACACGTTGGAAGCACTGAGAAAGCATTCCTTCACAACCTCTGCGTCAGTAAATGGTTTCATATATTTTCCAAGTATGCAACAAATTTCATAGGACGTTTTTGCCACCAATGAATCTTGTGAAATCGCCACTGATAGAATATTTTGTTGTTCTTGCAATGATTTCTTGACAAAAGTTAACTTTTCACTTCTTATCAAAGAGCCGCAAGGAAAAGTGTCATTAAATGCTTTGTGTTTCGTAGTATAATGATGAACAATGTTATATTTTTTTAATATAACATTCTCACGACAGATCAAGCATGTGATCAAATGATTTTTATTTTCAACAACGAAATATTCTTTTTCCCTATTGTCTTGAAAAACTCTCTTTCCTTCAGACAATTTTCGTTTGCCGTTTGCAGAAACTCCTGCCTTTTTGGGTATTACATTATAACGAAACAAAACGTTCAAAACAGCAAAGCAGGCTGATCCGTTTCGCGTAATAGGCACTTAAAATAAAAGCATAAAAATGTCACGCATAAACGTTATTGCCACAGATAAATATCTTATTACTTAACTTTAGACATGTCAAACATGATATCATAGGGCGGTGGTGTTTCCGATGGAGGCGCAAGTTTAAATGTAAAAATCTTTTTTTTCGCCAAGGACCAAGACCATGGAGTTTATAGTTAAGTGCCGCAGGCGTCAGTTTCAGTTAGATCTCAGCGAGCGATGATTGTTCAAGTTATTATAAAACTTATAAAAATATTTAAAAAATATAAAAATATATAAAAAAAACTTAGAATGGCAGTCTTTTAATTACGTTTCTAGTAATGAAAAAATAAAATTTAATATGTTCTGGGCCGCACATATTTGCTTGACGGGCCGCATGCGGCCCGCGAACAACAGGTTGAGTACCTCTGCTCTAAGGTATCAAATCTTTCTGTTATGTAGCTTAATACGGGTTTTTACTAAAGAATCTGAATCAGAGGTTTTGCGTTCGAGTAAATCCCAAGTCATTAATCTATAAATATTTTCTGGGTCATCAGATTTTACTTTCAAAAGAAAAACATCCTAACTGGAATCCATGAGTGGAATAGGTTTTGTCTTTCTCTTCCTCTCAAAAGTATGAGTCAAAAGTTTTGTAACGCAATCAGTCCGTAAGTCAACAAGCTACCAAAGATTACGAATATGAAGCTCTTTTTCAAAGCAGTAAAACCCCCGACGGTGAGAGCAATGGGTTTTTTCTTCATCATCAACTCCATTCGCTTGTGTACTAAACTGTGTTCTGTTTGAAGACACCGAAGAGCATTGTCTTCGTATATCTCGTCCAAAATATTTTTCAGATTCTCCATTTCTTCAGGTATCCTTGCCGCCAGATACACGGTTATGGTGAAGTAAAACATGTTGAGGCCCAACGTTACTTCTATTTCAAACTTGGCGAAATCGCTAATGTTTTCAATTATGAGCACAGCAGATAACATGAATATCATAATGACATGTTTAAGAACTAAAAAAAACACGAATGAAGAAAACGACGCTTTCAAAAGGTCCGTGCAACGCCACACTGTGAAACACTTCTGCAGTAAGTTGCTCGCTACATCCATCTTAGAGTTGTAGAAAAATTCCTTTCTATTACTTTGTATTTTATGTCTGACAGATGATATGATATTTCTCCACTCGCAACAAACAGCACAGAAAACGCAGTTCTGGACCACGGGTATTACGATGTTTATTGCAATGTACAGTATATAAGTGATGAAACAAACAGAAATGGTTGAAAGACGATCAGAAAAAGTGAACAAGGTGTAGTAATCGCAAATGTCTTTACCATAGACAAAATAGATAAATGGTGATGCCAACTGTGATATAATTGTGAATGACATGATGGTATACATTATATAGTATACAACGTTCGATTTACTGCCGGTTGAAAGATAGTATATTTCTTTTCTCAGTATTTTAAGCTTGCCAGATTTCCTTAATAAACAAATGTGCATAAAAACGGAGGTGAAAAAAGATAAAATAGAAGTTAAAGTATAATATGACCACTTGGTATATAATATGTATTTTAAAATCAGCGACATGCAGCATAATGCAGAAATGGTGAAAAAAATAAAGAAAAGTATCTTCATTTTGTTTCTTTTTCTTGCAGTACTAGAATTAATCCCCATAATTTGCAGTATAAACCAAAAAACTCGAAATTTCTCTTTTTTAGATGATAAATGCACAATTGCCATACTTATTCTATTTCACTTCTAAGGTCTCTCGAGAGTGAAACTGTCGTACTAATCGTAAAATTGAAAGTAATGCTACTAGTGTCTAGAGAACGGGTGCTATTTTCCAGCCAATGTAACTGCGCTACAGGCGCCATCTACTAACGTAATAGTGAATCAAACATATTACATTTTCATTACAATGGGATTCATTCCAATGGGATAATTTTTATTTATGCCCACATGCTATTTGCGATATTTTCTCTGCGTAATTCATTGATTTTTTTCCTTCAAATTGCAATTTATAATCTGAAATCCATAATTAACTATTTAAGATGCGAATTCGTTTGCAGCTCATGAAAAAGCTGCATCTTCTTTATATGATGAAAAAGGCGAGGTGGTGGTGGGGGGGGGGGACGTCCTCCCCCAACTTAATTTAAAATAAATTAAAACGTAAATAGAAATTCAGTTAAAATCGAAAAATTATAGAAAACTTTTAATAAAGTTGGTTTTTTCCCGCTTTTTCATACTGTGAGACTGAAGATTCTGATTACGTCTTTAGCCTTAACATAGTTTTTAACAATGATATGATCCATAACAAAAATTCGATGCTATATTATTTTTTCTCATTTTATTTATAGCATATTTATTTTTATCATTGTATAACTTTTGAACACTACTCAAACATCAATTCCACTGATATTCAATTTTAAAAAAATCATATTATTTAATATTTTAAGGACCGCCAGACAGTCAAAACGTGGAGGAGGGCCCTAAGTGAATTCGTTTCATGCCCCCCCCCCACCACCCCCGTCATAAAAAAAAAAAAAAGTTAGAAGCACGCTACGCCTATGGTGATGCTTGTGATAGTATTTATTGTTAACCTGATGAAGAAGAGAGACAGAAATTTATTTTATTTTCTCCACATTATTTAACAATCAAGAGGAATAGAAGGCAAGTGGCCATTCTTAGCAGGGTGTATATAATTAATAATAAAACATAATAATTAAATCTGTTTCAGTGTAAACTATCATATATTTTCAAAAAAAGTTTAGTTTAGAAATACAAGAAAATTTATTTATTGAATCCCCACATTCACAAAATTTGCCAAATAATGGATTTATTTAATATTAATATGACAAAGTGCATTATATTATAATTAATATGACAAAATTTAAGAATGCTACCTTTCATTCATGAATGTAATGTAACAAGGTTACAGTTGATATTTTCTAATAATAAATCATAATAAATAACAAATACAATAAATTAGGTCATTAACAGTAAATAGGTCATTCCATGGTAAAGTGGACATTGGAGACCACAATGGTATTGATAAATAATGTAAATTACTTTTTTATTTAATAATGAAAGGAGGGTGGGGTGATTAATCCAGTCTTATTGTTGTACAAATATGTATTTATACAAGTTCATTATTTGCTGAATGTTTATTAAAATATAATCTGTGCTTTATTTGTAGACTGTTTTATTTCTTGTACTTAGAATTAGTCATACATCTTAAATTTATAAATATTCAAAATTTGAGTGATTTATGTGTTTAGCAGCAAAAGAGTGATAAAGTGTAATAAAAATATAAATAAAAGAATAATGTATTACATTAAAGATATTTATATCATTGATTTTGTTTCCGAATTGGCTAGAAGTGTTTCTTATTGATGGTTATTAAAAACTTATTTTTTCTTAAAAAATTTAACAAAAAATTATTCAAACACTTTGCACTAAGAAAAATATTTTATCTCTACCCAATTATCGGAAATTGATCATTTTGTAAACTCTATAAAAATAGATTGCCATAAATAAAAATTATCCCATTCTAATGAAAATGTAATATGCTTAGTTCATTATTACGTTAATAGATGGCGCCTGTAGCGCAGTTACTTTTGGCTGGAAAATAGCATCCTTTCTCTAGCCCACGGGTCCCCAAAAGGGTCGATGAATACACGAGGGGTCGAAAGGGGCTCGATCAATACACGAGGGTTGAAAGGGGGTCGATTAATACCAAAGAGGATCAAATTAAACTTCTAGGAAAAAAATAGAATATTCCAATAAAAATTCGAAGTACGGATGTGATCAACTACTGACTACCCTAGTTATAGCCTGAGCTTTACCTTAGCCTACGCTGCTTACAGCATGTGTTACTCTGTTTTCACGCATCTGGCAACGGTACTGGTATCGGAAACATGTTATGAACGCTGGTGGTTCACTATACACAGACCATGAAGCTATAATGGCAGATTCACACATTATCGCTGTACGTGAGGCGAGAGAGAGGTAGGCACTCATCAATTACGTTCCTAGGTGACAGTTTTAAGACTTAATAGGGCTCGCCTCGCCTACTTGCTCGAAACTTGAATGAGCGGTTTCCAAGCGAACATCAAAGAAAATGGTTACCAGAAAGGAATATGTGACACGGAAGACTGCCAGTGATCATTATCGCTGTTTTTGGCAAAAAAACTTTGTTAATGGCTACTTTTCGCAGTAGACTTTACTTTGTGAATGCCTGAAATATTTTACTAAAAAAAATTTCAAAATAAAAATATAATATTAATATAAATATATGTATGTATGTATATATATATATATATATATATATATATATATATATATATATATATATATATACATATATATATATAAATAAATATATATATATATATATATATATATATATATATATATATGTATATATATATATATATATATATATATATATATATATATATATATATATATGTATATATATATATATATATATGAAACAAATTTTAATCCTTTTAAACACCCCTAACATGCTTTTTCCAAATTCCTTTATCGTTGTGCAACAGAATACCGTTCCCTTAACTTTGGATTGCGACCTATAATCGACCAACATAGATTTATCTTTTCCCCTAATGCCACGTGCGGACGGAGAGTCTTATATAAGCATTATATAAGGGACATCGCACGATCATCTTCCGATATGACGCGCCGGGGTCACGTGTTCGCTTCTGGCCAATTAAAAGGTCAGTGCGCCTCTACCTGGGAGCCTGGCGTTCATTTCTGGGGGTCTCTTTGTGTTCTGCCACGGTACTGTCAAGATGTAATTTTAACGCGCTGTGTCCCCTTTGTCTTGGGATGACCCAACAAGTTCTGGACTTAATATGGCCTCATTCTATTGTGAAAGCTTCAAACTCATCCAAATGTCTTCATCCCAGTTGTATATAGTGTTTTTCGACACCGTGAAGTTTCCAAATAAAATCATGTTGAAAATGTGGCTGACTCCTCGCCGTTCTGGATGTGGCCTGCCTACACTCGACAACCACTTCTATTGCCTTGTGCTCCGTCACGACTAACACCCGAAAATATCACGAGTTCAACGGCCTGAAGTGCATCGCCACCGTAATCATTACATATATTAAAGTCGGCAGCAGAGAGTTATTCTGCGCCGATAAGCCAATGGATTTTCAATGTGTGCGTCGTTCGTGAAAATTCCGCGTCAGTGTAGTGTCATCTGTGTTTTTAAAGCTCAAGTGTGTGACCCCAGAAGAAGAAGAAACTTTTTCAACGATTTTTCGTCTCTATGCGAGATTAGTGCTGCTGTGTTTCCGACAAAATTGAAAGTCATCGGTGTTATGGTGATTTTCGAGTCACCAAAAGAGAAATTTTTTTTTTGCGTCTACACATGTGTTTTGTGAAGTGTTCCAGACTGTGTCAAAGGTTGTTGTGTGTTGTATTGCGTTCGACCTCAGTGAAACAAAAATGTTGCTCTCATTTTCATGTGTGAGAGTAATGCTGTCTACGTATCAATAACAAGTCATCTCGATGAAAATCAAGCGTTGTTCAGAATATCGGATCCAAGCCAACCAAATATTGCTGATGTGGTGATCATTTCTACTGTTTAATTTTTCCTGAAAGATCTAAAATTAAATTTAATTAAACTATTTTAACTTACAATTATATTTAATATTTATAGTAGTATTTTGATGAAAAATTTATTTTGAAGTATTTTGAATTATAAAGCATATTAGAATATTTTTCATTATAGCGAGTAAACTATTGTTGAAATTATGAGTTATATTGGTAGAGTTTCTTTTGATAAAGAGTATTTTCAGTGTATTGGTTAAAATTTTGAGAAAATTAGTTGTTTTCAAATCTGATAGAAAAATTATAGTGGTGTGTACTCTATTGAAAAAGTATTAAGATTATTTAATTTCCGATAGTCTATACAAATACGCGGCGATCCATCCTTCTTCTTGACAATAACTATTGGACAAGCATATTCCGAGGAACTTGGTTCTACTATTCCCTGCGCCAACCACTCGGCCACTGTGGGTGGTGGAATACGGGCTCTTGATTCTTAACTAAAATTTTCAGGTCAATATTCGTTGATTTAGTTTTACTTGGCACATAATTGAGAACTAATTTGCGTACCGTATCCCTGAAGACTATAGGAACTTTTGGTTCAATATCAATTTCAAAAACATCATCATTTAAGATTGGTAGAACAGATATGATATTTACAGGTACATGATCTTGAGGTCTATTTTGAACTATAACTCCATTTTCATTAATTAAAACTTCACCCTGCATGAGCACATTTAAACCAATTATTACATCATAATACGAACATAATACAAATATACGAACATATAATAATTACAAAATAATACGAACACCTGTAAAAAAGTATGACGTATTTCACACCTGCAGTACAGCCGCGCCACCTGCAACAGAAGTCTGCTACCTAGTGAGCGTGAAGAGGAAGGTATCAGTCTCTCAACAGCAGTCACCTACGTTGC